>CAMTDV010000012.1:87065125-87646489 GCA_947069175.1 Scalesia atractyloides
CTCCCTTAGCCGGTAGCCAGTAGCCAATGGGTAGGAAACCTTGCCCGCCAACTAAAAAGAGCGATTGAGAGTGGATTTCAGGTTCGATAGTGTCGAGAAGGTATTAGCCACCGGTGACCGTACTTTCGTAAAAGCACCATTGGGCGGTGGTTCCTCTTCTCTTCTTCCTCTGAACCTCGAACAAAAAAAAGATCTCGGCATCAGCTCGACATATAGAGGTCAATCTATATGACTGGTGTCTTAGACCCTGGTTTGTCACGCGTCTCGCGGTAAAACCGCAAATGGAAATTGAGGGTGTGACATTATTAATATATATATATATAATTTATATTTAATATTAACGATATTTATATTATCATTTTAATTTAATTACCGTCAGTCTTGTGTGGAAACAATAAAAAATTAGCCGTTGTAATTTTCGCGAGCCCAGCATTTTCCCGGGGTATAGCGCCTCCCGTGGCGATGTTCCCCGGCGTCATAGGGCGTTATGGGGGGTGGCGCGATATAGCGTTCCACTATGGAGGGTCTAACATGTAATCTGATTTTATCAAATTAATGGATATCGCAGACAACGAAGATGATGTGTCACCATCCAAATGTATAATTGCGAATTAATATGTAAAGTGTTAAATGCATGGGGTCGTAGTCGCTCCTGTGTATCTTAGTAATGGGTCATAAATTTTTAAGATAAAGTATATGTTACGAATGTATACTCATCTTGAAACCACTTTGATTAGTCACTCTCTTGATGAGTCCAATGGACGAAGCCATTGAACCTTGATCATGCGAATGATTGGAGTATGGTTCTTATCGATACAATGATGACATAAAATGCCCATCAAGACGAGTTTGTAACAAGTGGTATCAAAGCCAATTCGGGCTATGTGGTGCTCTTTTCGTTTTCTCAGTTCTTAAAAGAGTGTTGGATGCACATTGATAGTAGAAGGTATCTCCCAAAGATGTGACGGTATGTCATGACATAGGTTCAATGGTCACAAGTGATTTTGAAAGCTAGAAATGGCCATGCTAAAGAGTTAATTGGCATGCTTGTGCTCATGTCCATAAAAGTTTTGTTATAAAGTTAGAGTTAAATGCCATTTTAGTTCTTGTGGTTTGAGTTATTTTGTCAATTTAGTCCAAAGATTCCATATTTCGCCTATGGGTCTAAAAATGTTTCACCGTTGTCCATTTTAGTCTACTAGGTTAACTTTATCAATTATTCTGTTAAGAGAAGGGCAATTAGATCATTTTATATGGTCGAATTATCCCTTCTAGTTAATAAAATTACATATAAAATAACTGAATTAACACGTTTGTTTTTTGCATTTTATTTGATCAAAATATAATATTATTATATATATAGAGAGAGAGAACAACTTGTTTGCTACATTAATTGATAACTTGAGATGTTGATGGCTCGAAACTTTGACTATAATCTATCATATGTTTGGGAGCAAGTGAATGACATGTATTTTAAAATTCTTTCTTATTTTTATTTTCTAAAACATATATATATATATATATATGATCAATTTTATCTCATATTTTTTTTGTTGACTTTAGGATGTAATGCATAATTATAAAACCTTTTTAATTGCCGCTTTATAATATCTAAACACGTGAATTGTTTCTTAATCTCTGGAAAAGTCCGCTTAAGTTACAATTACTTTAAAAACATATCACTCATGACAAAAAAAAGTTAGTTAACCACTCCGATAAAATAAATTTCGAGATAGTTAACATTCATTGTCGTGCCTTTCGCTGCTTCGTAATTAGTTGTTGCTGTGTGATTATTTTTCTTAGATGTACCTACATTTTTTTAATAGTCTAACGCACAGGCTAGCCACGAATTTGTTTAATTTTGTATATAATGTTTCGAATGTTCTCAACAATATCGAGGTTTCATTTTTCTTCTATATGAAGTTACATATCTTTAATAATGTGTGGCATTCGGTAACATTTGGGTAAAAAAAACTTTTTGTTACGGTTTTACACCTCCGTTGCAACACGCGTGGTTACGTCTTGATCTGCAAAGCAGAGCCGCTTGAGCTGTGGCGAAGCTTCAGATTTCCGACCGGGGGGTTGAAAACGTATATACCCAAAAATTTCTGCCTACTCTCCACTACTGAGCGAAAAGTTCGGGAGGTCGGTCGCCCCCACGCTTGAGTGTTCGACCCGTCGCAAAGCGCGGGTTGATACCCACTGGTTTGATTTATTAATTGACATTGAAATGACTCACACACAAAAACCATGATAATCTAATTAGCTGAACCACGTTCTCGATAAACAAAATAATGCAAAGTTTGTTGTATCTTAACCGACTCATGTTTGCTCTAAATGAGAACATACATGATATGGTGGTGGGACAATCTCAAGGCCCATATATTTTAATTATTTGTCCACTCGGTAAAGAGTTCAATGTGGGATTCCTAGACACTCATGCTAATATAGTGCCCTACCAATTAAATGGTGTAATATGTGCCTTGACTAGGTCACATTAGTATGGAGTCAAGGCCACCCCTAATGATTTCAAAGTTCAAACAGAATGAAAGCTAGTTAACTCCGATTATACACGAGAGAAGGATCCTATTTGACGTCATACAACGCTCATAAGAGGTGTTTATGGTCCAGTTTTTACGATTTTTAGTTCAAACGTAAGCCAAACTGTTAGTAACGGTTTTTTATCATCAGAAACAGAAACAGGACCGTTGAATAATGAAACCGAACCAAACCGACCATTACTAACAATTTGGTTTGGTTTGGTTTCACAATTTAGGATATGTTTATAATGTGTTCAATCATTTTCCTTAATCTTTCAATTTCAAGAATTAGACAAATAAATCTAACATCTACTAACATTTACATAACTATAAACAGGAAAACAAATAGAAACACAAATCTCAGGTTGAAATTTAGGTAACACATCCACGAAATATAATCCAGAAATACAAAGGAGAAGCGGTTGTGTTAAGAATAAAAAGGTAGATAATGTAAATTTCAATTGATTAGTGGGCCTTAATTCATATTAACTGGCCCATTTGACTAAATATTGTTCGTAGCCAACTTATATGAATGAAATATAATCCACACATACATATACATGAAATATTTTAAATCTTATGGTCCGGTCTGATTCTGTGGCTGGTTTTGATAAAAACAGCGAATTAAACCGTTCGTTACAATTTGAAATATTTTAAAACCGACTGACCGAACTTTAAAAAAAATTGATGGTGAAATCACCCTGATGACCGGTTCAAACGTTTTCACGGTTTTAAAGCAAACCTGAACACCCCTAACGCTAATAAGAACGTCACACCACGTTCATTAAAAAAAACCCTGAAACTCAAGTGGTTTGTTAATCAAATTAGTACAACTAAGGATTTTAAGCAATAATTTTAACTTTTATTATAAAATAATTTATATTGTTTTAATCATTTGAATATATTTCATATAAATTTTGTCATTTTGACACCTTTCATCAATTTAACTCAACATACTCCTCCTTATAGCTAATTTTCATATATCCTTTTGACTTTTTCTATATAGAAATTGTGGGTGGGTGTCACTTTGTTTATTTTATAGTTTATTTTTTTCATGTTAGCGATTATTTGTTTCTACTATTTGGCAGATGTTAGAAGGAAAAAAACAGAATAGTTTGAAAATATAAGCCCCACCACTGCACTTTCCAATTAGTCTGTCGCCCAATTTCAGTGCATCATCCACATGACTTCCTTATTTCAGTTTTCACTCACTTACCGAGTCGGGTTCGGTTCCCCGATTCCTAACGAAGAATGTGGTGAATTTGAAAGGTGATGAGGTGGGCGTCAATCGGTGAAAATGGAGGTCAAAACAAGGATTTTTCATCGTGAGAAATGCAAAGAAGGAAAACAAGCAATCGGAGGTTTGGAACACCAAATGAAATTGAATCCGGGAATCAGGGACGACTCCATCTCCCCTTAGTAGAGATTTATATATCGAGTTATTCACATGATATTTAATATTATGTGCCTAGAATTTAGGAAACTCGTAGTTATCGTGTAGACCTAGATAACTCATTTCTTATAACTAATATTCCAACTCTCTAGTGTCTGAATTACTCTAAATCAACTTTAAATTAATAAGATAGTAAACATTACGTGTAAGACAACAGCTTAAGCAAATTCAGGCATTGTTAAAATGGTTAGTTCTAAGTGATTTTTTAACATAAAATATGCCACCTTTTTTTTCCTTTTACAAAGAAAAATAGTTAATACCTTTTATTATTGTAATTTAAACAAATTTTATCAAAGTTTTATCCGATTATTCTAAAAACTATAGTAAGTAATCAAAAGATAAGTGCTAACTTAGATTTTTCTGTAACCTAGCTTATATTTCATTTTTATCAAAAAACTTCTATCAATATTTTGAAAATGAATTTAAGTTAAGATAAGTATATATTATACATCTTCTAACTTATATTCTAACTCAAAATGAACCAAACACTGTGATTCTTAAAACACTCCACAACCGTGATTCTCAAACAGTCCATAAATCATCCGTGATTAGCCAAATTGACCTTGAGGCTTTAAGGTTCATGAGTGATTCACATAACATTTTGGGGAAGGAGCGCAAGGTTAAAAGAACGGTATGTATGATTGTATTTGTATGTATATGTTATTGCGTACCTTAACAAGTCGTATCTTGTAACCTATTTCGAAACAGGTTTGTATTCGTGTATAGAAAAAAATGACACGATTAACTCTTGTGTCGTGTTCGTGTCTAGCACCTCAGATAATCGTATCGTATCTTGTTGTGTCTTATCATATCATGTCTGAACTTTTATATCAGCCGTATCTAACCTAAGAATTGTATGTTTGATATTATTCTAAGGCAGTCTTTGTAAAACCCAGTTATGAGTAATCCTATACTGTTGTTGACGACTATTTTTATAGTATTTTATTTTAATATTCTAAAACATTTTGTTTACCATCTATCTATGTATCTATCTATATTAAAGCATTTTGTTACTTGAATTATTCGAATTCTTTTTGGGTTATTTTCTCAATCTCTATTTTTTTGGTATCGCCAACCATTAATGTAATATAATTATAGAAATGTATATCTCTGTAATGATAAATTAATTTTAATACAGGGAAAATGTAATTAAGTTTGTTAAGTGTTTTAATTAAGTCATCTAAAATTTTTTTCTCTAAAGTAATTAAGCTTTAATTTAGTGTTCTAATAGTGTGTGATTACCGTTTTTTTTCCTTTTATATTATTTTAATGCTTATGTTGATATTATATACACTAGATGGATTATATAAAATCAAAACATATTTTTTTAAAGTATGTTTTTTTTTCTAATTTTACACACGTAAAAAGTATAATCTTATAATTTGTAAATTAAAAAAATATCTATCTTAAAAACTTAAAAATAATTATTTTTATAAATTATAGAATAAGAAGGTGATTTTCTAAATTTTAATTGAGGAATTCATTTCATTATTTATATTTTCCACATCATATTAAATATTTTTTATGAAACCTAACACATAATTATTGGTAACGTTGTAACATGATAATTGTATATTATCAATACAACGAATGAAACATCAATAATTACTTTAAAGAGATAAAAAAGAGTTTTGAGTAACTTGATTGAAACAGTTATTAAACTTGGTTTATATTTATACAAAGTTTAATTACCCTTTTTATTAAAATGATTAGAAAATCATAAGTGTTTTAATATACGTAAATGTATATCAACATCTTTGACCAATGTGAATACTTTTAGTGGCCCAAGTTGTCCTTAAGCCCATTCAATGAGGCGCTAGCAGTGAGCCAGTCAATGCAAGATTTTAATGCTTTTAATTATAGGTTTTAAAGCCCAAATGAATGACTGTACGGGCTACGGCCCACATATTTTTTATGACCGTTTGTCATTCAAACAAATTGATATAAGTTCAATATTCATATGTTATTTAATAAGAAATCTTTATGAATGTTTTTCTTCTACTTGGATCAATGAGTTTTTTATTTCTTTTTTAATTACTTTTTCTATTTTAATTGATGATATTATTTATTATCCATTCAAGTTCATTGAATGTGCAATTTACCCGCTATGTGTCTCATATACAACCCTTCAATGAAATTTTATAACAAGTTTGTAAATCATCCACATAGAAAATTGGGAGAAGGTTAATTTAAGATGAAAAATTAAATAAAAAAAGAACATAATTATAAAACAATAAATAGTTTTTTCTTATCTTATTTATTATTATCTTTAACTAATTAACTAGTCATAAAGACTATTACCATCCACACTAAAATTTTTTCCTACACATCAAAATTTATCCTATACTTTAAATTAATTTTTTTGGTCTTTGAAAAAATATATTTTTTGAAGATAAGTTACGACAGGTAAATGTCATTTTAGTCCAAAGGGTTCATTTTTCGCCTGTGGGTCCAAAAAGTTTTCACCATAGCCATTTTAGTCCACTATGTTAACTTTATCCATTTTTTCTGTTAACAAGAAGGGTAATTCGGTCATTTTATATGTAATTCTGTTAACTAGAATGGCCATTCGGCCATATAAAATGACCGAATTGCCCTTGTCGTTAACAGAAAAAATGGATGAAGTTAACTCAGTGGACTAAAATGGCAACGGTGAAACATTTTTGGACCTATAGGCGAAAAATGAAATCTTTGGATTAAACTGGCAAAATGGCCTAAACCAGAGAGACTAAATGACATTTAACTATAAGTTACAAATTTAAAGTAGTTAACTATTAAAAAGAAAGACTACCAATTAACCATATATTTAAGTTTACTAATATACCCTTACACTAATATTAAATACAAAAATAAAATAAAATAAAAAAATTTATTAATTGAATTTTCTTTTTAAAAGAAGTTTTTCTCACTTGAACCATCTACTACTATTCCCGTATTCGTCATTTACCATGTTTTTTTTTTCTTTTTTGATTTGTAAATAAGCTATAAAACATAATATATTCATTTATTCAATAAACCTACTATTTGAAATTGGATTACTAGCGTCATGCTTACAATTTGAATTTGGATGACTAGTGTCATGTAATGCTCCTGTATGGCACTTAGGTCATTGGTTCTCTTTTTATATTTTTTATTAACTTTTAGTTTTTCTTAAAATTTATCTTTTAATATTTAATATTCGTCTTTATAACTCTTTAACTTTATAAAAATTTTATAATTGTTTTTTACTTGCTTATATTTATGTACGTGTCGATATAAATTCAAGTTTACTACGTATCTTTGAAAATGGTTAGGTTCCGATATAATATGTTCTTTTTGTTTTTTTACGTTTTCGGTTGATCTACTTTTCGCACAAATTTTGTTTAACAACAACTCGGGTTAAATATAATATGTTTTCATCATACTTTATAAATTCAATTTACTTTACGTTTCGATGTCTCCGCAAGTAAGTTTTTGTTTCTTCCAACCTGTACCATTCAACATTTAGTGTTGACACTTGCAACCCTTCAATTTTCTAAAGCCTTTATAATCATTTTTTACTTCCTTATATTTTTGTACATGTCAATATAAATTAAAGTTGACTACGTTTATTTGAAAATATGTTGGCTCAAATATAATATGTTTTTTTTGATTTTTTTGTACGTTTCATGTAATGCTCCTGTATGGCACTTAGGTCATTGGTTCTCTTTTTATATTTTTTATTAACTTTTAGTTTTTCTTAAAATTTATCTTTTAATATTTAGTATTCGTCTTTATAACTCTTTAACTTTATAAAAATTTTATAATTGTTTTTTACTTGCTTATATTTATGTACGTGTCGGTATAAATTCAAGTTTATTACGTATCTTTGAAAATGGTTAGGTTCCGATATAATATGTTTTTTTGTTTTTTTACGTATTAGGTTGATCTACTTTTCGCATAAATTTTGTTTAACAACAACTCGGGTTAAATATAATATGTTTTCATCATACTTTATAAATTCGATTTGCTTTACGTTTCGGTGTCTCCGCAAGTAAGTTTTTGTTTCTTCCAACCTGTACCATTCAACATTTAGTGTTGACACTTGCAACCCTTCAATTTTCTAAAGCCTTTATAATCATTTTTTACTTCCTTATATTTTTGTACATGTCAATATAAATTAAAGTTGACTACGTTTATTTGAAAATGTGTTGGCTCAAATATAATTTTTTTTATTTTTTTGTACGTTTCGATTGATCTACTTTTCGCATAATTTTTTTTTTTACAATAAGTCGGGTCAAATATAATATGTTTTTATTAGACTTATAAATTCGACGTACTTTACGTATCGACACCACCGCAACGCGCGGTACCATTTTTAATAGGTTGATCTATTTTTCGCATAAATTTTGTTGAACAACAACTTGAGTTAAATATAATATGTTTTCATCATACTTTATAAATTCGACTTACTTTATGTTTCGGCACCTCCGTAAGTAAGTTTTTGTTTCTTCCAACCTTATTCAATATGACGGATCACTGTAGTATTATCGTGCCACCAACGGAACCACCTGAACTGGGCAATAATACACATACACCAAGTTATGAGGAAACCCAATAAATCTAGAACACCCCCACTCGCTTTGGGAATCGAACCGAACACCAACCGCTAATTGTAGATGTTTTAATATTTATAAGATATCAGCTTTAAAGCAAGGTTTGGGGTTTAGAATGGAAAAAACTTGTTTAAGATTATTTTTCCATAATTGCTATGTAACTTAATACCTATTTCATTCGTGACTTTGACGTGAGTATTGTAATTATCTTTCGTAAAAACATGTTTGATAGTGACTTGTACGCTAGCGACCTTAATAAAATTTATGAATTCCATTATGTTGAGTTGAATGATGTTTCATGGGGTTACACTTATAGTCTTTTAGGAACTGTATATTTGACAAGGGAAGGGCTAGGAGGTGTCAGGATACTTTTCAACTCTTTTAGCGAATTCCAAGTTTTTTCTTCTTTTTTATATTTTACGTGTTAAATACTACTGAGCAAATATTACGATACCGATGAATGCGGGTAAAGAAAATTTACGGTAAAAAAATTGGATTACCCTTGAATTATCTTATAGATTCACCATTGTATTTGAAGATAGTATTGAAGTTTTATTAATAAATTTTGTATATATCTTCCGATGTTTTGGCATAAAAGTTGTGTTATAAACTTACTTTCATGATATATTTATGAAAGTGGTCATGATTAATAAAACTAAATTAGTGTCTTAATTATATTAGTGTGAAGTATATAAAAGTTGTGACGTATATCGTTAAGCATGAAGTCGTAATAACATCATAAAATAACGATTCCATAGAAAAATAACAAATGTAACTATCAATATTCAATTTACAACAAATTACATCGTCAACTTATAATGAACAAAGGAAAATTGTAAGATATATATTGTTTTATAATGAGTGCTAGTGATAATTTGTGTCCTGGTAAAAGGTTTTAACACGTGAATGATATCATCAGGGGTGGATGTATCATATAATTACGGGTACCCCTTAGCGCTCCGGCGGTAGTGTAAATTTTGGAAAAATTTGACTTTTTTCGATTTCGTTACCCCTTTCTTTTAAAACGTTACCCCTATGAAAATTTTCTAGATCCGCCACTGCCCGCTACCCTTTGATGCTCCAGCGGTAGTGTAAATTTTTTGAAAATTTGAAGTTTTTTCGATTTCGCTACCCCTATAGATTTTTTTTCTTTGAATCGTTGCCCCTATATATATTTTATAGATCCGCCACTGAATATCAGGCTGCTTACTAACATCGGTTACAATCGTTATTGTATCAACGCTTCATGTCACAATGTATCGTTTGTATGTATAAACTAATTTATTAAAAATATCGTAAACAATAGTATAATGCGTCAGTAAACACTAAGCACTAGACATGTTTGTGGAGACTACGGATCACATTCGTGGAGAATATTCGATTGTTATGAAAATATGGTTTTCGGTTTTCAAGTCGCTACATGTTCCTACTTTTGATGATTTCAGACCTTCGGAGATTACATCGTCTATGGACATGTTACCAGCTTCCAAGACAAGGAAACTTCTTCTAGAGATGATAATTCAGACGGTTGGGTGGACGTTGTGGAAAGTCATAGTCGTCTAAGGAGCTTTGATTTGATGTGATTTTTAATTTCTCATTTTTGTAGCATTCAAATAGCAACAAGAAAGCGAAACATAGATGTGAGTTGTGACGAACGAATAATTCTTTCCATTGATGACATAGGTAGATCAAGGTTTAATAAAATAACTTAAGAACAATACAGCTTAAAGGGTTAAAAGACAAAAAGGTTCAGAATCAACCAGCTGTCGTGAACAGCAAAAAGAATGAGAACAGTGCCTTGTCGCATTAGCACTTTACGTATACATTCTCCTACACAGCCGCAGCAGAGCATGTGCAAGAGCACACCAGTTTTCCCGCAGGTCCAAACCCTTCAACCTACGAAAAAGCGTAAGTCCACCACTGCAACCAGGGATCATCAATCAAAGGTTTCTTCTTATAGGAAATCCCCTCCCTATAAAGCATGGCCCCTTATCATTCAGGAAGGACACCAGATCAATACAGATAACTCTTGATCTCTGATCTCATTCCTCCCTCTCTAGAACTTGCTCTATGCTTGTTCTATTCTTCACTTAACACTACATCATCACATTTGATACTAACATTCTGGGTTGAGTACTTCTCAATCCAGAATCTAAAAGTGAATAACCAATAACGGTGATCTCTCTCCACGTGTTGCAAACGTGGGGGGACCTCACGACCTGCGTTAGGCAAACCGGAACTCTTGAACCCTTTTACCTAACCAGTCCAGTCATTATCCTTGGTCTTATATTTGTTGCAGCAACAAGTTGGCACCCACCATGGGGCAACGCCGCTTACCTTTCTTAAAAGACCAGTAGTGTAGCTCCATTCCCATCAAGTTCGCGATGTTTGAAAGCGAGTCTCCCAGTGAAGTTAACCAAGTATCACGAACTTCAACACCTAACGCCGACCAAACGTCATCGGCTACGATCACACCATTTTCGACTCCGGGGGGCACTCCGACGGGAATCATATTCCCGGAGTTCTCCTCTTTTCAGAAACCAACCCCTTCTCGCTCGGGGTTCCCTCTCCCCAAGTCGATACTGCAAGTACACCGGAACGCATCGACCTAACACCCGCGGGAGTAGCTCGAAACTTCTTACAGTTGAGATCCCTTCTTAACCAGCACGTGAGTCAAGAAAGGGAAAAAAGGGTAAGAATACGAATAGACTACGACGAGTCTGAACCTTCATTGTCACCTGGTCCTCCACCTTTTCCTTTCACTAGCTCATGTATGGCCACCTCGCGCTTCAAAGCTGGTCCAAGTGGGATGAGCCAAACACTTAACCCAAGCCCTTATGCTTTCGGAAGGCCGAGTCCAATTGCTTTCCCCTTATTCACTTCTCAACCTGCTGTAACCGGCGCACCTCTTGGGCATGAGACCACTCTTGAGCAGTTACTACGGTCACCAGCTTCAAGTGTTCCCCTCCGGTTGCCACTACATGGGAACAGGCCATGGCGGTCTTACCTTTGGCTTGAAGTGCCGCCATGAGTGCTCCCACAGGAACAAATTGCATGTTTACACCTGGAAGCCTTGAAGGCTTCAACCTCATCCCAAGTTGATGACGCAAATGATGGTGCAGTTCCCTTGGATCACTTCAATGATCAAGTGTAGTCCACTTGTCAAAGAACCTCACACAACAACCCAACCTCGAGAACAGAAGAAGATCTCGCTAAACCCTACAGGCTTAGCAATTTATCCTATTTTTCACAACAAATCGTCGACTACGATTCTCAAACTAGGATAAAAATGTCATCCCATGTAAGAACATATGATGGAACGGAAAATCCAGAGGACCACCTCCAAATCTTCACTGGGGCAGCTAGGATTGAAAAATGGTCCAACGCTGAATGCTGCCTCATGTTCATGCAAACCCTTGTAGGGTCCGTCCGGATATAGTTCAATGACCTACCTGACAAAAGCATTCGAACCTTCGATGATCTAAGCAAAGGTTTTTTAGCCAACTTTTCGCAGCAATGGAGGTTCGTCAAGACGCTACAATTATTTTCCAAATAAAGCAACGAGATAATGAAAGTCTCAGAGAATTCATCGAAAGATACAAGAAAGAAGGGTTAACCTACGTAGGTGCTGATAAAAAGATGAGGGTGGCAAGATTCATGAATGCCATCACCTCCAAGTACCTCACTAGAGACTTCAACAAATGCCTACCTAAAAGCCTTGAAGAGGCCCTCGAAAGGGTTGAAACTCACATTCACGGAGAGGAAGCTATTGACATTAAAGAACACCGGAAAAGAGCTCCTAGTTGGCGAAGCAATAGCCCCAACAGGAAAAGAGGAAACTTTGGTCCTTACGATAAACGCTTTTTAATAAGCAGCAAAATAAATTAATTCTAGGTTATATATATATGTAATTAAAATGGAGATTATTTCGGGTTAGACACGTATCTCAGTTGGTAGAGTTGCGTGCACGTATACGGGAGGTCACGAGTTCGAACCTCACGCGCTGCCAAAAATAAACATGATCCGACCGGCCTGACCGGTCAGACCTGACAAGGTCAAACATTTTTTTAATTTTTATTTTATTTTATTTCTTTATTATTAATTAAAAATCATTCAAAATACTTAAAAATAAGATTTTTAAAGTTTAAAAATTGTATTAATACCACAAAAATAAACCTAAAATCTAATAAAAACATTAATTAAAAATATTAACTTCAAACAAAAATTTATTTATTTATCGAATTATTACGTGATTATTTAGGTTAGTTTCCCCCGTCGGTTAAATCCTAAATCGTGCGACATCGCTATCAATTCCAAGAAAGGCACCCACTGTGAGTGAATCTTTACAAATTCTCCTTTTTTTAATTCATGTTTTGGGGTGTATCATGTGTCGTTTACATATTTTATTTATTCAAACACTTGTGCTAACACCATTATATGATCTAATGTGTATATAATTTTTTGTTGTTGTTATATGTGGTTACATTTTATCATTTTAGTGCAATCATTCACATAAGGCCCATCAGTTCCTCGTTGGATACGAGTTGAGCATCGCGTGCCTCATTAGATCGGCTCCGTTTGATTGAGCATTGATCTCACAGTTCATCATTTATCATGCTCATATGTACATTGTTGATGTTATGTGGTTTGTGGTTAGATTATATATACATCACACTTTTATTAACTTAATCAATATAAGTAATTCGTTTAAATGTTTAATTTAGGTTCACTCGCCAACTTATGTTGACCCAAACTTTTATTTTATACATTATACAGGTGGACAGGCTGAGGAGAGGAACACTTAGGATTGGCTTTAGAAGATGAATAAAATATGTCTTGTTTAGAACAATTTTTCTTGTGTTTGTATGTCTCTATGTGTTTGGATATTCTCTTTTAAATTTACAATAATAAATATGAAACTTAATTTTAGTAAATGTTATGAGCTTTGATGAAAACCCAATCATGCCTCGACTTCTATTTCCGCTGCGGGTCAGGGTGTGACAGATTGGTATGAGAGCTAGGGATATAGGATAGGTTATTAGACCCTTAGAGCCTATACTATAGTTGATTATGTTTTTAGTGCTTATGTGTTACATGCAAACTCGTGATGTTTATTTGTTTCATATTTACTTCACACACAAATGCATGTAAGCACTTTCACTATTAAATGCTATTATGTGATATTTATTATGGTACATCTATTTTTAACATATCATGCTTATGCAAACACACACATCTCAATTACATATTTGAACATTTATCATGATTTTCTTTCCAAGAAATTTTATGATGTTTTCATGTTTTTCAATCTCATCAAAGTGAGTTCTACGACGGGCATGTAGTAACTGGAAGGGTATGAGTACCGGTAGTCAAAACGTCCTGTCTAGGATTAGCATTCGTATAAATCCAACATAATGGACCATTTTGTCTACCTGGGTACTAATGATGAGAGTACGAAGTACCTATTAGGCCAAAGCATGCCACACCAAACGTCGTATGAACTAACCCCACTTTGAGTTGACATTGTGTCTACACTTGGACACCCTCCGACCTTATATCCCGCAATCATGTTTTACGATTTTCATTCGGGTGATGCGAGTGTTAACAGCCCAACACCAATGTGAACCCTACAAAGCCCAGTAGTCATGGGGGCCCACATGACTACCTAGGCCAAAGTATGGGAGACATATGGGGGCCCAAACATGAGCAAAGCCCAAGACATCCTATGGATGTAGAAAACTTATTTTCTCATTTATTTTGTGAAAATTAATTTATTTTTTACGACACATGACACCTAAAATGTTCAACTCATAATCTCGCTACGTGTTTCCTATAGATGTCTGCTAGACACTCTCGAGGTGGTAGATGGTCAGTAAGATCTGGCGAGCGCATGGCTGCTCAAATAGCCCAACAGATGGCTGCCTTACTTCCCGACATCATAGTTCAAGTCCAACAAGCTCTTGCTGCTAATTCCATCAACCCAACAAATCAAGAAGGCCAAAATGTCGCCAATCCTCCCCCCAACACCACAAAATGCACCTACAAGCACTTCAACTCCTGCGATCCTCCAAAATACGAGGGGATTGAAGGTGTCACTGCCCTCCTCTGTTGGTTTGAGGAGATAGAGAGCACTTTTCTCAACTGCGATTGTCCCGATAAACGTGAGGTGCGATATGCTACCAGTCGTTTGTATGGGGTATCACTTACATGGTGGAATGCGGAGAAAGGTAAGTGAGGTGTTGAAGCCGTTGTGGCCTTAACTTGGGAAGAGTTGAGGGAGCTCATGACTAGACGCTTCTGTCCAAGAAGTGAAATCAAGAAATTAGAGGATGAGTTTTACTTTTTGAAACAAAAGGAGGGAGACCATATAACATACAATAAAAGATTCCTCGAGTTGAATCAAATGGTTCCCAACTTGTTCACTCCACTCTACCGACTTATCGAGCATTACATTCGAGGTCTTCCCTCTAAAATTCAAGACTCTGTGATGAGTACTCCACCTGCAACTCTTGAGGCTGCAATGGAGCTAGCTACTGAGCTCATGGAAAATCGCATCAGAAATGGCGATTTTAAAGATGAGAAGAAGAAAGACAAGACACCTGCTAAAACCCCAACCCCAACCCAAACAGGAGCGTCTTCTAAGTTTGCTGGTAAAGGAAACGCAATGGGAAGAATTTCGCTATTACTCAAACCAATCCCCCTATCACTGCCGCTCCAATCACACAAGTTGCTCCTCCTACCGCCCCATTCAAGAAACCATACACCGGATCTCATCCAAAATGTAACCGATGTCAATACCATCACCCTCCTGAGAATCCATGCCTTCATTGCACAAAGTTGTGGCCGTGCAGGTAATCCAATTCAAACTTGTCGCATCCTTCAAAGACCAAACCGCAATCAACCTTAAGCCCTGTCACACCCCGACCCGCAGCGGAAAAGGTGATCGAGACATGATTGGGTTTTCATCAAAGCTCATGACATTTATTATAACGTTTCATATTTATTATTACAATCTAAAGGGAAATCATACAATCATAATTACAACATGTTCTACACATCTTTCTTGACTTCACTATTTTCTTCTAAGGCATTTCCTATGTTTTCCTTGCTTCATCCTGTTCACCTGTATCATGTGTAAAAATGGTTTTTGGATCAACAAAAAGTTGGCGAGTGAATCCTATGAAAATCATTTGAACAAGTTTATTGAATTGATTATAAAATAAAGTGCATAACCACATATGAGTAAATATAGATGTAAACTTATTCACAAAAACACTTAATATTAAATAATGCACACACATACAATAATAGATTGTTTTGAGGCACGCGTTGCTCAACTCGTCTCCCACGAGGAACTGATGGGCCTAATGAATGAGTTTTGAGGCACGCGTTGTTCTACGAGCTGATGGGCCTAATAAATGATTTGCATACCACTAGACAATATGTAATACATAACTACAAATAATATTTACATTCTAAGTTTAAATCATAATATGGTATGGCACGAGTTTGAATAAACGGATTAGTTTAAGTGACACATGATACACCCCAAAACGTGTAATTAAAAAGGGGAGTTGTAAGATTCACTCACATTGGGTGCGTTCGGTTAATGATGTTGAATGCGCACGAAGTTGGATTTAACCACGATTGAAACTAACCTAGATAATAACATAATGGTTCGGTAAATAAGCGGATTTTATTAATCAATTTTAGTAGGATTATTGGATATATTTTTGTGAGTTTAAGGCTATTTTCTAACTTTAAAAATGTTATTTTTAAGTATTTTTAATTTAAATAAATAAATAAAAGTAATAAAAAAATGTTGATTTTTGACTGTTGACCATTGACTTGTTTGACCGTTGACCGTTGACTTGTTGACCGGTTCGGTCGGTTATATGTGTGCGCTGGGTGAGACTCGAACCCGTGACCTCCCGTACACGTGCACGCAGCTCTACCAACTGAGCTATGTGTCTAACCCGAAATATTTCTGTTTTTAATTATATTTATATACTAATTAGATTAACCCGAAAATCATTTATTTAAAAACGATTTAATTGCATAACTCGGTGCTCGCCACAGGTCTCGAACCCGGGACATGTGGTTTAGTTTGGCACACAGTCCACCGCTGGACTGTGTGTCTAACTTGGTAAATATTCTGGTTATTATTATACTTAGCATCTTACTGAGTTAACCCGGTTCAGATTTAAAAAAAAGGCATTTTATTACAGCGAATGTGTGTGTGACAAGGATCGAACTCGGGACGTTATGCATATTGTTTGCACACAGTCCACCGCTGGACTGTGTGTCTTCATTATACTAATTTTAATTAGTCTTATAATATATCAGAACTTCGTCTTCTTCGCTTAAGATTTCTGATGAAGATAATTCAACTGATTTATGTCTAATTCGATTAACAAGCTTTATAAGTAATTGAAAGGTAATGAATGGAGAGAGTTTGGGGGAAAGGATATACCGATCAGCGTCTTTCACAGAACTCCGGCGAAGACTCGTCGGCTCTGTTTGTGAACTTCGGCTGTTAGAATCAATTAACAGTTCTGTTCGATTAGTTATGATATTGAGGTACTTAAACAAGGATTTACAGGAGTTTGGAGGGTTATACCTATTCACAGCGAAAGATCAGAAGTTTCAGAGGTTTTCTGGCGAGAGCTGAATATTCCGGCTACGTCGTCTGGGATTGATTCTGATGGTTGGATTGAAGTTAGTAACAGTCTAACAACGGATTGAAACGGAAAGAGTCGAGGTATTTACCGTGTAGATGAAATCTCGGTTTTCCGGCAACTTGCAGAGATTTTCCGGCGAGTGAAATTACGTCGAGAATTTGTGTGATTGTGAGCGAAAAGGTTATCAGAGGCTTGTGGGTGTATTTATAGGAAAGAATCGAGATGCATGGGGTCTGATTTCAGTCTTGATTCGTCGGTCAATAATTTTTCCGGCGGTTATGACTGATGTCGCGGACTGGACATCGTTTATAACCGATGCAATAGTTATTATTCGCGTTAAGACACAAGAAACCGATCAAGAAAGGCGAAATCGTCGGGATTTCCGACGACTGCGAATTGGGCGCGTCGATTTGAAATCGAGATTGTGATATTTGAATTAATTGTTTTGATATGTTACTAAAGAACACAAGTGGCGGAGTGGTTGGGTGTGTGTGTGTTAAGGCTTTGCTGACCCGGTTGACCCGGCTGACCCGGCTGACCCGGATTCGAATCCCGGCAGCCTTGTTTTATTTTTATTTCACTATTTTTAATACATTTTCAAATATAAATTTTATATTCTAATATACTTATTAATTATGTATCGTTTAAAATTAATTTGAGCATTAATACACAACGAAATTTTTAACTGGTTGTTCGGTTAATAAACGAAGCGGGTTTGGTAAATCCGGTTTTTTACGGATGTTACAGTATCCCTACTTTTTAGAAATTTCGTCCCGAAATTTAAGTAGTGACATATTTGTCTAAAAAGAATGGTGTTTAGTTTGACAATTACATACTTGGAAAGGAGTAAGAGTTTAAATTTTTGTTTGAGGCGGTAACGTTCCTTGTAAGGGTTGAGTACCCTGCTACAGGAATCGCTTTTTGATGCCTAAGATAATGAATTTGATAAACAGAGTTGATTGACTAAATATGATTTCATGCGCAAGAGTTTTGATATGTTTGGAAAGATAAGGTTATATCCTAAAACAAAACTTCTAATACTAAAACCTACATGGAACTTCTCATAACCGCCTGACAAGGCCTCTGATCCTTTGGCAAGAATACTTATATATAGGAAGTACCAGCGGCGTATCCACCATATTCTTGTCAAATTCTCATTGGTTTTATCAGTAAATTATGATTGGTTCTATGATGTGACTCTAGAACATAAATAAACACAACAACCGATATCTGAGTCCTAATTCTGATAGCATACATGTTTGAATGGTGACAGTTCCTATCTCGTTTGTTATGATGGAGAGGTTAGTTTATGTAAAAATAGAACACAATCCAATTTCTTTAAATAATGAGATGATATGAATGCTAAATTAGTGAGTATAACACAAACTTCAATCAAGACAATACTAAATCCTACATGGAACTTCTCATAACCGCCTGATAATGCCTCTGATCCTTTGACAAGAACACTTATTATATAGGAAGTACCAGCGGCGTATCCACCATATTCTCGTCAAATTTTCATTGGTTTTATCAGTAAGTTATGATTGGTTCTATGATGTGACTCTGGAACATAAATAAACATAACAACCAATGTCTGAGTCCTAATTCTGATAGTATACATGTTTGAATGGTGACACAATCCAATTCCTTTAAATGATGAGATGATATGAATGCTAAATCAGTGAGTATAACACAAACTTCAATCAAGACAATACTAAATCCTACATGGAACTTCTCATAACCGCCTGATAATGCCTCTGATCCTTTGACAAGAACACTTATATATAGGAAGTACCAGCGGCGTATCCACCATATTCTCGTCAAATTTTCATTGGTTTTATCAGTAAGTTATGATTGGTTCTATGATGTGACTCTGGAACATAAATAAACATAACAACCAATGTCTGAGTCCTAATTCTGATAGTATACATGTTTGAATGGTGACACAATCCAAT
The DNA here is from genome assembly GCA_947069175.1 of Scalesia atractyloides. Lineage (NCBI taxonomy): Eukaryota > Viridiplantae > Streptophyta > Magnoliopsida > Asterales > Asteraceae > Scalesia > Scalesia atractyloides. The sequence goes on from CAMTDV010000012.1 coordinate 87,084,329, forward strand.
TCCTTTAAATGATGAGATGATATGAATGCTAAATCAGTGAGTATAACACAAACTTCAATCAAGACAATACTAAATCCTACATGGAACTTCTCATAACCGCCTGATAATGCCTCTGATCCTTTGACAAGAATACTTATATATAGGAAGTACCAGCGGCGTATCCACCATATTCTTGTCAAATTTTCATTGGCTTTATCCGTAAGTTATGATTAGTTCTATGTGACTCTAAAACATAAACAAACACAATCAACCAAAGCTTGAGTCTTAATTCTGATAGCATACATGCTTGAATGATGACAGTACCTCTCTCGTTTGTTATGATGGAGAGGTGAGTCTATATAGAAAATGGAACACAATCCAATTTCTTTAAATGATGAGATGATATGAATGTTAAATCAGTGAGTGTAAAACAAATTTCAACCAAAACATTACTAAATCCTACATGGAACTTCTCATAACCGCCTGATAATGCCTCTGATCCTTTGACAAGAATACTTATATATAGGAAGTACCAGCGGCGTATCCACCATATTCTTGTCAAATTTTCATTGGCTTTATCCGTAAGTTATGATTAGTTCTATGTGCCTCTAAAACATAAACAAACACAATCAACCAAAGCTTGTGTCTTAATTCTGATAGCATACATGTTTGAATGATGACAATACCTCTCTCGTTTGTTATGATGGAGAGGTGAGTCTATGTAGAAAATGGAACACAATCCAATTTCTTTAAATGATGAGATGATATGAATGTTAAATCAATGAGTATAAAAAAAACAAAACTGAGATAGTAATTCGCATTAAGATCCTTGGATAAATTTCCAATTCATAACTGGGATACGGAAAAATTGAGATAACATAAAGAAAAACGTAAAAACTAAGCGGTTGGAGTTGAATCTTGATATTTTGGTGAAGGGGACTAGTTGGGTGGTTTCGTTTGGGCCGTCATTATCTTCAACAGGATTGGCGTTGATGTTGAAAACTCTTCCTCTTGCTGGTGGCCTAGTGGTTGGGTTTTCTTGATTTGCTTGGTTAACTGGGTTTGATTGAGCTTGAGCGTTTATGATGTTAACCAATCGAGGGCACGTGTTTCTAAAGTGGGTAGGGTCGCCACAATTATAACAAGCTCGAACATAAGGTAACATGGGGTATTGGGGTTGTTGATTGGTTTGGATCATGTTTTGAGCAGGGGAGAGATTTGGTTTTGAGAGGTGCGGCAAGCCTTGCTCAAATGACCATAGCGTCCACAATTTGCACATAGTCGACATGGTAAAGTAGATGGATGGTGATAAAAACAGGTGTTACATCGAGGGTGAGGTCCGAGGTATGGTTTCTTATTTGGGTAAGTTGAGTTGGGTGCTACTTGAGTGATTGGGATAGCTTGGATGGCTATGGCTTGTGAAATTGGTTGATTACGTTGGGTGACAGCGAAAAGTTGCCCATCTCGTTTTCTCTTAAAAATGGGTTGAGAAGGGGATTCGGTTTGGGTGGAGTTTGAAGTTTCAGTTGATGCTTTATCCTTCTTCTTCTCCTCCTTGAAGTCTTTATTCCGGATGCGGTTCTCGGTGAGCTCTGTAGCTAACTCCATTGCTGCTTCCATGGTTGCAGGTGTGGTACTTATTACAGAGTCTTGAATTTTTGAAAGAAGACCTCGAATGTAGTGTTCGATCAAACGGTAGAGGGGAGTGAACAAGTTGGGAACCATTTGATTTAACTCGAGGAATCTCTTGTTGTACGTGGTGTGGTCGCCTTCCTTTTGTTTCAACGAATAGAACTCATCCTCTAATTTCTTGATTTCGCTCCTTGGGCAAAATCGTCTTGTCATGATATCCTTCAACTCATCCCAAGTCAAAGTCATAGCATCTTCAACACCTCGTTTGGCCTTCTCTGTGTTCCACCATGTAAGTGCTATTCCAAGTAAACGACCAGTAGCATAACGCACTTTGCGATCATCGGGGCAATCGCAATTTAGAAAAGTGTTTTCCATTTCCTCAAACCAATGGAGGAGAGCGGTGACACCTTCAGTCCCTTCGTATTTTGGAGGGTCGCAGTATTTGAAATGCTTGAAGGTGCATTTAGTGGTATTTGGGGGAGGGTTGATAACATTTTGATCTTCTTGGTTGACATGATTAGCGGTAAGGGCTTGTTGGACTTGAATTACAATTTTGGGTATTACGGCAGCCATTTGTTGAGCGATTTGGGCAGCCATGCGCTCGCGGGCTTTTCCTGATCTCATCTTCCTACGAGCGAGGCTAGAAGACATCTACAAGGAATACATATCAAGAGTATGAGTTGGATGCTTTAGGGATCAGGGGTCGTATTTAGGAATGAACATTTATAAAATAAATATAAAATAATAAATCTACTACATCCATAGGATGTCTTGGGCTTTGCTCGTAATTGGGCCTTGCATGCCGCCATACTTCACCTTCGTAATCATGTGGGCCCCATGACTACCGGGTTTTTCATATGGTTCGCATGTGTTAACCTGGTTACGTACACTAAAACCCGGAGAAAATCGAGAAATATGTATGTAACGTATGATATTTGGAATGTATCCAGGTGTGGACACGGTGACACCTCAAAGTGGGGTTAGTTCGAACGACGTTTGGTGTGGCATGCTTTGGCCTAATAGGTCCTTCGTACTCTCATCGTTAGTCCCCAGGTAGGCAAACTGGTCCGTTATATTGGATTTATACGAATGCCAACCTAGACAGGACGTTCCGACTACCGGTACTTGTACCCTTACAATTACTACATGCCCGTCGCAAAACTCACTTTGATGAGATTTGAAAAATGAAAAATGCGACAAAATCTTTGAATAACGAAAGTATGAAGACGATTTGAATATGTGAGCATTGAAATATTATGATGAATGTGTATGTAATCATGTATGTCTGACTGTAAGTATAATTCACTATGTATCACAAAATGTAGTATCGGAAGTATTTGCATGCATTTGTGTATGTAATAAATATGAAACAAATAAATATCATAAGTTTGCATGTAACCACATAAACAATTAAAATCTAGTCAACTATAGTATAGGCTCTAAGGGTCTAATAACCTATCCTATATCCCTATAGTCATGACTCTGATACCAATCTGTCACACCCCGACCCGCAGCGGAAAAGGTGATCGGGGCATGATTGGGTTTTCATCAAAGTTCATGACATTTATTATAACGTTTCATATTTATTATTACAATCTAAAGGGAAATCATACAATCATAATTACAACATGTTCTACACATCTTTCTAGACTTCATTATTTTCTTCTAAGGCATTTCCTATGTTTTCCTTGCTTCATCCTGTTCACCTGTATCATGTGTAAAAATGGTTTTTGGATCAACAAAAAGTTGGCGAGTGAATCCTATGAAAATCATTTGAACAAGTTTATTGAATTGATTATAAAATAAAGTGCATAACCACATATGAGTAAATATAGATGTAAACTTATTCACAAAAACACTTAATATTAAATAATGCACACACATACAATAATAGATTGTTTTGAGGCACGCGTTGCTCAACTCGTCTCCCACGAGGAACTGATGGGCCTAATGAATGAGTTTTGAGGCACGCGTTGTTCTACGAGCTGATGGGCCTAATAAATGATTTGCATACCACTAGACAATATGTAATACATAACTACAAATAACATTTACATTCTAAGTTTAAATCATAATATGGTATGGCACGAGTTTGAATAAACGGATTAGTTTAAGTGACACATGATACACCCCAAAACGTGTAATTAAAAAGGGGAGTTGTAAGATTCACTCACATTGGGTGCGTTCGGTTGATAATGTTGAATGCGCACGAAGTTGGATTTAACCACGAATGAAACTAACCTAGATAATAACATAATGGTTCGGTAAATAAGCGGATTTTATTAATCAATTTTAGTAGGATTATTGGATATATTTTTATGAGTTTAAGGCTATTTTCTAACTTTAAAAATGTTAATTTTAAGTATTTTTAATTTAAATAAATAAATAAAAGTAATAAAAAAATGTTGATTTTTGACTGTTGACCATTGACTTGTTTGACCGTTGACTTGTTGACCGGTTCGGTCGGTTATATGTGTGCGCTGGGTGAGACTCGAACCCGTGACCTCCCGTACGCGTGCACGCAGCTCTACCAACTGAGCTACGTGTCTAACCCGAAATATTTCTGTTTTTAATTATATTTATATACTAATTAGATTAACCCGAAAATCATTTATTTAAAAACGATTTAATTGCATAACTCGGTGCTCGCCACAGGTCTCGAACCCGGGACCTGTGGTTTAGTTTGGCACACAGTCCACCACTAGACTGTGTGTCTAACTTGGTAAATATTCTGGTTATTATTATACTTAGCATCTTACTGAGTTAACCCGGTTCAGATTTAAAAAAAAGGCATTTTATTACAGCGAATGTGTGTGTGACAAGGATCGAACTCGGGACGTTATGCATATTGTTTGCACATAGTCCACCGCTGGACTGTGTGTCTAACCCGTTCATTATACTAATTTTAATTAGTCTTATAATATATCAGAACTTCGTCTTCTTCGCTTAAGATTTCTGATGAAGATAATTCAATTGATTTATGTCTAATTCGATTAACAAGCTTTATAAGTAATTGAAAGGTAATCAATGGAGAGAGTTTGGGGGAAAGGATATACCGATCAGCGTCTTTCACAGAACTCCGGCAAAGACTCGTCGGCTCTATTTGTGAACTTCGGCTGTCAGAATCAATTAACAGTTCTGTTCGATTAGTTATGATATTGAGGTACTTAAACAAGGATTTACAGGAGTTTGGAGGGTTATACCGATTCACAGCAGAAGATCAGAAGTTTCAGAGGTTTTCCGGCGAGAGCTGAATATTCCGGCTACGTCGTCTGGGATTGATTCTGATGGTTGGATTGAAGTTAGTAACAGTCTAACAACGGATTGAAACGGAAAGAGTCGAGGTATTTACCGTGTAGATGAAATCTCGGTTTTCCGGTGACTTGCAGAGATTTTCCGGCGAGTGAAATTACGTCGAGAATTTGTGTGATTGTGAGCGCAAAGGTTATCAGAGGCTTGTGGGTGTATTTATAGGAAAGAATCGAGATGCATGGGGTCTGATTTCAGTCTTGATTCGTCGGTCAATAATTTTTCCGGCGGTTATGACTGATGTCGCGGACTGGACATCGTTTATAACCGATGCAATAGTTATTATTCGCGTTAAGACACAAGAAACCGACAGAGAAAGGCGAAATCATCGGGATTTCCGACGACTGCGAATTGGGCGTGTCGATTTGAAATCGAGATTGTGATATTTGAATTAATTGTTTTGATATGTTACTAAAGAACACAAGTGGCGGAGTGGTTGGGTGTGTGTGTGTTAAGGCTTTGCTGACCCGGTTGACCCGGGTTCGAATCCCGGCAGCCTTGTTTTATTTTTATTTCACTATTTTTAATACATTTTCAAATATAAATTTTATATTCTAATACACTTATTAATTATGTATCGTTTAAAATTAATTTGAGCATTAAATACGCAACGAAATTTTTAACTGGTTGTTCGGTTAATAAACGAATCGGGTTTGGTAAATCCGGTTTTTGACGGATGTTACAAGCCAACCCAACAACCAAGTGGTAGGCCAAGCCCAATACCAACAACCTCTAATGTTACCACCTGCACAACCCATGGCTCAACCCTACTACCAACCCAACTACCCAATGATGCAACCAGTGAGAGCCAGTTTCAATTGTGGTGATCCAACCCATTTTCGAAACACTTGCCCACGTTTGGTGAACATCATAAATGCCCAAGCCCAAGCCAATCCAGTGAACCAAGCCAATCAAGTCAATCCGCTCGCTAGAGGAAGAGCTTTTAACATCAACGCCAACCAAGCTATAGCGGATAAACGTGGTTAACGGTACGCTTCTCATTAACGGTAGTTATGCATCCATTCTATTTGATACTGGTGCGGATAAGAGTTTCGTGTCCTTAGAGTTTGAATCCATTCTTGAATTACCTCGCGTTAGTCTGGCTGAATCATTCACAGTGGAAGTAGCTGACGGTGAACCTATTTTGTTAGACTCCATAATTCGTGATTGCACTCTTACCCTCAACGACCATGACTTTCCAATTGATCTTATTCCTATGAAGTTGGGTAGTTTCGACGTCATCATTTGTATGGACTGGCTTAGTCAGCATCGCGCCGAAGTTGTTTGTTATGAGAAATTTATTCGAATTCCTCTCGCTGACGGTCAATTTTTTTGCATTTTTGGTGAAACCCCCTCCAAGGACTCAAATTGACGTCATGCCTCCAAGCTCAAAGATACCTTCGCAAAGACTATATCGCATTCTTAGCTAACATCGTCAAAAAAGAAGGCAAGGACAAGAAGCTCGAAGACATTCCAATCGTTAAAGAATTTCCTCAAGTTTTTCCCGACGACGTTTCAGGACTTCCTCCTATGCGAGAAGTCGAATTCCGAATCGATCTTATACCTGGTGGTATACCAGTTGCAAAATCTCCATGTCGGTTAGCCCCCTCTGAAATGCAAGAGTTAGCTAGTCAGTTGCAAGAGTTGACTGACAAAGGATTTATACGTCCTAGCTCATCACCTTGGGGAGCTCCGGTTCTTTTCGTAAAGAAGAAAGATGGAACCTTCGGAATGTGTATCTACTATAGAGAGCTCAACAAGCTGACTATCAAGAACCGCTATCCTTTACCTTGTATCGATGATCTTCTAGATCAACTTCAGGGTGCCACCTGTTTTTCAAAAATCGATCTTCGTTTGGGTTATCACCAACTTAGAGTACGTGAAGAAGACATTCAAAAGACTGCTTTTCGAACTCGATATGGTCACTATGAATTCATGATTATGCCTTTTGGTTTGACCAATGCTCCTGCTATTTTCTTGGATTTGATGATAGGGTGTGTAAACCTTACCTCGATCGTTTTGTCATAGTCTTCATTGATGATATTCTTATTTATTCTAAGACCAAATCCGATCATGAACGACATCTTCGACTCATCCTAACACTTTTGAGAACCAAAAAGCTTTATGCTAAGTTCTCGAAATGTGAGTTTTGGTTAAACGAGGTACAATTTCTTGGTCATATTGTTAACGACAAAGGGATGCATGTCGACCCTGCAAAAATCAAAGCAGTGCAAGAATGGCAAGCGCCATGCACTCCTACTGAACTTAGGTTATTTTCTTGATCTAGCTGGCTATTATCGAGTTTCATTGCAAATTTTTCTCGTATTGCCGTACCACTCACAGCCTTGACTCATAAGGGCAAACCCTTCATTTGGGGGCCCAAGCAAGAAGAACCTTTCCAAATTTTGAAGCAAAAACTTTGTGATGCACTTATCCTTACTTTTCTTGGTGGTTGCGAAGACTTTGTGGTTTATTGTGACGCATAAGGGCAAGGACTAGGTTGTGTCCTAATGCAAAGAGGAGAGGTGATAGCCTACGCTTCAAGGCAACTCAAAATGCATGAAAAGAACTATACCACTCACGACCTAGAACTTAGAGCAGTCGTGTTCGCTCTAAAGATATGGAGACACTATCTTTATGGTACCAAGTGTGAGATTTACACTGACCACAAGATCCTCCAACATATCTTTAATCAAAAGGAGTTGAACATGAGGCAACGACGATGGGTTGAACTCTTAAATGATTACGATTGTGAAATTCGATATCATCCTGGCAAAGCCAATGTTGTGGTTGATGCTCTTAGTCGAAAAGAGTATGCAAACTCCATCCATCTTTTGTGTTCCCAAATTGTAACTGATCTTCAAAACCGAATTTGAGCAGCTCAATGAATTCGATATCATCCTGGCAAAGCCAATGTTGTGGTTGATGCTCTTAGTCGAAAAGAGTATGCAAACTCCATCCATCTTTTGTGTTCCCAAATTGTAACTGGTCTTCAAAACCGAATTCGAGCAGCTCAACACATTTCTGTCACGGAAAATGATGTACGAGATGAATTGTCTTGTGGAGTTGAAACCAAATTAGAATCCAAGTCCGATGGTATCCTTTACTATCTAAACCGTATCTGGGTACCTGATCGTGACAATCTTTGTACTTTTCTCATGAACGAGTCTCACAAACACGATACTCTATACATCCAGGTGCTAATAAGATGTATCAAGATCTACGATACTTATACTGGTGGCCTGGCATGAAGAAAGATATCACCATTTTTGTCTCCAAGTGCCTCACGTGTTCTAAGGTTAAAGCTGAGCACCAACGACCTTTAGGATTACTCGTCCAACCTGAATACCTGTTTGGAAGTGGGAAAACATAACCATGAACTTCATTACCGGGTTACCTCGCACCTCCAGTGGGTATGACACAATCTGGGTTATCATTGATCGTCTCACTAAATCAGCTCATTTCGTTCCAATCCGTGAATACTACAAGAACGAGAAGTTAGCTCGAATCTATATATTGATGAAATTGTAAGCCGTCATGGTGTGCCCTTAAGTATCATTTCAGATCGAGACGACCGTTTTACTTCATGAACATGGCAAGCCGTACAATCAACATTGGGTACACGTTTGGATCTCAGCACCGCCTTTCACCCTTAAACTGATGGTCAATTTGAGCGTACCATACAGACTCTTGAAGACATGTTGCGAGCATGTGTCATAGACTTCAAGGGCAATTGGTATACTCATTTACCGTTAGTTGAATTTTTGTACAACAATAGCTATCATTCAAGCATCGATATGGCTCCTTTTGAAGCCTTATATGGTCGTAAGTGCCGATCTCCTGTATGTTGGCACGAAATTTGTGAAGCACAAATCACTGGACCCGAGTTGATTCAAGAAACGACTGATAAAATTCTTCAGATTCGCAATAATCTTCTAGCAGCTCAAAGTCGTCAAAAGAGTTAACTGATAAACGACGAAAGCCACTTGAATTTTGTGTTGGCGATCAAGTACTTTTGAAAGTATCACCGTGGAAGGGAGTGGTTCGTTTTGGTCAAAAATGCAAGCTAGCACCACGTTATGTGGGACCATTCAAAATACTCGAAAGGGTTGGTCCTATAGCTTACAAACTTGACTTGCCAGAAGAACTCAACATAATTCATCCCACGTTCCATGTATAAAACTTGAAAAAGTGTCTCACTGACGAAAATCTCCATATACCGTTAGAAGATATTCAGATCGATGAATCAATGCATTTTGTTGAAAGACCTGTAGGAATCATGGATTTCAGTGAAAAGCGTTTAAGACGAAGTCGTATTCCAATAGTCAGAGTGCGTTGGGAGTCAAAACGAGGACCTGAGTATACTTGGAAACGCGAAGACTCAATGCCTGAAAAATACCCGCATCTTTTTCCAGTTACATCTACTACTTAAATTTCGGGACGAGGTTTCTAAAAGTAGGGATATAGTAACATTTATTGTAAAAAAACGGGTTTCAAAACCCGCTTCGTTAAATAACTTAAACATTTAATTTAATGTCTCGTGGCGTATTTTTATTCGTTTATAGTATTAGTTATTAATTTATAGTTGTTAAAAGAAGAAAGAATTAAATAAATGTTAATAAAATAACAAATAAAACCTTAAAATAATAAAAAAATAAAATAAAGGGGCAACCGGGTTTCGAACCCGGGTCCCCATCTAACTCACACACTGCATACACCACTACGGTACACACACTTTTGTGTTGTAAACCAGAAACAATTTGTTCTTATATTCAAGTAGCAAATCTGCAAAACACACAGTTACAACGGACTGTAACCGCCAAAATCTAATGATGTTGCAATTGTAACTGATGTTGAATACTTAGTCTATAACCGACATCCGTCTCAATCATCAAGAAAACCGACTGGAATCATTCCGAAATCAATAACCCATAATTTGGGCTTGAAACAGAAATCTTGTATTGATTAATCCACGCTATAAATATCGATGCATCACACCTCAAATGAACTCGCCATTCCCTTCTATTTCTTTCTCTCCAGCACTCTCGGATACTCTCTCTTCGAGTTCTTTATCACCGGAATTTTCAGTCACTGCTGGAATCTCGTCGGAAAAGTTATGTCCCTGTACGTCTGGTATGATCCCCTTTATCTTTCCTTCAAAATCTTTTAATCATATGTGCAGAACTTAAAGGAAAGTGTCTTAAATCAAACACAGTCGGGTCATGCTTCTGGGTTATAACTCATGAAGAAGATGAACCTGTTTAAATGTTTTTGTATAATTAAACTGGTTGTTTTAAACGGGTTAGACACACAGTCCAGTGGTGGACTGTGTGCAAACACAATGCATACGTCCCGGGTTCGAATCGTGCATGTCTCCGACTTTCACGATTAAAATTCAATTTTTTAAATGAATTCAGATCACCTCCCATCTAGTATATATGTTTAAGTTAATTCAGTGTCTAAATAGGTTGATGAAAACCCAATCATGCCTCGACTTCTATTTCCGCTGCGGGTCAGGGTGTGACATAAAGCACAGCTTCCGACCCCCTCGGCCTCTGCCCAAAAGCAAGAGGAACGAAAACTCCACCCAATACTGCAAGTTTCATGAAGAAAAAGGCCACCATGCAAACGATTGCTTTCAACTTAAGAAGAGAATAGAGGAGGCTGTCAAGTCCGGAGAATTAGCCCACTTGGTGAAAGGGGTTAGGAACAAGATGACTGAAGGAAAAAGCAAAGAAGTAAACATGGTAGATGTTGATGGAAAGGCTGCCCACAAACGACCACGCTTGGAGGCTTGGGAACGACAATGCGTCTGCTTCCCACCACCTGATGGGGACTTATTGTAAAAACCCCTAGTGGTGGAAGCTATGTTGGGAACGCTCAAGATGCACAAAGCTTACATCGACACTGGGGCAACAACAAAAATTATGTTTGAGAAATTCTTCAATCGTCTCAACAATGATGAACGTTCAAGGCTTTAACCATCTGAATCCTCTATTAAAGGTATTGCCGATATACCCATCAAGCCTTTAGGCCAACTAACCCTCGATGTGTGTTTTAGTGAAGGGAAGATGGAAACAACCAAACCACTCACCTTTGTGGTGATCAACATTCCCTCTAACTATGATGTTATCATAGGAAGGCCAGGGCAAAGTGCATTAGGAATGGCAGTTTCAGTTGGCCAAGGCACCGTAAAATTCCCCACCGAACGAGGAATAGCAACCCTTCAACCCCAAAACAAGAAGCTTTCTTGGTTGAAGGAGAAAATTCAAAAGAGAACAAGGACGACGAACAAGGATGGATCATTAACCCAAAATATCCTGAACAATGATAAGGGTAAATACCAACCTTACCAAGGAAACCATCTCTCACCTCAAGAGGCTACTATTGCACAACGTGGACATCTTTGCATGGTGTCCCGAAGACATGACCTGAATACCCTGAAGTATTGCCGAACATGAGCTCAAAATTCCATCTGATGTAAAACCCGTGGTATAGCTAAAGAGGAGTCTAGCACCAGATAGAAGCCTAGCGGCTTGCTAGGAGGTTGAAGGGCTTGTTCAAGCCGGAATCCTACGAGAAGTCAAGTATCATTCTTGGATAGCCAACCCGGTAATGGTCCGCAAACCGGATGGAACCTGGAGAATGTGCATCGACTTCAAAGACCTAAATAGAGCATGCCAGGAAGATTGCTATCCCCTACCAGAAATCGACCTAAAGGTTGATTCGCTCACAAGCTTCCCCTTCAAATGCTTCCTTGATGTATACAAAGGTTATCATCATATACAAATGTAGCAGAAGATGTGGAGAAAACGGCGTTCCACACCAACAAAGTTTTCTTTTGCTACTAGAAAATGCCTTTCGGTTTGAAAAATGCGAGAGCAACTTTTAACGTCTGGTAGATAAAGAGTTTGTCGAACAAATTGGAAGAAACATGGAAGCCTACGTTGATGATTTGGTAATCAAAAGTAAAAGTGAGGATCAAATGCTTGGCGATATACAAGAAACATTCTGAAACCTAAGAAAGATCAACATGAAGCTTAACACTGTAAAATGCTCATTTGGGTTTGAAGAAGGCAAGTTCTTGGGCCACATAGTGGGAAAACAAAGCATAAAGGCTAACCCTAACAAGGTTAAAGCCATCCTCGACACAAAGTCCCCACAAACCAATAAAGAGGTGGAAAGCTTGAACGGAAAGCTTGCAGCCCTGAAGCGTTTCACATCCAAGCTAGCAGAAAAATCCCTGCCTTTCTTCAAAACCCTTCAAGGGTGCACAAACAAGAAAGACTTCCTGTGGACGGAAGAGGCAGAAGAAGCTTTCAACCAAATGAAGAAACACCTGGCTTCGCTCCCAGACATTGCCGCTCTGGAAACAAGAGAGCTGGTCTCTGTCTATCTTTCAGTTGCTGAGGAAGCTATCAGCGCGGTCCTGACCATTGAACGAAACAAAGCTTAGGTACCCGTTTACTTCTTCAGCAAAACTTTAAAACTGACAGAGACCAAGTATCCCCTGTTGGAAAAACTTGCTCTAGCCCTAGTAAAAACAGCCAGAAGGCTTCGAAGGTACTTGCAAGCACATCCAACACAAGTGGTCACTGACCAACCCAAAAAAAATGTGCTTGAAAAACCCGAAACTTCTGGACGACTAGCCAAATGGGCCATGGAATTAGGCGAACATAACATCACATATACCCCAAGGAAGGCCGTCAAGGCCCAAATCTTGGCGGATTTCATTGTGGAAATTCCAAAAGAAACGTCAACGGAAGTTAACACAATTATAGTTGCGCCAGCTTACCTAGATGCTTGGAAGCTTTTTACCGATGGAGCTTCCAGCCTTGAAGGGTCAGGGGTCAGCCTAGTATTAATCAACCCTGAAAACTTAGAGTTCACATATGTTCTTCGACTTGAATTTCAGACAACCAATAATGAGGCCGAATACGAAGCACTCATTGTCGGGCTCAAGCGCGCCTAAAGGATGGATGTCCAAAAGCTTCAAGTTTTCACACTCTTTACTTGTTTCAAACCAAGTAAATGATAGCTACATAGCTAAGGAACCTAACACGAAGAAGTACATAGAGAAAGCAAAGGAACTCATGAATACATTCCAATCATGTACCATCAAACACGTTCCAGGATCACAAAATAAGAAGGCTGATGCACTAAGCAAGCTCGCATCACTCACATTTGCTCACCTCACCAAAAAAGTATTAGTCGAGGTATTAAAAACGCCATCCATCCAAGAACGCGAAGTGCAAGATGTAATTACCGAAGAAGGACCAAACTGGATGACACCTTTGATCAAATTCCTGAGAAATGGTGAAGTACCAAATGATCAGACAGAGGCTGAAAGGGTTCGCATCAAGTCAAGACAGTATGTACTGCAAGGAGAAGTCCTCTATAAAAAGGCTACCTTGCACCGCTACTCCAATGCATGGCCCAGAACAAAGCCAATATCTGATAAAGGAAATTCACGAGGGAATATGTGGAGCCCACTATGGCCTAAGATCGGTAGTTGCAAAATTAATGAACCTTGGATACTTTTGGCCCTCCATGCATCGGACACCACCAAACATCTGAAAAATGTGAAGCTTGTCAATTGCACGCCACAGTACCAAAAAGCCCCAAGAATGACCTTGTCCCTATCTCCTCAGCCTTGCCATTTCACAAATGGGGTATGGACATTGTTGGTCCATTTCCACCAGCCAAAGGAGGAATCAGTTCTTGTTGGTAGTCGTTGACTACTTTAGCAAATGGCCAAAAGTAAAACCCTTAGCCAAAATTTCGGAAGGCAGGTCATCAATTTCGTTTGTGAAAATATAATCTGTCGATTTGGGCTTCCAGGGGTACTAGTAACGACAACGGAAAGCAGTTGGCCGAGAATCCTTTTAGCTCTTTGTGCAAAGAGTTCAGAATAACACAATTATTCAGCTCAGTTGCTTATCCACAATCCAATGGCCAAGTGGAGAGAACAAATCGAAGCATTGTTGAAGGTATCAAAACCCGATTGGGAGATATGACAACAACTGGCTCAAAGAATTGCCTAATATCCTATGGGCAATCCGAACAACCGAGAAAACAAGTCATAAGAAAACACCCTACAGTTTAGTGTTCGGATCAGAAGCAGCGATCCAGCGGAGATCGAGTTCCAACACAACGAATGCTCAACATGGACTCGAATTAAACAAGACAGAGACCATGTTGAACTTGGAACTCCTTGAAGAAATTCGTGATCAAGCCGCTATACAAAAGCCAAGTACAAACAAAAGATGGAATCTGATTACAACACGGAGTGAAGCATGAACGATTCAAGCCTGGAGACCTCGTACTCTGTAACAATGAGGTCAGTAAAAAAGAAAGTAAAGGGAAAACTTGGCCCAAAATAGGAATGGTCATACACCATCCTCGAAGCTCATAAGGGTGGTCGTACAAATTGGCAGACACCCAAGGCAAAAGGCTTCCCCGTCACTGGAATGACAAAAACCTTAAAAGGTTTCTTGTTTAGCAAAAATGTCAAGTATCGTATGAAGTGTTCTAATTCACCTATGTAACAAACGTTCCCTTGAATGAATGAATGAATGATGAAGTTATTATCAAATTTGTCTTTCTATCCTATAACCTGTTAAGAACCTAGCAAAGAACTGCATGGCAGGGCCATGAAAGGGGATGAGCTCAATGGCCACATCGCTCAGTAGGTTCAAGGGTTAATGGACCTATATAAGGGGTGAGTTCCTAAATCAATACAACTCATGAGACTTAGCAAATTTTCAAAAAAACATGTCTCATAGACGGGTTTGAGCAGCCTACATCAAATGTTCCTTAAGCTTTAACAACGGCTTACGAACCAAAAACGCCAAGTGAGTGTTACAAATAGGATAGACAATGTGCCTTCTTGTTAACAATACTCTTAAGGCTAAGTGACTGCCCTGAACCCTTCAAGGTATTAGTAGTGAAAGATGCACAACTAACAAACAAAGACAACATAACAAACCATAAAACAACACAACGGAATAATAGAGCAATATAACATAAAAAAGCAACCATCCAGTCTATTCTTGATCTCTGATCACATTCCTCCCTCTCTAGAACTTGCTCTATGCTTGTTCCATTCTTCACTTAACACTACATCATCACATTTGATACTAAAATTCTGGGTTGAATACTTCTCAATTCAGAATCTAAAAGTGAATAACCAATAACGGTGATCTCTCTCTACGTGTTGCAAACGTGGGGACCCCGCGACTGTGTTAGTCGAACCGGAACCCTTGAACCCTTTTGTCTAACCAATCCAGTCACTACCCTTAGTCTTATATTTGTTGCAGAAAGAGGCATATTAATAGAATTCTTCTACTGTTCTAAGAAAAAAAAAACATTAGTAGAAATAGCCATCTTATGCTTACTGAGTTGGGGCTTCACGTTAATTTATCAAACACAACAAAAAAAAATTATAACATACATCATGTTAACTTTGGATCTTAATAAAAAAAATATAAAATATAAACTGCTTAATGATATATATATTAACCTTTACAATGTCATCTTATTAGTATTTTAATTTCGTCTTAAGATCTATTATAATACAAGTTTTATTATTAAAATGGAGTTTGATTAGGTATTATATTGATAAAAGAGGAATGTGGGAAGTGAAAAGTGCCTAGGATTCATCAAAACCTAAATAAACAAAAAAAAATCTTAAATCACAATGTCTTGTTTTCTAATCATGAAAAGAGTATCAAGGGGAACACAACATGGCTGCATGTTCCAGATGTACACGTGGCACCACACTCGTGGGCCTGTGCCATGTATCTTCATGTACCGACGTTACTCTTTGTCCTTTTTTTCTTTGTTTTTATTTATTTATTGATATTTATTTTTAACCCCCCATAAATAAAAAGTTTAAAATGATTTGAGATGTTTGATGATTTAAGTTTATGAATTTTGAAAACCAACTATCTTTTTATGGATTACTTAGTTTCTTTTTTTTTTTATTTTAAGATTTAATTGATAATAAACTTATATCCTGATTCAGCAATTTAAAACTAGACTGATTTTCTTATGATAACTTTAATGATACATCGATCGATTAACCAATTACCATACAATTAATTTACGTATCCGTCTGGATCTACTTTTAACTCTATTTTACGTCATAGCGGGACTCAACCCTAAACCTATAGGAGAGAGAATACCATTGAACACCCCAAGATACTACTGAACAAGTGGTCCATTAACTAATAAACAAACCAACCATACTAGTAGTTATCAGCTTGATTGGGTGAATCCACTGATCTAATTTGGTTTTTATAACATAGATCTATGTAAAAGGAGATAATTAAGTTCAAATCTTAATATATATCTGATCTTGCTTATACTATAATATAATTGCGGTTTAACCCCTCTCACGGTGCATTTTTATGGTGTGAAGACGTGGTTAGGTTCTCTTTTTTTCCTTTTAACGGTAAATTTTGATCACTAACTGACTATTGGAGTATCATTGTGTCACCAGCGAAATCACCGATCATATTCATCTCTACTAGGCAATAATGTCTATACACCAATTCAGGAACAAACCAATAAATACGGGGAAAAACCCCTTGTGGGAAGCGAACCCAGGACCTAATGGTCTTTAAGCCTTGTCTCACCCTTAAAATGTTATTAGGCTATAATGTCATGGGCACGTGATAAGTTAATTTGATAAACATTTACATACTAAATAAGCTAATTATATAAAAGAGATAGTAGCATCTTAAATCATAATTACATCTAAGGCTACTCGGTGTGGGTGACGGGCCTCTCTCCAGGACGACCAGCCACGTCAGCAAACACGTCAGAGACCTTGGAGGCCGCCCCTCCAGGGATGGAAGCTTGGAAATGGGTGACGACCTGACCCCACCTAGTTTTTTTTATTTTTCTTTTTATTTTTGGCAAATATTTATAAAAACTAAAATTAAATATTAATTCAAACATTACATAAAAAAAAAATAACCGAAAAAAATAAAAAAAAACATAACCTAAAAAATCCTATGACCCCACTTTTTTGCGATTTTTTCTTTCATTCTTTGCAAAATCGGCCGATCTTCTTCCGGATACGAGTTTATATCGGCTGTCATGATTTCCCACTCTTTAAACTCGACCTCACGTTCCTTCGCTTTCACCTTTTGAGGCGTGACCTCGGTGAACACTTTGAAATGAGCCATAAGCTCGTCCATTTGGAACTGCCCCCCAGCGCGACATGTTTTTTTCCAGCTGCCGCCCTTTTTGATTTGTCCCTGCCCGGGGGACGTTCCTCCTTTATAACCGCAAACTCTTCATCATCGAATTCGGGCTCGTCGTTTATATTTATTTGACATCGTGCATCCGAGCCTCCACCCGCACTGTAACTACCGGTCTCCGAGGTTTTTGTTCGTTTGGCCGTTGCAACCTCATTTGGGACCGGCACCCACTTGTTACTGGTTCGCAAAATTTCCCAAGCACGTAGTGGGGGAAAACGGTTCCATGCGTATCTTCGTATCGACGCATCGCCTCTTTAAAAACGTCTTCATCACTCACCCCACTACGACGACCAGTATACAAGTTATTATAAATCCCCGAAAACCGGTTCACGACCGGATGCATCTTTCTCACTTGGAAGAGATGGAATCGATGTCGCGATAATGACCTTGTTCCATTATCGCAAGAAACTTCGACAGTATTTCTTTCCAAAACCCCTCGCCGGTTTGGTTGTTACCTGTATTTTTAAATTGTAGCAAAAGTTATATTAAAAAAAGTATAGTGTATCAATTTTTTGGTATATTTTTAAAATGTACCAAAAGTTATGTACCGATAATGGAGCTTTTGGAAGTGCTAACCCACGCCTTGGCTAACGCCTCCTCCTCCATCTTCGTCCAAAGTTTCGCCTTCCCTCTCGAAGGTTGTTCTTTCTCAACCATAGTTTGTTTCCCTTTTTTCGTTTAGACGATTGCGATTGGGTCCCGGAACAAATTCTTGAACGTCCTCTGCGGGTTGTGGTTGCGAATTGAAAGGGTTTCGCATCATCATTTGTTGAACCGACTGCATTTGTTGCACTTGGCTCATTTGCGAAAACGCATTCGGGTTTTGTTGAAAACCCCCAAAAGCATTGAATGAAAATTGTGAAGATGACCAACTCGGCTCCATACCAGGATAGTAGCCGGGTATGGAGAAAATGTTTGGTTTGGGGTTTGGGTTGGTTCGGGTTCGGGTTGCTCGGGTTGTATGGATTTGGGTTCGGGTTGTATGGATCCATGACGAAAGTTGAAAGATTTTATAAAAGGTTGGAGAATTATAAAAAGATGGGAATGTTTTTATATATTTGAAAGATGGAGGTGAATAAAGTGTGTAAAAAAGTGGGATAGTATTGGGGTATTTATAGGTAAAATTATTAATTTAAAAAAAATTATTTAAACTAGCCGTTGAAAACGGCTATATATTTGAAATATATTAAAAAATTGCCCGTCCCCAACGTCCGCAGAGGGACTTCCGCGACGCGCGAACTCACCAAAGCCAGGCCTGAAACGGCTCCCACACCGAGTGGCCTAAATCTGGATCTTGAAAAACAATTATAACTCAAAAAAGAAAGATAAAATAACTCTTGTTGCAACATATTTGTTGGTTCTTGAAATTGATCATGTCAGTAAAATGTTTATTGGAAATTGAATTTGTTAGGCACTATAAAACTGTTACAAAACTGTTACTAGTGTTTAGTTATAACATCGTCGGGTGTTGGGGTTTGGATTAGAGGCATTGCTTGATACGTGGTGAGTGTAGGTTTTATAAGGTAATTCTTGAAAACAAGAGGTGTGGGGTGACGTGGCTTCGGCTGGCGTGGCCAACCATATGAATTTTGATTTTTTTTAACTATTTAAAATTTCATTTAATTAAATTAATACACTAACTAAAAAAGAAGATTACATATATTATTTTTAAAAACTACAAATAAAGTTTAAAAAAACTACATAAAATAAAAAAAAAGATTAAAAACTTCATGATTAATCAATGTCATATTTTTTAAGATTTCTTTTTCATTTGCAACGTCAATTCTAATTCTGGACCGGTAAGGTGATTGACGGGCATAACGAGAAATTTCATATCTTCGCGTTTTTCTTTAGAGATGTTTTTTATCGTACGACGCTTGGATATTTTTCCTCATCTCGATCCTTTGTTGTTGGATGAAATTGAAAGTGTCGATTTTCGTCCCAATTTCTTCCAACTTGTCGGTGTACAACCCTTTACCCGAGGCCGAACCCGATCTCCCTCTTTGAATCGCTTTTTTGACGTGTCTCTACCGGGTGGGGGTAGGAGAATCACAAAATAATCCAAATTAAGATCAAGCTCTTGATCACGAACATCGGAATGAGCTTGGGACGAGGGTGTTCTTGCCCTTTTGGATGAGGTTGATTGCTAGCAGTAGGGACTCTCGCCCATTTGGAAGCATACCTACATACATCCCAACAATGCATGTACTTGAACTCGTGTTTCTTGTTTTCTTTGTGTGATACAATGTCATTCTTGATAAAGTCGGCATTGGTTTCATCGCTCCTTGGCCGTTCTTCGCCTTATGGAAACAACCATTGAGCGCGGTGACACGTGTATTTATGTCACCCCACTTGGACGAGAGGCTATCATTTTCACGATACACCTTCGCGCTTTGCATTTGCGTATGAAATGATTTCTTTATGGAATCGTAAAAATCTTTGCGGTGTCGTGAATTCCCTATTCCAAAAAAAAAATTAGGCATTATAAAAAAATTATAATAAAACTGAAAAAATAACATTGTGATATAAAAAATGCCATGAATCGGATTTTGCGATTCGTCGATATAACATCTTGTCAAAGTAGTTTCTTCTTGAACAATCCACTTTAGTTGTGTTCGTTGAGCGCCGCTAGTGCTTTCTCTTCATTCGTTTTTTTTTCTTGTGACTTATTTTTTTGGCTGGTTTGGATGAGAACCACCAACGTCTTGCAGTTGAGTTTCTGTTACGGAATGGGTTGGGAAAGGTTAACTAGAATAGATGAATCGTCGTATGGAAAGTTCGTGAATACATGGTTTCCTAAACACGATGCGAATCTGGCTAGATCAGGACACGGTGAGTATGCTAAACTGTGTGAATGGCCGCGTGTAAAGGGTATTTGGGTCGGGTTTGGTGGTTGACGGTTTTGTGGCGGGCTAGGGTTCGGGTTCTCTTGGTATCCAAAGAGGTTGGTTTGGGTCGTGGTTTCGGTTAAATAGATGCATTGTAGAGAATTAAGTGGGTTGAATTTATAAAAATATAGAGATAGAAGAAGTAGAGAAGTGGTAAAAAAATTAAAAAGTGGGTGAATATTTATAATGTTTAAAAAAGAAACAGTTTTTTTTTAAATAAAGTAGTCGTTTGGCAACGGCTAGCCCAAACGGTCATCTCACCAGCTAACTCACCTCCCCCCACCCCCGGCCTGCCCCACGCCAGCGGGGGTAACGCCGTGGCCAATGCTGACCCGATGTGGTTTAGCCAGCGTTGCTTGGCAACTCCACCCCAACCAACGCCCCACACCCTGTAGTATAATAGTTATACATTTGATAGGTGATTTTTATAGACTACATGTATTATTGTATATTTGTATACACAATATATTCTTTTTAAAACATTTATATTATATATTCCCCTTATATAATCAATCGCATAACTATATGTCTAGATGGCAAGGTTATTCATACACTAGAATTAATGTGTTTATGGTCATAACGATTTCAATAGCAAACTATTTTACTAGATATATTTGTTATTCATTATTATTTTTACTTGATTGGCATGAATGAAGTATATATGTGTAGATGGCACATAATAAGTTGAATAATTAGTTGCTATAGAGTACTTCCCCCATAAACTTTTTTATATAATTTCAAATAGTTACACAATACTTGGCTCAAATAACCATGTGTAGAGAGAGACATTAACTTAACTCTAGTGTCCTAACACAGAGCCACAAAGGTTATAATAAATCAACAATCCTACGCATTTAACCAACAACCTGGAAGAACTTATACATTCAACAAATAAAGGTGCCCATACTTAAAACTCATAAGGCTACGTGTTCTGCTTGTCCCTAATTTCTGATCCTCGATTGTCATCTTAGCGTCACAATGTAAGCTCTTCCCATCCTTTACCTTCACTACTTAACCTTTGTTATAACCCACCCCTCATCCCAGACCTTCTTTTCTACTTTTGTAAAAAGTTAGATAAAAAAGGGGAGAGGGGAGAGAGAGATAGAGAGGAAGAGATAAGAGGAGATTGGGAGTGTGGCCACGAGAGCCCCGCAAAATCATGGGACCAGGGGCCCAGGGAGACGGTGCTGTTCACCCGCCCCTCCACCTCAGTATACTCGGGACAATCACAAGAGTATAACACCTAGCCTAACAAGAGTCTAAAAGTCAAGGACAACTAGGAGTTGATTTATGGATATCTATGTGTTGGGATGGCCCCTAGGCTATTGAGTTCGGAAGGATGGACTTAAATGGTCTATTGCAAGAGATGGTAAAATGTCACATATAGACCGAAGGGAGCCATATTCATCATTTTCACACCCACGTTCATCTATGTCCATTGATGAAAAAGACTAAAATGTATTCTTTGCGGTATCAATATGGCATTTTTATAAAAGAAAAATTACCAATTAAGATATACAAACATAACATTAAATGTTACACATAGTAATATAATTCAATATTAGTTTGTAAAGAATAGTGTATATTCTCAATTTTCTAACATCACACAGTGTGTAATAGTATTGATGGACTTATTTTAATTCTAAGATCATACAGTGTGATAACATGGAAGATGGTGTAGAGGCCTCAACCACACTGCTACACTAGCCCGAGGGTGGCGTGGACAATGGTGTGGTGGTGAGAATGGGGAAAATTCCACCGGCGTGAAGAGGATGATAGTGATGAGATGTATTATCTTGATTGGGTGGTGAGGGTTTTATTGATTTTCTTTTTCTTTTTTCTTTTTTTTAAACAAAAATTAAATATTAAAAGTTTATACCACGTGTTACACCACGATTTCATGCTCCATCCCACTCGCACTTTTTTGATCTTGAAGGAGAAATCTAACACTCCTGACATGTCTGCCGTGTGCCGCTTCATACCCCTCCCACATTATGTTGGTTAATGGAAACAAGTTACAACAAAGTTTTTAAAAGCAAACTAAGTTTTAGAATAAAAAAGTTAAGCTAACTATTATGATGAAGTGTTATCACCAATTAATCATTTAAATATTAAGTAAATACATAACTCATAACTATTTCTATCCTGAAAGGTTATATAACTTACCAAAAAAAAAAATGTAATTGAATGATGGATGATTCATAAACAACATATCTTCATCCATATTCAATGCATCTCCAACCCATTCATATACACACATATAGTATTCGTTTAAATAATTCATATTCACTAATGACATTCCAAGGTCGGGAATCCATCGGGTCAAAAATGGAGGCAAGAACAAGATAATAAAATTAAGTATTACTATATATACTATTATACTCTTCAATATTTTCGGGTTAACCACTTTTGTTACAACATTTATGTAGTTTCTAGCAATTTGATTAGGCATTCGTAAACTGTTAAAAATCAAAATAAATCGGTTAGCATTTGTTTGGTTTGATCTAAGGTTTGAAAAAATCGAATTTAATAGGATTGACCATTTGAGCTTGAAATTGATCGTGAAATCAAACCATTAATCTATTTTGATTATTTATCTTTTCATTTATTGTTAACAATAAGGACCAAACTTAAAGAAAAGGACAAAATGGTTTAAAGTGACAATCTGAATTGTTTTGGCCAGTTCGACCGACATTGTAGTTGTAACCCAGATTATCTGTCAAATAGAGAGTAAGGGGGGGGGGGGGGGGGGTTTGTTTGGCCAGCAGGTGGTAAGTGGTGGCAAGGATCGACTAAATAGTATTGGTGTTCAAAAGGCTCGTAACTCACTTGAAAAAAGCTTAGTTGTAAACGATCCAGCTCGACTCAATTGCTTTGAAACGAGTTGAGCTCGAGCTATGCCTAGCTCGGCTCGTGACCCGGCTCGATTTTTTTGTTAAAAGATTAATTTTAATTTTAAGTGTACTAATATAAAAAAATTGTGAGAAAGAATCGAGGTGTTAAGATTTTAAGTTTAATTAATTAATAACATATAAAAATATAGGAAAATAAAGAAAATATAGACACATAATACTTTTTTAATGTTTTTTGGTTTTTAAATATTAGAAAAATAAAAGTAATATATATAGATATATGTGTACTTTTTATTTTGTTTTATATTATCAATATTCATAAAGAAATTAAAAAGATTAAAAATAAATAAACTAACGAGCTGGCTTAAACATTTTACGAGCTAAGCTCGACTTTTGAGCTTCATAAAATAAAGGAGTCGAGGTGGGTGACTCATTTAAATTCGAGCTTGATCTTAATCTGTCTTGGCTACTAAAACATTCTTTAAGTTAAGCAAATTTCTTACATAGTTTGTAGGTTGGATTGAAACGACAAGATTTGAAAACCATAGCATTTCCACACAAAAGTATTTTTTTTAAATGAGAATTTGCTCACACTACATATACAAAAAGCGAATTTAACTCGAATAACACGAATAATTATTATTAACTCATTAGAACTATACATGATTTATAGACTCATATATGATTCTAAAATATTTCTTTTTCAATGAAACCCAAGTAAGGGATTAACCAAATCAAACCATCTGTGTAACATCTAGCTTTTTCACCACCAGTATTATCCGTTTTAGCCATAAAAAAACTAAGGATTTGTTTTTGATTGCCCAAGTAAAAACTTTCTAAAGTGTTACTCATATTAGCACTACTCACATATGAGCACATTTAACTATGTGTACTTCAATACTTCAATCAAAAACTAAAGAACGTTAATACGTTTGATATTTGAGACGAGATAATCTTATAACTAAATATCTTTCCTATGAAAAAAACTGATTCGACTAAGTTACAATTTGTTTCCGAGGCTTTTAAATTCTATTTAAAGATGTTTGGACCATACATACATATGCATAATACACAAACCTTTCAATGGACTAAAATGTGACACAAAATCTCATAAGCCGACAATTTGTAATTATTGAATTGAATGAATACTCTCTATAGGAGCCATTATTGTAATTCACTGTTTACCCAAAACTCAAATTTCAAAATTTACATTAAACCCCTCATACATCGATACACACACTAACACACTACTAATACTGTGTGTTATACTCTCTCTCTCTCTCTCTTCAGTGTGTGAGAGAGAGAAAACATCGCTTTCTCAAGAAATCCACAACTTTTTTGTTCAATCTTGTTTCTTCATTCTTCTAACGTCCATTTTCTCGGTGACCCGCCTTTTACGACGTCGTTTAGGGTCCAAGAACTCTACTATGGCTAAATCTTGGAATAAACCATGAAGATCACCGGAAAAACCGATCTTTCAGCCATCAAATCATCAAAAGTTCCAAACTTTACACCAGATTCGGATCTTTCACAAAAACCCATTTCAAAAAAGCATTCGGTCGGAAAACCCGGGACTCCGGCGGCGGTTTACGGCTGAGGAGCACCGGAATTCAGGCCGCCGGAAAAAGGGGTTCACGGCCGGAGACTCCGCTGCTCCGCTGGAAGTTTGTGGAGGGTCAAGAGGAAGAAAAAGAGGAGAAAGATGATGTGATTGAGAGTGAAAAACAGTCGGATTCTGGCCGGAAAAGTGGACGGAAAAGTCGCCGGAGAGAGGCGGTGACGACGGTGTCGGCTAGGAAGTTGGCTGCCGGACTGTGGCGGTTGCAGCTGCCGGAAAAAGGGGTTTCCAGTGGTGGTGAGTTGTGTAATGTTGCAAAGAATAATGGGTTTGGTTTTCAGGTAAAGAAATTGTTGAACTTTTTTTTTGTTTAGTTTTAGGGGTTTTGTAATGTGAATAATATTGTCAGTTCTTGAGTTATGATTATAAAAAGACCCTGATTAAAGAACTGTAATTTCATTGCATAAATATTGTCAATCATCTGAAAAATTCTAATAATTAGGGCTATTTGGTATTTTGTTATTTACTTTAATTTAATTACAAACCCTAATTAAATAACTGTTAAATTAGGGTTATTTCATTGCATAAATAATGTCCATCATGTGATTTTTTTTAAAGAATTAGGGGTTAAATCAATTTGCAACAATCTTTTTCTGCCATTTTTTTCTAATTACAAACCCTAAGTAAAGAATTGTTAAATTAGGGTTACATTAATTTGTTTTTTGGTTTTCAAATTTGTGAAGAAAAGCTGTCCCCAAATGTTTGTCCTTTTTGATAATTTTCTTCAAATTGATTGACTTCTTGAACAATGAACTATTTTAGAATTTTGGGCACTGGTCTATCAAAAATGATTGCTTGTTTGAAAATGTAAAAGCACATTATTTCCGGATCTTTGTTGACGGTGGATTATAGTCCTTATGCCTAAATGGTCCTGCAAAAAGGTCTACATTTGATTATCGGGTGTCCAATACGATAAAGGGTCGTTTTTTAGCTTCAAGATTGTTTTTTAACAAACCGTGTTTTTGTATAGATATTTGAAAAACTATTGAGTTTTAACGAAAATCTTGATGTTGACTTGGAGAATCAATTTAAACTTGATGTTGACTTTCAATGATGTTTTGTTGCAGCCCGCAATTGATCCTTCGGGGATCCATTCGCCTGCCCGTCACAATAGGAAGTCGTTTGATTCTCGTATGAAAGATGTGCCACAAAGCCCTAATTCTGTTACCGGATCAAGAAATAAGTTTCTTCACAAGGTATTTTTACTATTTTATAATTCACTGATTAATTTTCTCTCGATTCGAAAATGAAAGTAGTTTCAAGTTTGTTTGATGTTCAAAGTCAAAGTTTGGCCAAGAAATGAAACCTAAAATTTAACATGTTACAATGACCGTTTATGTTATTTGTCTTGGATTTTAATATTCATATTAATGACGAACAAGAAAAAAAGGAAAATGTGATATGGCTTTTGTCTCGGTCCCAAAAGTAGACAATGAACGAAAATGATATGAACTGATGAATAACGTTGTGTTTGGATGTGCATTTTCGAAAACCAGAAGTAGTTAATAAAGCTAGAAATGTGTAGATAATTTACATTTATCTCGGTTAATTATATGTTCTACTTTTATGATCTTCTAGCTTGAACCAACATTCCATTTTTCCAACTCTGCAATGGAGGGTGCAACCAAGTGGGACCCGTTTTCATGGAAAGCGTCGGAAGATGTAAAAGGAATCTACGGTGAATCAAAGCATCAAGAAGAACAAGTAGGGGTGATGTCAATGGTGTCGGGGCTCGAATCGGAGCTCGAAACGGCCCGAGCGCGCATTCATGATCTTGAAACTGAAAGACGGGCTTCAAAGAAAAAACTTGAACAGTTTTTAAAGAAGTTAAATGAAGAACGCGCCGCATGGCGGAGCCGAGAACATGAAAAGATCCGTGCGGTTATTGATGATATAAAATCCGAATTGAGCCGGGAAAGAAAAAACAGACAGAGAATGGAAATCGTTACTTCAAAGTTGGTCAACGAGTTAGCGGATGCTAAGTTGTCTGCCAAACGGTACATGCAAGATTATGAAAAAGAACGGAAAGCGAGAGAGTTGACGGAGGAAGTATGTGACGAATTAGCTAAAGAAATAGGAGAAGATAAAGCGGAAGTCGAAGCGTTAAAACGGGAATCCATGAAAATGCGAGAAGAAGTCAATGATGAAAGAAAAATGTTACAAATGGCGGAAGTTTGGCGTGAAGAACGCGTGCAAATGAAGCTCATCGATGCAAAAGTAACACTCGAAGAGAAATATTCTCAAATGAATAAGCTAGTATTGGAACTTGAAGCTTTCTTGAATTCTAAAAGATCGGATCTTGATATAGAAGAGATCAATAGAGCCGAAGCGCTAAAACAGTGTGCTGGATCGGTTAACATTCAAGAAATTAGTAATTTTAAGTACGAGCCCGCGAACCCAGATGACATATATGCGGTTTTCGAAGAGGTTAATTTTGCCGAAATGAATGCAAAAGACATTCAACAGTTCGACAAAAATGGCGGTAATGTAGAAGATGAAGATGACGATGATGAAAGTGGGTGGGAAACGGTGAGTAATCTTAACAACGAAGGATCAAATTATTCGCCAAACGGAAGTGATCCATCTATCACCAAAAGCACCCGAAGAGAATGGGAAGAAAACGACGGGACGCCAATAACCGAAATAACCGAAGTGTGTTTGGTACAGAATAATAAAGTTCCGAAAAAAGGGTCTTCGATTTCACGGTTATGGAGGTCATCGTACTCAAGTAACGGTGACAATTGCAAGATAATATCAATGGAGGGTTTGAACGAGCGGTTATCAAACGGAAGCCATCTTTCAAACGGGACCCACCTTTCACCGGACCGTAGCTCGGGGGTGAGCGCGTCTGAGTGGAGTTGTTCACCGGGGTCCGGTAGCAACCCACATATCACAAAAGGGATGAAAGGGTGCATCGAGTGGCCTCGCGGAGTTATGCAGAAAAGTAGTTTAAAGGCGAAGTTATTAGAAGCGAGGATCGAAAGCCAAAAGGTACAGTTGCGCCAAGTATTGAAGCAGAAGATATGAACTTTAAAAGAAAAGAAGAAAGGACGTTTTCGCGTCCGTGCTACTGGAAAACGGTGATCTTGATGCTCGAGCTCGTGGCTTTAAAGGTGATTCGTGTAAAATTTTAAATCTTGAGTATCTATTTTGCAGGTAATTTATGTTCAAGATGTTGCGATATTGTTGTTCGGTTGTAGGATTATAATGTGGCATATGAAATGAAACCGGGACCATGTTTTTGGATCCGTTTTTTCGCTCGTATTTGTTTTGTCGCTTTGTATCCGTTATGTTTTGATCATTTACATAGGATCCATAAAGACTATGAAACCGGGACTATGTTTTCCGACATTGTTATCGCCTTATTAATCTTGTTTTATAGGTTGTTTCATGTCTTCAATCCCAGGTTTCTTCTTAGTGGGTAGGGTTTTTCAAGCCTCTTGTGTTGTAGTTTTTCAACCTGCCACTAAAAGATATGTTTAAGATAGTATGAAATTGTTCAAATTACTGAATTATTAGAAATTATTAGACATGTAATGAGTATATTTTAATTAAATTTTTTTAAATGAGTTTAATATTGGATTTTGGGTAATGGCCAACTGTTACTGTTTAACCACATATTAACCACATAAATGAATATACTCACTACCTGTGAGTATACGCATGAGCCCGGTATGAGATATGGTTTTATAATGGGCATGGTCGCATGGACTGGGATTGCTCGGAACTGCTCGGTACCCGGTCCATTGTCAACCGTGTTGTTATTGTGGCTAGGTTCATAAAAAAATTCTTAGTTCTTAAACAAAAAATAAAGAGTTAAATGTCATTTTAGTCCCTGTGATTTAGACACTTTTGCCAGTTTAGTCTAAAGGTTTTATTTTTCGTCTGTGGGTCCAAAAAGATTTCACCGTTGCCATTTTAGTCCACTGGGTTAACTTTATCCATTTTTTCTGTTAACGGGAAGAACAATTCGGTCATTTTATATGTAATTCTGTTAACTAGGAGGACTATTCGGCCATATAAAGTGACCGAATTGTCCTTCTCGTTAATAAAAATAATGGATAAAGTTAACCCAGTCGACTAAAATGGCAACGGTGAAACCTTTTTGGACCCACATGCGAAAAATGTAACATTTGGACTAAATTGGAAAAATGCCCCAAACCACAGGAACTAAAATGACATTTAATCCAAAAATAGATTTACTAAAAGTTCAAACATAGTTGCTATAACTTAATTAACAATAACAGGTCTAGACTCCTTAATTTTACATCAATTCAACACAACTAAGGATGTAGTATGGTTAAACACGAAAATTCTGAATTGAACCGTTATGACTTTGGAAAACAACATTTGTTATTTTTTATGATTTGATCATTCTTTTTAAATATTTAGGTTATTCGTAGTGGGTAACACCCCCTGCCCACATCATCTCATAGCGCCCCAAACACCACTGCAGGGGCGCTATGGGCCACTGAGATAATGAGTGTTGAAGGATGATTTGGGGAACCCACATGCATGTTATCCAATCAGATTTCTTTTTCGGCTTTTTTTTTGTGTGTGTGTGGGTGGGGGGGGGGGGGGGGGGTTCCACACCGTCAAAGGGGAGGGGGGCACCATTGTCACCCTAAAACCTACACGGCGGCGCCTATGTGGCGTGATAAAGTCACATCATTAGCCTTGGTTCATATCACATCATTAGCCTTGGTTCATATTAACTTTTTTGTAAACTTAATATATGTTAAACGCCTAGTTTCAAGTTTCAG
The DNA here is from genome assembly GCA_947069175.1 of Scalesia atractyloides. Taxonomy (NCBI): domain Eukaryota; kingdom Viridiplantae; phylum Streptophyta; class Magnoliopsida; order Asterales; family Asteraceae; genus Scalesia; species Scalesia atractyloides. Next base: position 87,113,639 of record CAMTDV010000012.1, read on the forward strand.
CCAAATAGCGGCCAATAGAGGGTTATTAATTGAGGCAAAAATGGACCAGCCAAACATGTCATTGTGGCACACCTTTACAAAAAAAATGTCGACGCCTTCTGCCTCGACACCACCAGAATGACAAAACAAAGCCATTTCTGAAATCTAGTGTTAGCCTAACGGGTTTTAAGATTGATTTACATAATTATGAAAATAAAACATTATAATTCATCTCTACATTTATTCATTGATCTTGCTAGTTCCATTTTGACTCTAGTAGTTTAGTCCAAATAAATATAACCATCACACATTGTATGAGGGGTCATTTAACACACGTAAAGGGCCTAGTTCAATTTAAAAACAATGGGAACTTTTCTTTTATCGGTGGTTTTACCTAAGTGGTCGAAAAGGTCTCACTCAGGTAAAGCCTAACAATGTAAAAGAAAAGTCTCACAATCTTTAAAATTGGACTATACCCCTAAACGGGTCAAAGATCCGCTCTAAGGCAGGTCGTTAAACTAAATCATAGACTGAGAAGTTAAATGGTCAACCCGGCCGATTTGTTTAAGTTTAGACGGTCTAATTGGTTTTAACGCCTTGCAAACACGCCTACCGACAACGATAATAAAGAAACAACAAAATAAAGAAACAACAAAAATGAAAAGAATCGTATTCTTTTAGCTATGTAACCAATAGTATCATCTAAAAGAAACAAACAATTTCGCCCACAAACCGCAAATTTAGACATAAGTTAACATGTGACAAAGGTTCAAGACAATTAGCAAGACAAACTTATTGGTACAACAACAATTAAATAACACAGATTCCCTAATTCCTTTATTTGTATTCTTGAAAGTTGACATGACCTGTTGCTTGTGCATGTTCCACAGCTTCCTAGATTGTCAAAATAAAAAAAAAGAGACCAAATGTAAACAAAATGTAATTGGCTATAGAAAAACAAAACTGGGTTTGTGTCATTAAGCGAGTTCGGGTCAAAACAAGTAATTTTGGTATACACTGAAATGGCCCGAAACACTCCGTTAAAAAGTTAGGAGTTATTTTATAACTAATTAGCGTGTCAAATTTGGTTAAAGTAATTATATTATTTCAAAAAAAAAAATAATGAAAGGATTTAGGAGGTTTTATGCATTAAAAGTACATTTTTTAGGTAGCTTTGTCCACTTTTATTTATTTATTTTTTATTCTTTTATAAACTGGGGTCAAATATGATTACATTTTAACAATAACCTAATTTGTTTTAATAAAACAATTTAGGAGATTTTAAGAATAAAAAAAAACTCGTTAATCAACTTTCAATCCGGTTGACCTATTTCTTTATAGCAAGTTTTGTTGATTTTACTAGCTTGGCCCGAGATAAACCAAAACCTAAATTGACCCATTCATAACTAAGCGGGACGAACTTGCAAGCCTGACAATATATGTTGACTATGAAGAACATGTATGTTTGCCTTACCTTTTGACCAATCACACCAATTTGACAAACCCCGCAACGCAATGTGAAGTTGGCAGTATCAGTATAACTTCTTTTCCTGTATAATACCAAAAAATAAACTACTAATATCTTCAACAAATAACAATGATTAACAAAAAAAATAAACTTTATGAACCACAAATTTGGTGTACCTTTGCTGATCTTTTACAAGATTTAGAGCAAGTGATTCATATGGTCCAATGGTCCTATCAGGATTTACAGCAAAAATTGTTTGATCGAATTCTTCAGGCGCTCCATCCGCAGGTGACATCTATGAGGACATCAGCATTATATGAAACATGGATTTCATCTATGAACGACGCATTTAAACACATGCAAGAAGGTACATATGTAATGTATGCATACAAATATAAGGCGAAAAATAAAGGAAGAATAAAGAATGGCATACGGCTAAAGCATCATAATGGAGTCCATCGTAGATTAACATAACTCGTTCTCGATAATTGTTTTCCTGTCAAACAATTATATATAAAGATAGGTTAACTGCAACAAATGAACAAAATATGAATATTTGATTATGATGGTCATAAATGCCAACCTGTCCATACAAGTCACATCTTGTGGTTTGAATATCATATGCTGCAATTTCACGACCATAATAATCTGCTAATATTGAAAGCTCTATCGCACCTTCATAAAAGTGGTGTAATTCATTTAGTTTTTGCAGGTCGAACAAATGGCATGCACATTCATGTCAGAAGCATACATGTAAATTAGCATACTTCTAAATTATTATTTCCATACTATAAATTTGCAATATCTCTGTGCATAGAAGGGTTCTACCCAATGCTTCGGAGGATTTTCAAAAAAAATTGATATTATACTTTTAACCCAAAACTCTTTGAATTTTTACTATTAACCGAAAAGTTTTCATCTTCTGCCATTTAACCTCACAACTTTTTACTTTCAACTTTAGTCACCAATACTTTTCATATTTCCCAAATTTTTTATTTTACGTTTTGTTCTAAATTTAATGTGTAAACATTTTTATGTTTCATTCTAAATTTTGCGAGTTAACACCACGCAACATGCATGTGTCATTTAACGTTTTACGCCGTCTATTTTTTTTACCGTTTGACAAGTTCGCCGCAACGTGCGGGTCCTAAATCGACTTAGTGGTTCAAAGTTTTCATCTTTTGCAATTTAACCTCACAACTTTTTTTTTAACTTTCAACTTTGGTCTCCAATACGTTTCATGTTTCACAAATTTTGTGTTTTACGTTTTGTTCTAAATTTCATGAGTTAACACGCGCAACGTGCGTGTGTGATTCAACGTTTTTATGTTTCATTCTATACGTTGAGAGTTAACATGGTGGAACGTGCGTGTGTGGTTTAACGTTTTACGTCATCTATTTTTTCCCATGTGACAGGTTCATCGAAACGCACGTGTCCTAAATCGATTTAGTTATTATTTCCTATGTTTTACGTTTCGCTCTAATTTCTCCACATTAACACACTGCAACTTCAGTGTTGGTGGGCGCTGATGGTGGTGTGACATTGGTACTATTTGGCACGGTTTTACGCCCCCACCGCAACATGGGGACTTATTACTAATTATTATTTTGGTCGTATGGTGGGGATTACATAATGGAAAAATAATGCAGTTAATATCGGTGATAGATCCGATATATCGGTTAACGGTCCCCATGTAAAATATCGGTGTGAAATATCGGATATTATCGGCAATATTGAGGGTATATCACCGATTTTCCCGATACAATACCTTTCTTCTGAATTCTACCATTCGTCTTTCTTCTTATTGCTGCTATTAGTGTTTTAAGTCTTAGTTGTTAGTGTTTTGAAAGTTGCAAAAGGTTAATTTGTTAATGGTAGGAGAGTATGCTAAATTATTAGTGATAAATTGCTATGTATATAAATTCTGCATGATATTTAAATTGCCGATATCCCACCGCGATAACCATATCTCAAATATCAGTCCTCGACTGATATCGGACTTTTAACCGCATTAACTGCTTAGGTAAGTATAAGTGTGTTATTTAATAAGCAAAATGGATCAACGCCATACTTGAGTATGCACCAACTACAAAAGGTTACTTGCATGACAAGAAAACACAAAGGGGTAGAAACATACCTCCCCATTTCTCCGGGTTAAGTATCCAAGCACAATATTCTTCATTAGGTTTCCCGAGGAACGCTTCAGAATACTTCGTGGGATCACTAGCTACCGTTGCAGCTATAACCTTTAAGAAAAAAAAACAATAAAAAATATTTTAATGTTTAATTAAAGACTTCAATCATCATCAAAATAAGAAACAGTTGAATTAACCTGTCTCAATTCAGCAGCCTTATTTTTGTCATGATCCATGACATACCTGCAAATGAACAATCCAAAAAGGAGTCAAAATCAGTGGCCAGTCAGCCAAACAAGAAACAAATAACGATAACGACGCATAAGTTTTCGAGTTTCACCCCACGGCATTGAAGAGGCAGCTATTATCCGACGGAATCACCCGTCTAACTATGCTTCCTTCCATCTTCTAATCAAGCACCTTAATTTGTCAAAGGTTAATTCAAGATATCAAACTAACATAACAACAATAGATCACAATCTCCATCAAACATATATGAAACACATTGTTTGGATAACATCCATCTAGTAAAATCTTAACTCAGGCAATACATCAAACACTTGGTGTGCACAATCTTTTCCCACCTGATTTTGTTTAAAAGGAGCAGAAATTAATCCTAATATAATTTATGTTTGCTCAATTACGTGTGGAACCAATCAAATTTTATAAATCAACTATAACAAACATATGAAAATTGGGCATTTTAAGACGAACAAACACTATAAAAAGAATGAATTCAGATCTGCGGAAAAAGGGTACCTGTAAATATCTTGAGAAACTGAAGAACCGACAAGAAAAGAATCTGATGATGGGGTTGGATTCAGAAGACGCAAAATTGTAATGATATGTGTTATATATAGCTTTTGGGATTTTGAAAGGTTTTGGTGAGCCTGTAAATTTGAAAAGAAAAAAAATATACAAATTTTTTGACTTTAAAGATATGTAATGATATGTATTATAGCTAAACTAGGCTATCATCCTGGAACTTGTTGTGTTAGATCTCAGGTTAGAAAATTTTAATTTATAATAAACAAAAGTATATAGATAACACTTTGAACCTCTAAAGTATCCTCTTGTTGTCTCCTTGACATCCTAGGTGGATAATCTGATCTTACTAAATCTAAGTCGTTTGCTCAGCACTCTGTCTCCTCTTCCTCTTTGTACCAAAACGTTGGTGATTTAAGAGGCAGGGGATGTTTTATAAACCAAGAATCTCTTCTAGTCATGGCCGATGAGGGATTTGCCTAGGGTGTTACAATGGTCCATGTGTAATCTTCTCAATAGTCGGTATCGGTATTGTTAAAGCTTGTTTGGTTTATCGTGTTGGACAAGAACACCGCCGCAATTGCCTCATGATGGGAATCGGGATGAAAATGTTGGATGGTGAACCCAAGTTGGTACCAAAGAAACATGTGGGAAAAAGGGTTGGAAATTAGGTTCGGGTTCAATGGGAACACTATCGCTATTAAAATGGGTTCATTCAAGTTAAATGGGTTGCAATGATGTGTCACAAGGTTGGTTGGTTGATTTGGGTTCATTGGGATGAAAAAGTTATGCCCTTTCACCATTAGGATCCAAATGATGTGGATGATATAGACAACAACCAAATAGAGGAGAGAGAGACTTTGTCCTCGGGGAAGGGGGTGCATTTGGTGGTTTGTGAGAGAGGAAGAAAATAAAAATAGGTTGAATTCGTAGGAGATGAGTGAAAAAAGGGCGACCAAGGTGACATAGAAGACGATGGTCATCCGTCCCATCCCAATTGATGGAGACAGTCGAATATAGTGATATTGCACCGTTAGAAATGACGGAACTCCTAATTTTTTTATTTATAATCCTTTATTAGCAAAAGTAAGTTTTTTTTCAGTTATAAAATGATACTTATGTATATATAAAGTTCTATAATATAGTACCGTTTTACGAAAACAAATTGTATATAAAAATATGAAATACATACATAACTAGGTAAGAGACTCTAAACCGGTATTTGCAACATTGTCTTAAGTTGAAAAGATTTAACGAATCAAAAACGTTCAAGTTTTGCTCAAGCTATGTATATGATATAGCTCCCTTAAAACTCGTACAACATAATCAGTTTATTTAGTAGTTACAACTGATTAAAATGGTTTGACCTAATGGACCGAAACCTCTTATTGTTTTGAAAATTGCTACTCATCAACAATAACTAAGTTGTTGGCACTAACTTCCATTTGTAGGAAGTGAGCCGTCATTAACAACCAAAATATTTTTGCTATATGCCATCACCAACAACTATGCTGTCAGTAGGAACCTTATCAGCAACAATTGTGTCTTCAACACTATCTAACATCACCAACAATAGTGCCATCAGTTGGAACTCATCAATTACAACTCGTTATCAACAGTAATTGTGTCGTCGCCACTAACTGTCATCATCAATACCTATGTTACCCATCATTAGTAACTAACTTTGTGTCGACTAAATGCATACATCAGTAGTAATAATGTTACAAGCCACCGATCAGTAGGATCTACATCTATACCATATTTTCATTTAACCAACTTCCAAAAACATATTGGTGGCTCGCTGTGAAGCGTGTGTGTAAAGTGATCCATCAAAATGTAACATTACGTCCCTAGCCCACCATCATGAAATGGGTGTTTGTGCATAAGGATGTTACATACCCGATTCCCCACATCTTCCTTATTGGTAAGAAATTAATATTCAAAAGGCTCTTACTCATATACTCTTGTGAAGTTGTATTAACTTCTTGTGTGGGATAAGGTCCCTCTTAGTATATCATGACTTTTTTCGTTTAAGCACACAACTTTGATAATTGATAATAAAAAGAGTCAACAAAATAAATGATTTGGAAACGAAGCATACTGATGATAGTTTGGTTTGGTCAACATAATGTAATAATAGTTACCATCAGACATCTCAGTAAGAAACAACCAAGTATAGTAGTATAGAAAAACTTGCCCTCCCAACATACTAAGGACCACCGATAACAACCTAACCTATTACAAACAACTATATAACATAACATTATCCGGATGGCGAAGAACATGCCATGTCACCATAATCGTCTAATCACCCTTAACACACTCACATCATCAGATACGTACTATTTTCACTACATAAGTTCTTACCCGTAACACTATTCTTTTTTTCGTAGCACGTGTTCGGTCATGTTAATTTTAACTCTAAAGAAACTCAATTTTAATGTTCAAAAATCAAAACACACCTTTATGGTAGGCTTACAAACATCTTTTCATCTAATAAATGGGGATTAAGGCTGATGTCATATGGCCAAATTCACCAAATCTAAGGCTGTAATTTCAAAAGGATGATGTCATCTTTTATTTGAATTTTAAACAATAAAAAAGGGAAAAATCATCAACTTAATTTAAATTTTTTTAAACAATAACCAAGAGTAATTAAAATCACTACAACATTCTCATTGGACCAAATCTTTCCCCTAATCAAACCTGGTTCTTTTTGCACGCTCTTCTATCCCCTCTCACCCAATTATACCTGTATCTTTCTCAATCACTTTTCTATTTGTTTTCCTAATCACTTCAAACAAACCTTAGAGCTCTTCGTATGCCATCGCAAGCAAGCATCAAGGTTACTTTTCTTCTATCTCTAATCGATTCAGTGTATGTTTTCTTTATGATTTGTGTTTATTATGTGTATAATCTTGATATAGCATTACTTATTTGTCTCAGCATGTTCATCTATATGTTAAATCGGAGCCAAAATTGAATATATCAATTATCTTTGAAGGAACAGAGCAAATGGTATCTTCTCCATGTTCTTCTATATCTTTATCGATTAGGGTTTTTGAAAATTCTCTATTGAAGAAACAAAGCAATTTTTTCTTTACTTTTTTCTAATTATTTGTTGTAAAATCGCAATTCATGTTTCAAATTTGTAAATTCTACCAGTTAGATTCCTTAATTGTTTTAGTTGAGGAAGATTGTTATTCTTTTTTATGGATTCATGGCAATGTTATGATGAACTAAGATTGATGTTGTGTATATGTTGTTTTGTTTCAGAGTTGAAGTACTTTGAATGATAAAACACAAGTTGTTGATTTGTAGTTTCAGTGAATGAAGAAGAAAGCATATGGTTTCCAGCGGGGAAAGGGGAAGTAATCATCTCATGGTTTGTACAAAGAAGGGAACGAAAGCTTTATGAAACACTTCTAGGTATGTAATTGTCACACCCCGGATTTCCATCCCAAATCCATACACCGGTGGGCCCGGTGGGGAGTATCGTGACGTCAGTTGATAACATCATAGTCGATTAAACACGACACAACGGTAGTCTTAGAGTAAAATTACTATTACAAACCAAATGTTCGAAATAAAATAATATACATGCCCGTAATAGAAGATCCACAGGGGGATCATTAAAATGTACAAGAAAGAATATAAATCAGACTTTAGGGCAGATCTAAGGATTTGCAAGATCCTCTTATTCACTACCGAGCAGCTTCCGGCCTATTTCGTATTGTACCTGCAGTTAGCCTTTGGATGATACGTCAGCTTTCGCTTGTAATACACCAACTGACTCATTTTGAAAACATTTTAAAATGATTTTTAAGTGCAAAACGGCACAAAATCTTTTATTAACTTGGGAAAGTTGACCTTGCAACCTTGTATCAGATTCACATGTTTGTCAATACATACAGGGCCCAGTACATAAACCGAGACATGATTAAATACACACCACTTACGAACTCACGAAGGAGTTATCCCCAACGTCTTAGGTAATTTGCATATGAGCGTCTGCCAGGTGTATGCCTACACCCCGCGCTAAGGTCGATGACCAATAACTAATGTATTGAGCCGAGGATATCCAGGACACGTTAATTTAACCCCTGATGTTTAATTATCAAACAAAAATGACTAAAACGGAATATGCTGGTTTACTAGCCACAAACAGGCATTCGATTGACCCCATTTCAGACCAAGCGGAATAATTTACCGTATCCCAAGCCCATATAGGGAAAATAAGTCGAGAGTATTTACCTAAGCTAGTCTTCTTTCAAAATTCAATAACTCAGCCGTATACAAAAGTACTAACATGCAGATAGCATTTACCGGCAAGGCTCTAGTCTGGATTATCGCATAAGCTAACCAATTAAATGCTATCGGTCTTTATTTAAGTCATAGACTTAGACCGAGTAGTGTACATGATCAAAACGTATAATGCTTGATTAAATGATGATCAGATAGAATGTAGTTTAAGCCCGACAAGTACTTTGACTTGCCAATATGGGTAAACAATTAACATTCTGGATTTTGAGATTAAAATGATAAGGTTAAACCTGTTTCGGTTAAATTCCGTAAACTAGTTACGTGTAATCAACCGTATGCTTAAAAGCGATAATGGGTAACCGGATAAGTCATGGACAAGTTCTATATGCCATTATATTTTAATAAGTTAAAATGTCGGTAGGATCTCAACTTGTATGCCCGTTAAGGTTTTAAAACGGAACTATGCCTCATAAGGGCGTTTTGGTAATTTCATACCATATAAAAGGAACTTTGATATAATTTAATGTTATAATTATAAGTATTCTGGAAAAATACTTTATTTATGATATAATATCAGTAGGATACAATTATATGTGTATTTTACCTTTTATGACCAAACTATGCACCGGAGGGGCATTTTGGTCATTTTACACATAGTTTATAAATTATTTGGGATTCTGAGTTTATAATATGTACCTACTGTAAATATGTTTAAATAAGTTTAAAATCAGTAGGTATCAAGTCTTGATCAATAATATAGTTCAAAACCATACTATGCGCCTAAACGGCGCTTATGTCGTAAAATGGCGTCTCTATGTGATTTTTACGAAAACTGATGTTAAGGTCAGATTAAAATGTCTTAGATATGTTATTTAATATAACATATCAGTAGGTAAAAGATTTACCTTGAAAAGATTTGATTAAAACTATTTTATGAGCCACAAGGGCTAAAATCGCCATTTATCGACATAAATTAAGGACTTGCTTGAAAACTCAGTTTATAACTTGGTTTAACATCCCAAATAATCCTACTTATAATATTACATCAGTAGAAAACTCATTTTCAAGTTCATTACTATTTAAAACCTTGTTTTATGCAAAAATGACATTTTGGTCAAAGATGACATAATTATGGAACTTGCGCATAAACTTGGATTCTGATTATATCATGTAATATAACCTCAGAGGGTTATGCTACATTATATTATGATCATAATGCAACTTTAGATCAGTAGGTAACTGTAACGCCCCAAAACCCGAATGTTTAACTCATTAGTATGGTTTCATAAGATATGGAATGAAAGGTGATAACTAAGCTATTTAACTTAGTTAGAACTATAAGTCTTATGGTAAAATACAAGGATTTGTGGTAAATGTAATAAATGGCAAACAAGAGGGACCAAAAGTGAACATGTGGAAAGTAAATATTAAGAATAAAATGTGCAGGTGTGTGTGTGTGGGTATGTATCGTGATTGAGAAGGAGGCAGGGGAAAACACACACACACTTCACAATTCTACAAATCTACAAGCAATTGGAAGGAGGATTTGATGCATGAGTGCAAATTCTCCATCCTTTAAGTGTTCTTAACACAAGGTGAGTTGAAATTTCTGATTTGATGACTACCCATGAAGTGGGTTAGGATGAATCCGTGAATTTGGTTGAATTTAGAATGAATACTTGTTAATACTATCAAGTAGAAGTTGAATCATGGTTGAATTTTAGTTATGGGATGATTTAGATTGAAACCCAATTGCATGAGTGTGAAAATGATGAACATGTAGATGTAATATGGTGATTTTGTGATGCATAAGGTGTTATATGATAGATTGTGATAGATAAACTTGATGTAGAATTGATGATTATGTGATTTTGCTTGAATGTGATGGTTCATGAGATGAATCGGGAAGAACATGCTTAAAATACTTGTACATTATACTTAGATGGAAGTACGTACACAAAGTGTTTGATGAAATGTCTAAATGACAATAATATGTGAAATTATATGCAAGTAATGGTTGAACATGTATAGAAAGTGATAATGATATACTTGTTAGTAAAACAAGTTTAGGAATGCATTTGATAAGAATATGTGAACCGTAGTTGATGATGTGATTCGGTAAAAGATGTGCTTTAAGGAACTAGTACCTTATGTTTGAATGGTGATGTACACCATAAGTTGGATTTATGACTTAACGATAATTAGAAACGGATGTGTATGAAATGTACTTAGTGTCATCAATATAGCCTAATATGATGACACAAATATATGAGGTTATGTCGAAAGTTCATATGATAAACGTTGACTTCTGAAAGTCAACTGCACATAAGAATGCATGCTAGACTTCTTGTTACAATGGTAAGACTATAGAAAGTTATATGGTACGTGTTACATCAATATGTGTTATATGGACGATATGATGAATTATATAAGTTTGAAAGGATGTGATTTTGGGTATATGCCTTTATGCTTGTTAGAATTGACTAATGAAAGTCAAATGCGAGATATACATTTTGGTATAATCGTTAATATGTACAGTTGTGTATGTTAACAAGAATGTGATTGCGATGACATGAAAGTGTAGGAATCATGTCATAATGGATGAAAGCATGGACGACTAACGGGCCGGAAAGAGGCAAGGTAACGGATGCAAATGCGGACGGTAAGTGAAATCTGGAACTCACTTCGTAATTAAGTATATGAAGATGTTATTGTATTCGAATAATCAAAACTAAAGTAGAACGTATAAATAAATAAGGAATGTTATAATAAGACTTCTTGAAAGGGATTGGTATGTCATTAAACCGTGAAACCTCAATATAAGGGTAAACGGGTCGTGAATTTCGTAGAAAGGTTATTAGACGAAAAGAGCGGGAATTTAATATAGTAATCGAAGGTTTTTAAAAGAGATAAAATATGTTAAGTTATTGGAAATGGTGTGTTCGGAAGGCCCGGGGTTGGCGTAGATGAGCAGGAAAATCGAATTGGGTCAAAAAACAAGCTGCAGATTAGCAGCAACAGCAGGTGACCGTAAGTTACGGTACCCGACCGTAGCTTACAGTAGGGAATATCTGTTTGGCAGAAAGTCATGACCGTAAGCTACGGTACCCGACCGTAGCTTACGGCAGGGAGTTCCTGTTTTTGTAGAAAGTCCACATCGTAAGCTACGGTCAGTGGACCGTAGCTTACGGCGAGAATGGGCACCAAATGTTAAATTTTTGATTGTTATGTATTTATATTGTGTCTCGGACTTTCGTATCTTTTAAGGCTTACGCAAAGGCTTCGGTAAACTTCTGAAAGATAGTATAATCTATGAAAAGTTCGTAAAAGTTTTAATTATGTGATACGAATACAAATAATGACTTTCGGGCTCGTAAAGGATAAATAGAAATATATATGTTGGAGATTCGGATCTCGTGGGAATGAATGTGTTAGAATGTATTGCACGAATGGGGAGATGAAGCTTGTTTTTAAGTATGTTTATAAGTAAATTATTAGGCATAATTGAAGTTCGACGATTGAACACGGATAAGTGAATATGACTCGAACGCGTATATAAATGTAAATAGATGTAGAATGAAAGAGATAGATGTCGATGTCAATGTGAGATGTATGTATGAAACCTGTATGTAAGTATGTGTATATATGAAAATGCTTAAACGTGATGTAGCCCAATGAATGTCGTTTGATGTTATGTGCTTATATGAAGAGGCTAACTGTATGTTGTTGAGGATGAATTTAGGAATGCAGGTAGGTAAGGGTTGGGTTCTCGAAGGTTTGAGGCTCGGCGTAAAGAATAAGTTCGAAGAACATCCTATTGGAGTTCTATATAATGTTTGATGGATATGTAGATGATTCATGTTCATGTTTTTAATTAAAATAAATGATGTCACCAATTACTAACACGTTGGTTATATTTATATGGTGACGCAGATTAGTTAGATCATCATGGAGACATGTGGACGAAGATCGAGTCAAAGAGCAAGGATTGTACGGGAAGAGCGTTTTCATAGCTTGCATTATGTATTACATTTGGCAAGTCAAGCAAAATGAGCGTAGTAAACCTCTTTAAGAAAGTGTCCAATATTATAAATGAACCCTTAAGTATGTTATATAGTCAACAAAGAAAGAATTTTTAAGTCGATACTTCCGCTGCATCTCGTATGGTTAAAACGTAAATAGGGTTTACAAGTTGGTATCAGAGCCATGGTATGAGTGAAATCAAGTACAAGAAGGTAAGTACTTGAACTCAAACCTGTGTGCTCTTATGATAAAGGACCCGTACAATCCAAGACTCGATCAAGATTCAAATGTGTAAATGAATGTAAGCATGTATATATGTATTCGTATAAAGAAACTAACTGAATTGTATATGCAGGTAAGCTTAAAGGATTGAGGAGAATGATCCGAGAATGTGGTCTAGGATGAATGCCAAAGCATGTAATTAGAAGATGACCCCAGGTACACAATATTAATGTATCTATGGGTATCGGTTTTGAAGGAAAAAAGGAAGAATCTCCTTGGGGAGGGTAAATACTAAAAAGACAATAATACCGTCTTGTTAAGGTTTTTAAGATGTTGTGTGAACTACAAAACCCATTTCTTCGGACATAAGGCGATGACGATCATGAAGGCACGAAACTAGCATGTGGATTGCGCACCTGGCCAGTACGCAAGAAGCATACGACAATCGTGAAAGCATGATAATCAGTGCATGTATGTCCGTTAGAGATGGGAATAAGTTTGACGTGTGGGTGAAAAGAGTTATTAGACTCTCAAGAAGAGGAGAGCAATGTATAAGAATGAAAACGTTTGAATCCGTAAGTAAGTACGGATCAAACAAGTAAGAATGTATAATGAGAATGAAAATGTTTAAATCCGTAAGTAAGTATGGATCAAACAAGTAAGAATGTATAATGAGAGTAAAAATGTTCGAATCCGTAAGTAAGTTCAGACCAAACCGGTAAGAACGTAGGAAAGAATGGAAAATTTTGGAACTATAAGCTCGAACAAACAAGTAAACATTCCTTAAAGCAGATAATATTCAAGTTATGTTTTAAATCTACATATGCATATATGCAAATATGTTTGTATGCAAGAATGGTTTAAAAAGGGACAAATAAGTCATGCGGGTCAAATGGTGTTCGCCATTTGAACCCGGTATTAAATGTTTTGATTGTGAAGTTTTATGCTTATAGGTAAGCGTAATGAATGGGCATGCCTTGCCACAAATTGGAAAGAAATAACCATTGCAAGGTGTGGATAACGAGTCAATGGTTTTGGACTTGCATCAGGTATGTATCAAATATTATGCTTCCGGTAGGAGCTTATAGCTAGACTAGAGAAGGATGTGTCAAATTTGGGTAATAGATTAACCCAAGAGGAATGCATCTAGTAACTTAGGTTGACAGTCATCTTGGTCTAATGTCATATCGGAGGGTAAAATTGAAATATAGAAGTTTTCTAGCATAAACCACTATAAAGGAAGTTGTGTTGAAAGATGTAATAAAAGTTTTGACGAAAAGTAGGAGACTCGAGTTTGAATGCCGAACGCCTCCTAACGGTCGGTTGGGTAATTGATAAAGCATAGACAAGAATGTATTTACAACTAGATCTTCGAAGAGCCAAACGAAGTTAAGAAAATAATTATTAAGCAAATACTAGTAAAGTAGTATGACATAATTGATTCATTAAGTAAGTATAACCGATGGAAGCTATCGTAGAAGCAAGAAAACCTAATTGAAGGAAATAAGTTTTGAATACGTTATATGTGAGGAATGTTATTAGTCGACCCATGCGAGTCAAAATGAATAATGGGTTAGAATTCGGATGAACGACTGATGTAAATTACAAGGAAAGGAAAACTTTTCTTATGAAGAGTTAAAATAATATCTTGTAAGTATGCTTAAAATTTGAATGAGTACAAACGGGTACTTTAAGACATGTATGATAAGTAAAAGTGCCAGTTTGACCATGTAAAGTCAAACTGCAAAAAGTGGTGAATTAAATTAACAAAATGTAAGAATTATATGTAGAAATGGTATGTGTGATATGTTATAGCATACATGTAAAAAACTTATGAAAGAATGGTAGGTGCATAAGCACCGAGAAGAATAAGTATTTGAAAGGAATGTATTAATGGTAAGTACCGTCAGAAAATGCTAACTTTAATGCTAGGCTTGTTGGCCATGTTCATCTGAACAAGGCTTTATTGAAAGGAGGTGCATAGGCGAAATCTCAACAAATGAATGGATGCGATTAATCCGAGTATCGCATAAACTCACGAAGAATTAGGCCGTTTCGGACCACAGACTGTTGGTTATGCAATGGAATCAAGGTTAGTAAAAAGTTTAGCACGCAACTCTGAGTAAGAATTGGTGTATTAAATGATTTGCTTCAATGGGTAATGTAAGAAGGAAACTCTGTCATTAGGAGGATAACTCCATAATTTTTTAAGTAAAAATTTAGTGTATGGTTTAAACACTCGCACGGAGCGCTCACAATACGCATTTGCTTAGTAGGGTAAGTAGTGCGTGAAGGAGGTAAATTGTAAAAGCGATATGAATGAGATAAGTTGAGGCTAACTTAAAGGTATGCATGGTGTAAGTAACAACATTAATTGTAGAATGATGATTTATCCTTGTCAAGTACGAATAAGCATATATATTATAATGGGTAGTTTCGTTGGAGTATTAACAAGTCAGTGAATGTTTATAGTATGCGTATAATAATACGTTGGCCTCTCATACGAATATGAAAGTAAATGGGAAGAAACGTTAGTAGTGAGATGTTGGGGTTTACTCATAGGAAACAAAGTGAAAATATCATATATGATATATATGAATAGAATGAAATAAATCGATTTATTTTGATTAATAAGTGTATGAATGTATTAGATTTAATTAAAAAGATAGAACAAGTCATAATTTAGGCTTGTACGAACAATAGCATACACTTGGGATAAATTCAAAGAATGAAACCGCTAGTAGTAATGTGTACTAGGATCTACCATTATAAAGTGAATATGACACTAATAAGAGCTCTGGATCAGATTCCGACTTATATGTGATTAGAAAGTAATTTATTTAATTTAAGAACGTAGAACAATGCGTACAATTATGTTTATGCATGAATGAAACTTTTGCCAAGATCCCGAATGTATTCATGTTGTAGTAAGCATCATGAGTAGATAAAAAGGTAAGAGTAGAATTGGTCTAGCAGGAATGAGAAAGGTTTCGGGGGACGAAACCCCTTAAGGGGGTAGATTTGTGACGCCCCAAAACCCGAATGTTTAACTCATTAGTATGGTTTCATAAGATATGGAATGAAAGGTGATAACTAAGCTATTTAACTTAGTTAGAACTATAAGGCTTATGGTAAAATACAAGGATTTGTGGTAAATGTAATAAATGGCAAACAAGAGGGACCAAAAGTGAACATGTGGAAAGTAAATATTAAGAATAAAATGTGCAGGTGTGTGTGTGTGGGTATGTATCGTGATTGAGAAGGAGGCAGGGGAAAACACACACACACTTCACAATTCTACAAATCTACAAGCAATTGGAAGGAGGATTTGATGCATGAGTGCAAATTCTCCATCCTTTAAGTGTTCTTAACACAAGGTGAGTTGAAATTTTGATTTGATGACTACCCATGAAGTGGGTTAGGATGAATCCGTGAATTTGGTTGAATTTAGAATGAATACTTGTTAATACTATCAAGTAGAAGTTGAATCATGGTTGAATTTTAGTTATGGGATGATTTAGATTGAAACC
Organism: Scalesia atractyloides; assembly: GCA_947069175.1. Classification (NCBI taxonomy): domain Eukaryota; kingdom Viridiplantae; phylum Streptophyta; class Magnoliopsida; order Asterales; family Asteraceae; genus Scalesia; species Scalesia atractyloides. The sequence goes on from CAMTDV010000012.1 coordinate 87,130,024, forward strand.
CAATTGCATGAGTGTGAAAATGATGAACATGTAGATGTAATATGGTGATTTTGTGATGCATAAGGTGTTATATGATAGATTGTGATAGATAAACTTGATGTAGAATTGATGATTATGTGATTTTGCTTGAATGTGATGGTTCATGAGATGAATCGGGAAGAAACATGCTTAAAATACTTGTAAATTATGCTTAGAAGGAAGTACGTACACCAAGTGTTTGATGAAATGTCTAAATGACAATAATATGTGAAATTATATGCAAGTAATGGTTGAACATGTATAGAAAGTGATAATGATATACTTGTTAGTAAAACAAGTTTAGGAATGCATTTGATAAGTATATGTGAACCGTAGTTGATGATGTGATTCGGTAAAAGATGTGCTTTAAGGAACTAGTACCTTATGTTTGAATGGTGATGTACACCATTAGTTGGATTGTGACTAAACGATAATTAGAAACGGATGTGTATGAAATGTACTTAGTGTCATCAATATAGCCTAATATGATGACCAAATATATGAGATTATGTCGAAAGTTCATATGATAAACGTTGACTACTAAAAGTCAACTGCACATAAGAATGCATGCTAGACTTCTTGTTACAATGGTAAGACTATAGAAAGTTATATGGTACGTGTTACATCAATATGTGTTATATGCACGATATGATGAATTATATAAGTTTGAAAGGATGTGATTTTGGATATATGCCTTTATGCTTGTTAGAATTGACTAATGAAAGTCAAATGCGAGATATGCATTTGGTATAATCGTTAATATGTACAATTGTGTATGTTAACAAGAATGTGATTGCGATGACATGAACGTGTAGGAATCATGTCATAATGGATGAAAGCATGGACGACTAACGGGCCGGAAAGAAGCAAGGTAACGGATGCAAATGCGGACGCTAAGGTAAGTGAATTCTTGAACTCACTTCGTAATTAAGTATATGAAGATGTTATTGTATTCGAATAATCAAAACTAAAGTAGAACATATAAATAAATAAGGAATGTTATAATAAGACTTCTTGAAAGGGATTGGTATGTCATTAAACCGTGAAACCTCAATATAAGGGTAAACGGGTCGTGAATTTCGTAGACAGGTTATTAACGAAAAGAGCGGGAATTTAATATAGTAATCGCAAGTTTTTTAAAAGAGATAAAATATGTTAAGTTATTGGAAATGGTGTGTTCGGAAGGCCCGGGGTGGCCTAGATGAGCCAGGAAAATCGAACTGGGTCAAAAACAAGCTGAAGATTAGCAGCAACATGCAGGTGACCGTAAGCTACGGTACCCGACCGTAGCTTACGGTAGGGAATATTTGTTTGGCAGAAAGTTATAACCGTAAGATACGGTACCCGACCGTAGCTTACGGCAGGGAGTTCCTGTCTTTGTAGAAAGTCCACACCGTAAGCTACGGTGAGTGGGCCATAGCTTACGGCGAAATGGGCACCAAATGTTAAATTTTGATTGTTATGTATATAGATTGTGTCTCGGACTTTCGAATCTTTTTAAGGCTTACGCAAAGGCTTCGGTAAACTTCCGAAAGATAGTATAATCTATGAAAAGTTCGTAAAAGTTTTAATTATGTGATACGAATACAAATAATGACTTTTGGGCTCGTAAAGGATAAACAAAATTATATGTTGGAGATTCGAATCTCGTGGGAATGAATGTGTTAGAATGTATTGCACGAATGGGGAGATGAAGCTTGTTTTTATGTATGTTTATGAGTAAATTATTAGGCATAATTGAAGTTCGATGATTGAACACGGATAAGTGAATATGACTCGAACGCGTATATAAATGTATATAGATGTAGAATGAAAGATATAGATGTCGATGTCAATGCGAGATGTATGTATGAAACCTGTATGTAAGTATGTGTATATATGAAAATGCTTATACGTGATGTAGCCCAATGAATGTCGTTTGATGTTATGTGCTAATATGAAGAGGCTAACTGTATGTTGTTGAGGATGAATTTAGGAATGCAGGTAGGTAAGGGTTGGGTTCTCAAGGTTTGAGGCTCGGCGTAAGGAATAAGTTCGAAGAACATCCTATTGGAGTTCTATATAATGTTTGATGGATATGTAGATGATTTATGTTCATGTTTTTAATTAAAATATATGATGTCACCAATTACTAACACGTTGGTTATATTTATATGGTGATCGCAGATTAGTTAGATCATCATGGAGACATGTGGACGAAGATCGAGTCAAAGAGCAAGGATTGTACGGGAAGAGCGTTTTCATAGCTTGCATTATGTTTTACATTTGGCAAGTCAAGCAAAATGAGCGTAGTAAACCTCTTTAAGAAAGTGTCCAAATATTTATAAATGAACCCTTAAGTATGTTATATAGTCAACAAAGAAAGATTTTTTAAGTCGATACTTCCGCTGCATCTCGTATGGTTAAAACGTAAATAGGGTGTTACAAGTTGGTATCAGAGCCATGGTTTGATGAAATCAAGTAAAGAAGGTAAGTACTTGAACTCAAACCTGTGTGCTCTTATGATAAAGGACCCGTACAATCCAAGACTCGATCAAGATTCAAATGTGTAAATGAATGTAAGATGTATATATGTATTCGTATAAAGAAACTAACTGAATTGTATATGCAGGTAAGCTTAAAGGATTGAGGAGAATGATCCGAGAATGTGGTCTAGGATGAATGCCAAAGCATGTAATTAAACAGATGGACCCCAGGTACACAATATTATGTATCTATGGGTATCGGTTTTGAAGGAAAAAAGGAAGAATCTCCTTGGGGAGGGTAAATACTAAAAAAGACAATAATACCGTCTTGTTAAGGTTTATAAAGATGTTGTGTGAACTACAAAACCCATTTCTTCGGACATAAGGCGATGACGATCATGAAGGCACGAAACTAGCATGTGGATTGCGCACCTGCCCAGTACGCAAGAAGCATACGACAATCGTGAATGCATGATAATCAGCGCATGTATGTCCGTTAGAGATGGGAATAAGTTTGACGTGTGGGTGAAAAGAGTTATTAGACTCTCAAGAAGAGGAGAGCAATGTATAAGAATGAAAACGTTTGAATCCGTAAGTAAGTACGGATCAAACAAGTAAGAATGTATAATGAGAATGAAAATGTTTAAATCCGTAAGTAAGTACGGATCAAACAAGTAAGAATGTATAATGAGAGTGAAAAATGTTCGAATCCGTAAGTAAGTTCGGACCAAACCGGTAAGAACGTAGGAAAGAATGGAAAAGTTTGGAACTGTAAGCTCGAACAAACAAGTAAACGTTCCTTAAAGCAGATAATATTCAAGTTATGTTTTAAATCTACATATGTATATATGCAAATATGTTTGTATGCAAGAATGGTTTAAAAAGGGACAAACAAGTCATGCGGGTCAAATGGTGCTTGCCATTTGAACCCGGTATTAAATGTTTTGATTGTCAAGTTTTATGCTTATAGGTAAGCGTAATGAATGGGCATGCCTTGCCACAAATTGGAAAGAAATAACCATTGCAAGGTGTGGATAACGAGTCAATGGTTTTGGACTTGCATCAGGTATGTATAAAAGATTATGCTTCCGGTAGGAGCTTATAGCTAGACTAGAGAAGGATGTGTCAAATTTGGGTAATAGATTAACCCAAGAGGAATGCATCTAGTAACTTAGGTTGACAGTCATCTTGGTCTAATGTCATACCAGAGGGTAAAATTGAAATATAGAAGTTTTCTAGCATAAACCACTATAAAGGAAGTTGTGTTGAAAGATGTAATAAAAGTTTTGACGAAAAGTAGGAGACCCGAGTTTGAATGCAGAACGCCTCCTAACGGTCGGTTGGGTAATTGATAAAGCATAGACAAGAATGTATTTACAGCTGGATCTTAGAAGAGCCAAACGAAGTTAAGAAAATAATTATTAAGCAAATACTAGTAAAGGAGTATGACATAATTGATTCATTAAGTAAGTATAACCGATGGAAGCTATCGTAGAAGCAAGAAATCCTAATTAAAGGAAATAAGTTTTGAATACGTTATATGTGAGGAATGTTATTAGTCGACCCATGCGAGTCAAAATGAATGATGGGTTAGAATTCGGATGAACGACTGATGTAAATTTCAAGGAAAGGAAAACTTTTGCATGAAGAGTTAAAATAATATCTTGTAAGTATGCTTAAAATTTGAATGAGTGCAAACGGGTACTTTAAGACATGTATGATAAGTAAAAGTGCCAGTTTGACCATGTAAAGTCAAACTGCAAAAAGTGGTGAATTAAATTAACAAAATGTAAGAATTATATGTAGAAATGGTATGTGTGATATGTTATAGCATACATGTAAAAAATTTATGAAAGAATGGTAGGTGCATAAGCACCAAGAAGAATAAGTATTTGAAAGGAATGTATTAATGGTAAGTACCGTCAGAAAATGCTAACTTTAATGCTAGGCTTGTTGGCCATGTTCATCTGTACAAGGCATTGTTGAAAGGAGGTGCATAGGCAAAAGCTCAACAAATGAATGGATGCAATTAATCCGAGTATCGCATAAACTCACGAAGAATCAGGCCATTTCGGACCATAGACTGTTGGTTATGCAATGGAATCAAGGTTAGTAAAAAGTTTAGCAAGCAACTCTGAGTAAGAATTGGTGTATTAAATGATTTGCTTCAATGGGTAATGTAAGAAGGAACTATGTCATTAGGAGGATAACTCCGTTATTTTTTTAAGTAAAAATTTAGTGTATGGTTTAAACGCTCGCACGATACTTCCGCTACATCTCGTATGGTTAAAACGTAAATAGGGTGTTACAGTAACTAATCTAAATCAGGTTAGAATCGAAAGTCAAAGCAGAAATCAAACTTCGCGACTTTCAGTTGCGAACCGACCCTAGAAACTGAAATTGATGAGCTGAACATGTTCTAATAATTATTACCAACTTGTTTAAGTGTCAAAACGGTTTCATAATATATATAAGATCAATTTATGATTTTTCTGAAAAATTGGCCTGTTTGACTTTTTAATATCATACACTTCAATTGATCTAGCAAACTTGATCTTCAGGAGGTGCCCTTTATTGGGATTAACACCTACCTTATTACGATCATTTAGCCATGTTCATTTCGAACAATGGCTGGACCATAATGGTCTTAACCGAAAGTCAAAGCGTTTTCCGAAAAAACGCAAGACTTTTGGCTATAAAAGCCCATAATCGAAAATGCACAAAGAAGGAACACTTACCAATGATTCCTAAGGTGCAAAAGAACTATGTTGGATGCTCCTTTCAGTTAGGAACTTCCAGAGGAGGGAGAAGAGTTGTGATTTAGAAAGGTGCAAGTTCAAATGGTGAACTTGATCACCTATTTATAGTTTGAGAGCTCAAAGGAGGTGAAGCCAGGTGTTTAGGGGTGTAAGAGGAAGCTTACAAGTGTCCCAAAACGTGGCATAGCAGTTTGGGAAGCCATGGTTTCGGTTTTAATGGTTTTGGAGCTTTGTGTGGCAGCCAAGAAAAAATTTCTGCTGCAGACCCCTTCTCGCGCCCCGTGAGAGACCCAGGCTAGGTCTCTCGCAGCCCGCGACCGTCCCATGGCCAGTTTCAAAGTTTGACACTTTTAACCCCTTAACTTATTAAAGCTTCTAAAAACCTTTTTAAACACCTTTTTGGCACTTTTAGCCCTCCGTAGCCAATACTTGGCATACCCGGGATTATGGCCGGACATTGTCGAGCTCTTGGTTAGTTAAAAGCTCACTCAGAGGTATAAATTAACATGTTGACACTTTTAATCCCTCAATTATCCAACTTTTATATATTATTGGATTTAATCACTCTCGTCAAACAAAAATGACATATGAGAGTTAGGACTACGTAAAGGATCACTCAGAGGCTCAGTATAAGCATGTTGACTCCGATGTCATTCAGAGGCTAGGCATGTTGACACAACGGTCACTCAAAGGCCGAGTTTAAGCATAACGACACTAATGGTCGTTCAGAGGCTATGTTTTTATGCATGACGACGCTAATGGTCGTTCAGAGGCTAGGTTTATGCATGTTGACATCAGAAAGTCATTCAGAGGCTCAGTTTGAGCATGTTGTCACTTTTAGTCCATATTAGTCTTTAATTGACTTATATTAAAAATACAACACGTGTCACTATATTATTGGACATGATTTTACGGGGTGTTACATCCTCACCCCCTTAAAAGAAATCTCGACCTCGAGATTTTATTCAAAAAGATGGGGGTACTTTTGTCGCATAGTGGACTCGACCTCCCATGTATACTCGAGACCTCTAAAGGCATCCCATTTAACCTTTACTATAGGTATCAATTTTCTTCGGAGCTTCTTAACCTGTCGATCCTCGATCGAAATTGGTTTCTCAATGAACCTCAGGTTTTCATCAATTTGCACATCCTTGTGCGACATTGCTAGCGACTCATCGGCTAGACATTTATTAAGATATGATATGTGGAATACATCATGAATTCCACTAAGCTCCTCTGGCAACCTGAGCTTATAAGCTACAGTGCCGACACGTTCGATTATCTCGAAGGGTCCTATATATCTTGGGCTCAACTTGCCCTTCTTTCCAAAACGCATCACACCTTTCCAGGGTGATACTTTCAGCATGACTGTGTCCCCTACTTGGAACTTAAGAGGTTTACGCCTCTTGTCAGCATACCTTTTCTGCCTATCTCTGGCAGCTTTGAGACGATTACGGATTTGCACGATCTTTCCATGGTCTCCAGGACAATCTCTGGTCCTGATAGTTGGGCTTCCCCAACTTCTGCCCAGCACACGGGCGTTCTGCATTTTCTCCCATATAAGGCCTCAAAAAGAGCAGCCTTGATGCTAGCATGATAGCTGTTATTGTAGGAGAATTCTATTAGGGGTAAGTGGTCATCCCAAGTTCCACCTAAATCAATTACACATGCCCTAAGCATGTCTTCCCGAGTTTGAATAGTACGCTCACTTTGACCATCAGTCTGCGGATGGTAAGCCGTACTAAAATTTAATCTTGTGCCTAATGATTGTTGGAAACTTTTCCAAAAGTGAGATGTGTATCTAGTATCTCTGTCAGATGCAATAGATACCGGCACACCATGTAGGGACACAATCTTGTCCACATACAACTTAGCTAATTTATCTGAATTACACGTTTCCTTTATTGGCAAGAAATGAGCTGACTTAGTCAGTCTGTCAACGATGACCCAAATCGTGTCATTACCACATTTGGTCTTAGATAACTTGGTAAGCAAATCCATAGTTACCATTTCCCCATTTCCAAGTGGGAATCTCAAGCTGTTGTAGAAGTCCTGACGGTTTTTTATGTTCGGCCTTAACTTGCGAACACGTCAGACACTTAGCTACATAAGTGGCTATGAATTTCTTCCAACCCATCCACCAATAATTCTTCTTCAAATCTTGATACATCTTGTCACCACCTGGGTGAACTGAGTATCTTGAACTATGCGCTTCTTGGAGGATTAGATCTCTAAGTCCTCCAAAGATCGAAACCCAAATTCTATCATTAAATCTTAGGATTCCATCATTTCCAGGCGTTAATTGATCAACAGTTCCGCCTAATCCCTCCTTAGGAATATTAGCCTCTAATAAGGCTTGCTTTTGCGCATCTAATAGCTTTTTACTTAAGCTATTTCTGAGCTCAATGCTCTTGGCGTTAATCCTAATAGGTTTAACTCTTTCTTTGCGACTTAAGGCGTCGACAACTACATTTGCCTTGCTGGGATGGTAGCAAATCTCGCAATCATAATCATTAAGTGTTTCCATCCACCGACGTTGTCGCATGTTCAATTCCTTTTGATTGAACAGGTGTTGAAGACTTTCATGGTCAGTGTATATAATACACTTCGTGCCATACAAGTATGTCTCCATAGTTTAGTACAAATACAACGGCACCCAATTCCAAATCATGGGTGGTATGATTCCTTTCATGCACCTTTAATTGTCGTGATGCATAGGCAATTACCTTGCCATTTTGCATTATCACACATCCCATACCGGTGTGTGATGCATCACAATAAACAACAAAATTCTCAATACCTTCCGGTAGAGATAACACAGGAGCATTGCTCAACTTGTGTTTTAGAATCTCAAAAGCTTCTTGTTGTTTTGGACCCCAAATGAACTTAACATTCTTACGGGTCAGGGTAGTCAAAGGAGTGGCTATTCTTGAAAAGTTCTCAATAAACCTTCTATAATAACCAGCCAGTCCTAAGAAACTACGAATTTCAGATGGAGTATTGGGAACTTCCCAATTCATTATGGCTTCTATCTTGGCGGGATCCACTTGGATACCACGCTCACTTACAACATGTCAAGGAATTGGACTTCTCTAAGCCAAAATTCACATTTAGAGAACTTTGCATAAAGTTTCTCCTGCCTTAATAATTCTAGGATGCACCGAAGATGTTTCTCGTGATCAGCTTGATTACGAGAATAGATAAGTATGTCGTCTATGAAGACAATAACGAACTTATCCAAATACGATTTGTAGACTCTATTCATGAGATCCATGAATGCTGCAGGTGCATTTGTGAGCCCAAAAGGCATCACCAAAAATTCAAAGAGACCGTAGCGGGTCCTAAAGGCTGTCTTAGGAACATCTTCACTTCTAATCTTCAGTTGATGATATCCTGATCTCAAATCTATCTTAGAAAAGTAACTAGCCCCTTGAAGTTGGTCGAATAAATCATCGATCCTGGGCAGAGGATATCTATTCTTAATTGTTAGCTTGTTCAGCTCCCGGTAGTCGATGCATATCCGCATTGATCCATCTTTCTTCTTAACGAAGAAGATTGGAGCTCCCCAAGGTGAGGAACTAGGTTGAATAAATCCTTTCTCCAAGAGTTCATCCAATTGAACTCTTAACTCATTCATTTCGGTTGGAGCTAGTCTACATGGAGCTCTAGCTACGGGTGCTGATCCTGGTATGATGTCAATTCTGAACTCCACTTACCTATCCGGAGGTAGGCCTGGTAATTCTTCAGGGAAAACATCGGGATACTCCGAGATAACTGGTTGATCTTCAAGGTTCGGCTTAGGTTCATTTATGGTGACTTGTTCCATGTAGATGACACAACCTCTCCTCAAACACTTGGATGCCTTAAATAACGACACCTTGTCTGGCAATCCATAGTGCGAGTCTCCGGGTATGGTGATTATTTCAGCAAATGGGGTTTTAATTTCGATGAGCTTCTTATCGCAGGCAATGCGGGCTTGGTTATGAGATAACCAATCCATGCCTAAGACAACATCAAACCCCGCCAATTTCATTGGCAAAAGAGAGATAGGGATGGAATAATTTTTAATGGATATAGAGCATCCATCAAGAATAAAGAGACAGTTTCTAAGCTCCCATCAGCAAGTTCTATCTCATAAGTTTTATCTAGAGTTCTTATGGGTAAATTTATTAGTTTACTAAACTTATGATCAACAAATGATCTATCTGCACCCGAATAAAAAAGAACTCTAGCATATATATCATTAATGGGGAAAGTACCTGTTATGACGTTATTGTCATTAACAGCTTCCTTAGCAGTCAGTCGAAAAGCGCATGCGTTCCCCTTCTTGGCCTCCCCATGCTTTGGATTATTATTCTTTGAATTCTTAGGGAAATTAGTTGCAATGTGCCCTTTTTCATTGCAAATATAACATACCACATCCTTAAGATCTTTACAATCTAGGGTTTTATGCCCTCTCCTATTATAAATATCACAAGGTCTAGCTTGTGAATCAGAATTACACTGACCTAGTGTCTGCGGTTGCAAGTCTTGCAAAATGGCATCACAACCGACTTGCCTTGGTTCCCTTTGAACCGAATCTCCTTTTATTTTTCTTATTAAATCTATGGGAGTTGTCATCTTCCCTCTTCCTTTTTCCGTCAGTTTCAGACTTAACTGACTTTTATCTCACTAGATCAAGGGTGAGAGAGAGAGATAGGTCAACAGCAGACCTGTAGGTATTAGGTTGAGCAGCCTTTACCATGCCCTTAATCTCAGGCGCTAATCCATTGATAAAACACGCAATGCGTTTGGATTCAGGGGTGATTAAATAGGATACAACCTAGATAGGGAATTGAAAGCGGAGACATACTTCCGACAGTCTAGGTTTTTCATTGAAAGAGACAAGAAGTCTGTCTCTATTTTCTCCACCTCATGGGGTGGGCAATAGGTTTCCTTAACGAGATCCACAAATTTGGACCATCCCAGATTATACAGGTATACTTTACCTGTAGACTGAATCATGGCTTTCTACCATATTAGGGCATCGCCCTTGAAGGATTGTGATACATACTTGACCACATCCTTATCAGCACAACAACTGATGTCTATGATGGTTTCCATTTCGTCCAGCCACTTTAGGGCTTCCATAGCTCCTTTTTCTCCATTAAAGTCTCGGGGCTTACAGGAGACGAAGTATTTGTAGGTACACCCGTCTTTAGCAGAACGGGACCTATCAGCAAAGTCTACCTTCCTTAGTTCACTCTTCGCATTTGAAGAATGGACAGAGCTCTCTTTATGAGCTGAAGATGGGGTAATTGATAGTGGTCTAGAGCGAGTAGCACTCGACTCTCTTAGCTTTTCTATGGCCTTACCCATGGCCCTTTCTACAGCCGCATCAATGCGAGCTTGGATATCATTATCATCTATGGCTATATTTTCGGCGTCCTTAGAGTTGACGTTCCGATGGCTACTTTGTGCTTCATTAGAATTAGCCATTCTCCAAATCTTGGGTTCTATATACCAAATAAAATTTGCCTTAGCCATTGTATATCAACCATATCAGATTTAAAACATTGGGTATAACAATCCATCGCCTAATTTAAACTAGTGTGAATAACATCACAACTATTAGGCTTACAGTATCTATATTTGGCCTAGGTCTTAATAGGACCATTATAGGCAATTTACAATCTAGACAAGGTCCATTATATTACTAGACAGTGGATCGTAATGTCACAACTGTCATTGTCATATTTGATAATTGTATAGCACATAGGCTTGTCATAAAGGACATTTAAAATATGACACATAGGCCTGTCACAAATGGACATAAGATTATGGCACATAGGCCTGTCACTAATGGATATAAAATATGGCACATAAGCATGTATCACTAATGGATATAAAATATGGCACATAGGCCTGTCACTAATGGACATAAAATAGGGCACATAGGCACTACATCACTAATGAATGTTTTATTTATCATCGCACTGATGATATTAGCCGGGATCCAATTGATCACATAGGCTATATAAAATTAATCAAAAACCGAAAGGGTAATACATCACTAATGGATGTTTTATTAATCACTGCACTAGTGATATTAGCCGGGATCAAATATATCACATGGGCTATACAAAATAAAACATAACCCGAAAGGGTAATACATCACTAATGGATGTTTTATTCATCACCGCACTGGCGATATTAGCCGGGATCAAATAGATCACATGGGCTATATAAAATAAACCATAACCCGAAAGGGTAATACATCACTAATGGATGTTTTATTCACCACCACACTGTCACCTTTAGCCGGGATCAAATAGATCACATGGGCTATATAAAATTAATTATTACCCGAAAGGGTAATACATCACTAATGGATGTTTTATTCATCACCGCACTGGTGATATTTAGCCGGGATCAAATAGATCACATGGGCTATATTAGGTTAGGACATAGTCCATTACCTTGAAGGCTAGTGTGATTCCTCAAGTCACACTACCATGAGTATGAACATTTCTTGAATGTTAACATAAGAGGACCTTAATGGTTGATTAATAGTCCCGGTCGCATTGACCGTAATGACTTGGAGGCTTGAACTTAGTCCACCACCTCTAGATAGAAGGATAATTTCCCTTAATTATCATGATTGAAGACCCTTTCGTTCTTAACTATCATTGTATATTTTTGCCAAATATGTGGTCTGTGCCACTTGGCTAAATCAAAACCATTAAGATCTTTTTGAATTATATCGCAGAGCATAAATTTCAAGTAAAATCGAGACCTCGTTTTGAAGAGGATGAATACATATATATAATTCTAAAATACTTCATTAAATTTTAAATTAGAAATTACAATACTAGAAAATGAAATAAATTGTCCATGCAAGGACTTTAAAGAAATAAACATGTCCACCCAGGGACTAAAGAAATAACATTGTCCTTGCAGGGACTACATATAATTAGAAGAGACTTCACTCGTTCTTCTTTCCTTTGACCAACTTGGAGAGTTTATTGAAGAACTTGTTTGTCTTCTTCTCCGTTTTCTCCGCTTGCTGCTGCATCTCTTTCATCTGTTCCAAGGCCTCATTAATGGCCTCAAGTGGTGGCAAAGGTTGTGGTTGTGGCATAACCGGATACCGGTACCTATAAGTTGGATGGGAAATGAGACGGGTAAAGTGTGTTGTGCATAACCGCCTGCATGTAGGGGTCTTGCACCATGCTTGATAGTCTACTGGTGTAGACGGGATAAAAGGATCATATCCAGACGTGTCTGGATATGTGGGGAATGGGTTAGAATAACCCAATGGTGGTGGTTGAACAGCAAGTGTTGGTGTTGGTTCCACTATAGGTGAAACATTAGAGGGTCCACCCATTTGTGGGTCCTCTTGAATTGTGGGGTAGGAGTTGGGCAAAGGTGGCAGCGATCCCGACCTTTGTCCGGCACGTACCGACATACGTGCTCCACGCTTCCTTCTTGGTCGTTCAGGTGGTGGTTGAGGTTGGTCCACTGGTTCCATGTGGACATCTTCTTGTACTGGGGGTGGTTGAGAGTGATGAGAAGGAGTGTGGGCGAAGGTGAATTGATTCCAATATTGGTCCCACTCGTTAGGACCTTGGTAGGGCGATCCAACATAAGAGTTCGAATCGCTTGAAATTTCAATGGGATGTATATTTGATCCCGATGGCGGCATCTTCGGGTCGGAGTCCTCGTCCATAGGGTGTGGTTGGTCCAACTGATTTTAATCGGCTGGAGGTGTGTTAAAGTAATGGTTAGGGTTAAATTCTTCATGGTAAGAGTGATGAGAATGGGAATGGTGAGAATGGTGTGAATGATAAGAGTGGTGAGAGTGGTAAGAATTTTGGGAATGTGAGGGCGAGTGTCTATTAGAGACTGAACGTCTCGCTGGTTGCCAAGGAGATGAATCTCCTTATTCTTGGTAAGCATCTGAGTTATGAGGTTAGGGGGAATGCGCCCCGATGGTCCTCCCCTCATTGGACCTTTTCCTCTCCCACTTTGTCCTCGTACACGTGGCGGCATTTTCCTGTTAAAAATCAATTAAAATACATACTAATAACTTAATAATGAAATGAGTAATCCTAGGTCAATGCCTAGACTCGGAAGTCTAAGGAATGTGCTCGTGTTGGTTCGAGATTAAACACAAAAGGCTAGTGTTTAATTCTCTCAAATGTTGGCTCTGATACCAACCTGTCACACCCCGGATTTCCATCCCAAATCCATACACTGGTGGGCCCAGGTGGGGAGTATCGTGAAGTCAGTTGATAACATCATAGTCGATTAAACACGGCACAACGGAAGTCTTTAAAATTACTATTACAAACCAAATGTTTGAAATAAAATAATATACAGGCCCGTAATAGAAGATCCACTGTCGGATCATTAAAATCTACAAGAAAGAATATAAAATAGACTTTAGGGCAGGTCTAAGGATTTGCAAGATCCTCTTATTCACTACCGAGCAGCTTCCGGCCTATTTTGTATTGTACCTGCAGTTAGCCTTTGGACGATACGTCAGCTTTCGCTTGTAAATACACCCAACTGACTCATTTTGAAAACATTTTAAAATGATTTTTAAGTGCAAAACAGCACAAAATCTTTTATTAACTTGGGAAAGTTGACCTTGCAACGTTGTATCAGATTCACAAGTTTGTCAATACATACATGGTCCAGTACAGAAACCCAGACATGATTAAATACACACCACTTACGAACTCACGAAGGAGTTATCCCCAACGTCTTGGGTAATTTTCATATGAGCGTCTGTCAGGTGTATGCCTACACCCCGCTAAGGTCGTGGCCAATAACTAATGTATTGAGCCGAGGATATCCAGGACACTGTAATTTAACCCCCGATGTTTAAGTTATCAAACAAAACTGATTAAAACGGAATATGCGGGTTTACTAGCTACAAACAGGCATTCGATTGACCCCATTTCGGACCAAGCGGTAATAATTTACCGTATCCTAAGCCCATATAGGGAAAATAAGTCAAGAGTATTTACCTAAGCTAGTCTTCTTTCAAAATTCAATAAGTCAGTCGTATACAAAAGTACTAACATGCAGATAGCATTTACCGGCAAGACTCTAGTCTGGATTATGGCATAAGCTAACCAATTAAATACTATCGGTCTTTATTTAAGTCATAGACTTAGACCGAGTAGTGTACATGATCAACACGTATAACGCTTGATTAAATGATGATCAGATAGAATGTAGTTTAAGCCCGACAAGTACTTTGACTTGCATAATATGGGTAAACAATTAACATTCTGGATTTTGAGATTAAAATGATAAGGTTAAACCCGTTTCGGTTAAATTCCGTAGACTAGTTACATGTAATCAACCGTATGCTTAAAAGCGATAATGGGTAAGAGGAAGCTTACAAGTGTCCCAAAACGTGGCATAGCAGTTTGGGAAGCCATGGTTTCGGTTTTAATGGTTTTGGAGCTTTGTGTGGCAGCCAAGAAAAACTTTATGCTGCAGACCCCTTCTCGCGCCCCGTGAGAGACCCAGGCTAGGTCTCTCGCGGCCCGCGACCGCCCCATGGCCAGTTTCAAAGTTTGACACTTTTAACCCATTAACTTATTAAATCTTCTAAAAACCTTTTTAAACACCTTTTTGGCACTTTTAGACCTCCGTAGCCAATACTTGGCATACCCGGGATTATGCCCGGACATTGTCGAGCTCTCGGTTCGTTAAAAGGTCACTCAGAGGTATAACATGTTGACACTTTTAATCCCTCCATTATCCAACTTTTGTATATTATTGGATTTAATCACTCTTGTCCAACAAACATGACATATGAGAGTTAGGACTACGTAAAGGATCACTCAGAGGCTCAGTATAAGCATGTTGACTCCGATGTCATTCAGAGGCTAGGCATGTTGACACAACGGTTACTCAGAGGCCGAGTTTAAGCATAACGACACTAATGGTCGTTCAGAGGCTACGTTTTATGCATAACGACACTAATGGTCGTTCAGAGGCTATGTTTTTATGCATGACGACACTAATGGTCGTTCAGAGGCTATGTTTATGCATGTTGACATCAGAAAGTCATTCAGAGGCTCAGTTTGAGCATGTTTTCACTTTTAGTCCATATTAGTCTTTAATTGACTTATATTAAAAATACAACACGTGTTACTATATTATTGGACACGATTTTACAGGGTGTTACAGTAATGCTCTCAATTTCTCTATGGATCCTCTTTATGTGCTTGGTTTAGTAGAAGTCTCTACTTCATTTCATTGGTATTTTTCTTTGCTGCCAATAATTAATGAAATTAGTAGGATTGATAATCTTGGTTTTATTCTAAAGAGTCGAACTTGATGATGAAAATCATCATTTAGTTTTTATAGTAAGTCAACCTAATACTAAATGTGTTTAAAACTCATAAGTTGATTTTCCATACACAGTTACTCACTTTATATTTTAACTACCGGAAAAGAGAGACTGTGTAAAAGATGATGATTTTTTCAATGCAGCATAATGTGAGATGTTAAAAAATGATTACACAAGGTATTCATTTAACTTGGTCTCTTTTGTTATTTTATACATACCATAAGAGGTGGTGATTTCAACCCGGGTTAATTTGGGTAGTTTTTAATAATTTTAAATTGGTCAAATAAACAAAATTAGTTACTCAAACAGGTCAAACAAAATGAAAGATGTTGAAAATAGACTTTAAACACATACATTTGTTTATATCATGAATCATTCTTAACAAAAAAAAAATTTGACTCTTATAGATTGTTTTACGTTTTTTTTTTATTAATTTCATTAGTTAATGGGTACCAAAAGTTTATTAGTGCCTTCTATGCTGTGATTGGATTTTTACATAATGGGTACCATTTTCTATTACAAAAAACAAGAAAGTTGAAAAAAATTCTTTATAATCTCAAATTTTATTTCAACATTGTTAAATAATAATTTGGTAATAACTTTTTAATGTAGTGAGCAGACGAATAACTTGTGAGCAAATGCTCCGTATTTATTTTGTATTTTTATCGATTAATGATTATTGTTGTAATTTTGTAAGCAAATTTATAATTTTCAGCATATGGTATTTCGTATTTGTATCTATTAATGAATTAAATTTAAAGCATATGTACTTATAATTGATTTGATGGAATTATTATCTACTGGCCTAAAATAAACTCGTGTAATACACGGGTCATAAGCTAATTTTTTTATTAATGTTCAAAAATCAAAATACAGGATGACATATAAAAGCTAACATTGTAACACATACTTGACACTTAGTGCAGGAATTCATATAGAAAATAAAGTTGATAAAACAAAAGCAACGAAATAGTATTCATATGTAGCTAGAGTCTAACCTTTTTTTTTAATTTGAATTTGTCAAAAGAAAAAGCATAGATGTAATATGTGTCAATCTGAAACTTGATTCACCTAATAAAAGTTTGGCCACCTAACTCGGAATCCAGGTTAGTGCGCTATGAAATTTGAAATCGATTTGTTTGTTTCTGGACACCACAAGAATTCATAAGATAACATAAACTTTTTTTTTTCACTTTATTAATTTAAAAAAAATCTTAAATAATTTCAAAATAATTAAATACTTTATTGATATTTTGAGGGAATTTACATCTAATGCTGACTAATAGTAATCTCAACGTTGTTTGCCATTTCTCAAACTAAATCATTACCTTTTTTTATGAGTAATGAATAACTAAAGAAAGAATAATAGATATTTGGAACAAGAAAAATCAATATAGTTGAGAATGCCAAGAAAGGAACGGTCAGGCAACAAGAAAAATCAATATAATTGAGAATGGTAAGAAATGAACGGTTAGGGTTAATATTGGGTTGGGTACGTGTAATTAATCTATAATATTTGGTTTGGGTATGTGTAATTGATTTAATGTTGAAGGGGTATGATCCCTAATTTTGTGCCTATCACACGAGTTAACCTCAGGTCGCACGCGAGCCATACCCAAAACATATCAAATCCAACAGTTAGTCTGTTTAATGAACGAATTGGCGCAAGTCCAAGAAGCGTAGAGACACCTGTGCCGGAAAGACGATGTTGGACAATACAGAAGATACGATTGGCATAGCAGTAGACGAATGAGCGCACGACAGGCTGTACTCTGTAATGCTGCATGATTAGCAATCGTGCAGGGGACAGGAAGTACACAAGAACACGTACGTGACACCAATCAGCATGCGCTGACCACGCTCCATGATCTTTACTTAACCGCTGATGCCAGACCAAACAATAGGGGCAATCATCAGACAACGCGGATCCATTCAACCTGCGCTAATTATGCCCTCGCCTTTGAACACTAATGATCATGACAGGGAGGCAAAACGGATATTCCTTGTTGTCGGCCTCAGGCCCAATGCCCATCGGCCCATCTCTTTCACAGCTCACATCGGCTATAAATAGAGGACTTCGGCTACAGATTTAAGGATCACTCTCTTGCTCTCTCACTTAATATACACACTCTTATCCTCAAAGCAAGTTCTTATTTGTCACGCCGAAGGGTGGTTACAAGGAGAACCCCTAATTCTCCTCCTTGTAACGAGCTTCAGGTATGTTGATTGTATTGCAGGATCATCGCAGCTGTTTTTCGAGGACGAAAGAAGATTAACCTTATTGGACGAGACACAAACCACAAGCTAATCCCTATTAACTTGGTGTTTCTTCAAATGTATTATTATAAAATTGTGTCTTATACATATAACATATTCGTTATTCATCATCTATTAGGTTCATGGTATTAGATATACTCATTTATATTGAAACCTTTTATTTTATTGATGAAAATTGGGACCTACAAACGAATCTTAGAAGCCTATGTGGTTTCAGGCCCTGAAGGATATGGGTCAGTTAAAGGGTCTGATGGGCTAGAATCCATTTGTGTAATGGGCCTTTAAAGGGCAATTGGAACCAGGTCATTTTTTGTGTTTTTAAAATTATTGATATCATTCAGAGTTGTTGATCAGACATATACATACCCAAAAAACTAAACAAAGAAGATGAGTAGCAGACGAAGACGAACTTGGACGAAGATGAGGTGATCGGTTCTTTCTTTGCACAGGAAGTTGAGATTGAAATTGAATATGAAAGGCAATGATCTAAAGTTTAGATGGATAATAGAAATTTGAAAGGTCTAACGCGATGTCAACTTGTTTTATTCAAAGGCCAAAACAAGGTTTTTAAAAAAATAGATTTAAAGGTTCCTGGGGTTCCTAAATGATAACCATGGGTTCAACCAGAATCTTGAAGTTGTGAAATATCACAACTGCAAAGCGACCCTTATGGGCATGTGGCTTATAAGGTTTATAACACTGTTCTAGTGATTCAAATTCGAGGTTTTGAATGGTGGGGAACCTTGTTTTGCTCACCCCTACAAACGTTTGCGCTCAATGAGGTGTGGCATCATCTTTCATAAACCAGAAACACACTTCCTTGAATAATTTATAAGTGATGAAGGATGGGTGAGAAGCATAAAGGCTTCTACTTTTTTGTCGAAGGTCTTTGGGATGCAATGTTTTGTCATATTTAATACCATATTTACATCTTCTTCATCTTCATCATTCCCCTATCGCTCATGAGATTTTCATCACAACAATCGTAATCACGACCCAATTTTTAGTAAAAAGTTGAAGTTCACGTCCAAGAACAAGAAGTACTTGTTAAACTGGGACACTAAAGCTGCTAATGATTGTTTGGTTTGAATACTTAACAATTTGAAAAGAGATGTGCCATGGTTCCAATAAAAGTATGATGCAAGAAGTAAACGGGGTTTTACTCACTTACAAAAATGCACACCTATAGTTCGCCAAATGGCGTACGACACCTCACCAACTCATGGGATGAATACTTGAAGGCGTAGGAAAAAACTTTACGGTTTAGTATTTACAAATTATGTAAATGTGTAATTAATCCCTACTACACTATAGCTTGATATTGTGGCACTGGCATCCACAGTCAACGATAGCGTTTGAAGTTGTGGCATCATATGATCTAAGGATTTGGCATGCATTCTTTGGTTTGCATGTTCCAACAATGTTAGTATCAGTCGTTAACTTTTTACGACGTTATAGATGAAATCTCACTCAAGTCTTCATTTTAAGACGGGTTTTATCTTTCTAATGGAATATATCCTATAAGTTCTATGTTTATTAAGCCGCTTACATGTTTATAAGATGAGAAGAAAGAAATTTAAAGTAGTTCAAGAAGCGGTAAAAAGGATACTGAACGGACATTCGGTGTTCGAAAGCAACATTAGATTATTGTGCAAAATTCAGCACGAAATTAGACGGTAATCAAAATTAAGGATGTAATGTACTCTTACATAATATGATTTTAGAGGATGAAGGGTGTGTGATTTCTCAACACTAAAAAGTTGATATTGAAGTGACTTTTGAAAAAAAAATGATGACAAACAAAAACAAGCTAACTTTCGGGAGCTACTTAACTCAATAACACATAAAAAATTTTGTGCGAATTTGGTTGAACGTTACAACCAGAAACAAGCCAACTACCCAAAATCGTTTCATCCGTGACTACTTTGCCAAGGACTCTGTTTATAGCGAGGAGATTTGCATATGAACGTTCCGAATGAGCAAACGGTTATTTCTACGGTGATGATTTGGCATGTGATATGCGTTATTTCACATTGAGGCGGGATGCTAGAGGCAGAAGAGGCTTTAGTATTTTACCAAAGTTTGCCGCCGCACTTCATCAAATGCCATACAAAAGTGCCTCCGACTCATTGGATGGATTTAAAGCTTTCTGAGAAAACACGGATAAGTATGTATACATTTTGTAAAGACATAATCAACATTTAGGGGCAAAATATTTACACAATCCCTCCTCGAGCGACATTCAACAATTGTACAATTGCCATGTATTCGTACATGGTTTCTACAACATGCTTGGTAGCCTAGTTTATTTTAAATATTATTATGCTATAGTTATTTCTTTATTACATAATTGTTTAAACACAAAATAGTAGTATTTATATATAAAAAATAATAAAAAAAATGAAGTGACAGTAGTGGTGAGGGAAAAATAATGTGACATTGATGTGGTAGGAAAAATTCAAAGAAAAAGTGAACACTATGTCTCATAGCCTAACATACGATGAATGAGTGACAGATTGCTGATGTGATGTCTACGTACTCCTTTCACGAATCATTACATGTAACACATACTCATTTAGATTTTTTTTTATTTGGATTGGATTTTAAAAAGCACTTGTTTATTAAGCTTGGATTTTTAATTATTGAGACCCCAACCTTTTTAACAAAATAATTCATTGTATAATGCAACAAAGCGAACAAGAAACCAACCGGCAAGTGGCAACAGTTATTGAATTGAACTTTATTATGTTTCTCTGAAAAGAGAATATTGCACATGTTTTCATCGATATTAAAGCAATTTAATAATAATAAATAATAATAATAATAATAATAATAATAATAATAATTGACTAGATCATGTACAAGACTAGATTTTCCTACAAAGTATATCTGAGAGAGAGAGTAGGACAAGTGTCATTGGTAGTAAGTCTAATTTAGTCATTTCTTCTTTAAGACAATTTCCCCGTTATTTTCAAACAGCTATCACTTTTTCATACGTTAATATTTTTTTAATTACACCGTATTAACGAGTATTTCATTCTCTTTAATTTAAGCAGCCTATTGCTATATTTTTTTAAAAAAATTACAAGTTTTTTGCTATAATTTGGTCATTAGAGCGATACACTGGCAAGGCAACGAACATGATGTTAGGTCCTAGAAGTGTAAGACTAACGCATCAAATATACGCAACGGTCTATGGTAGCTATCTGGGATTAACTGAGTTAGTTGGTATTAGATTTGGACCATTTTTAGGTCATTTGGGCATGCCATAGGCCATGTGGGTCAGACAAGCCCAAGAGAAGCCCATGAGGAGCATAGGCAAACCCTAGGCATATAAGGAACATTATGTCATAATTAGGGTTAAGCTTTTAGATAGAACTTTGGTAGCCTCCACCATTCTAGAGGTTTTGCTATTTGTAGTAATAGAATCGTATGCAAGTTTAAAAGTGATTCACGTGTTATTCGCGTTCATCTCGTTTCTCTTATTTTCGGTTTTCTTCAATATAATCAAGTTTGGATTCCGCCCATCCTTGGTGATTGTTTGATATCGTTGTTAGATCCGGATTATTCGGGACTTACAGTTAGTATCAGAGCCATTAGAACCTACGAATAAGTGGCTGAATCATGTACAAGACTAGATTTTCCTACGAAGTATATCTGAGAGGGAAAGTAGGATAGTTTCATTGGTAGTAAGTGTAATTTAGTCATTTCTTCTTTAAAATAATTTCCCCCATGATTTTCAAATAACCATAACTTTTTCATACTTCAATATTTTTTAATTACACCGTATTAGGAGTATTTCATTCTCTTTAATTCAAGCAACCTATTGCTATAATTTTCTTAAAAAAATTACAGGATTTTTGCTATAATTTGGTCGTTAAAGCGATACCCGGGCAGGGCAACGAACATGACTTGGTTCCGTTAAAAAAATTGCTAGGTATGTGGAAGGTTATCCTGGGGGCTGAGAAAGAGATGCTGAAAGTGGGTGTGAAAGACGCGGATAAACTGGGAATATAAGGTACGACAGGATAAGAACAATCATTTTCGGTGGCAACTTTCAGAAAACAAATTGCTGAGAAACTAAGCCCAAAGGTGGAAACCGGTTTGTTCAAGTAGAATGCATGGGTCCCTAAGAAGATTTCTTACTTTGTTCGGATACTTTTATTGGGTTGTATCCCAGTAAAGGTTGCGGTTATTAATAGAGGTATTCCTATTGACGATGAGAGGTGTAGTATTTGTGGAGAAGATTCGGAAGCTACCAACCATCTAGCAACCTCCTGTATCATATCGGTTTGGTGGTATGTGGCCATCTGGCTTAAAATTCCAGCCAACTTAAATGCGATGTCAGTAAATGATATGTTGGAAGGGATACAACATCTAAAAGGCTTTAGCAAGTGGGAAAAAAACGATCGAGTTGGTTTTATTTACAACGTGCTTTCAGGTTGTTGGAAAGATATTGTGCTTTTGGTTTCTTAATTGAAACTAAATGGGAAGGGTTTAAATCGGTTGATTGCGAGTAAGGTAGGGAATGGGGAAGAAATTCAATTTTGGATTGACACATGGGTGGGCGATCATCCGTTCATGGATATATGGCCGCACTTGTTTGGTTTAGAAATGTTTAAATTGTGCAGGGTAGTGGACATGATACATCGGGACAGGAAAATGGAGGTTTCACGTGGAATTGGTCGAGGCAGCCGGAAGTCGAATGACGAGTTAAGGGAGTGGCGAGAATGCAAAGACGTCCTTAACTTGGTGATGCTCTCCAATGATGTGAATTCTTGGTTTTGGTCAGGGG
This sequence comes from Scalesia atractyloides, assembly GCA_947069175.1. Lineage (NCBI taxonomy): Eukaryota > Viridiplantae > Streptophyta > Magnoliopsida > Asterales > Asteraceae > Scalesia > Scalesia atractyloides. Next base: position 87,152,692 of record CAMTDV010000012.1, read on the forward strand.
ATGAATCAGGGTGGTTATCGGTTAAGTCGATTAGAAATATGATGATTGAAGTTAGAGGGGCGAGCCATCTCCCAAGTTTTGAATGGTCCCTCTTAAATGCAACATCATGGCTTGGAGAGGAAATTTGGACAGGTTAGCTACGCGAGTAAATCTTAAAAGAAGGAATGTGGACATCACGACTATTATGTGTCCGTTTGATGAAGATTATGAGGAAATAGTGGAGCATTTATTTATGGCTTGTGCGTTGACAAATAGAGTTTGGATGGGTTTTAGTGTTTGGTGCAACATTCCTCCCATTTTCAGTTTTGAATTCAAAGATATTATGGAAATTCACACTTTCTCTCAGATGGGAAAGAAAGCGAAGATGATTGTCCATGGCCTTGCGATTATTACATGTTGGTGTATTTGGAAAGGAAGCAACGAGTTGATTTTTTCAAGCAAATAAAGCGCAATCCACAATATATCTTAGGGGAGGTCAAATTGAGGGGCTTTGGTTGGGTTAAAATAGATCTTCGTGTAAATGTATTAGTTGGGGGGGATTGGTGTAAATATCCGTTGTATATGTTGTAATTGTTCGCCCTTTGCCTGTTTGGGTCAGGGGTTTAGTTGTTTGGCCTTTTGCCCATTTAGGTTGGAGATGTGTTTAATGAAGTTTACTTTCCAATATATATATATATATAATATATTATATATATATATATATATAATATATATATGGGATGGTTTAAATGAGAACGCTAAATATCGCGAGAACCGTGAGAACGAATGAAAAAACCACTAGAACTTGGTCAAAAACAAGTGAAATTCAAAATTTCTTTTTACACTTGTCATTATTATTCGAATACAATTCTAGAAATTTAATTTACACATTTAAATTTACACGAATTCGGAAATAAAGAAAATTTACACATATGTAAGTTTGTCATTTACACATGTGCAATTTGTTATATTTACACATGTGTAAAAAATCTAATAAGGTGATTTTGAGAGGAGAAATGAATTATTTGATGTTGTATTTGAATTAAAATGATGATTGTATTAAAAATAAATGGTTTGGATTGCTTTTCTCATTCGTTCTCACGGTTCTCGCAATACATATACGAGTGCAGAATCCACGTAAGTATGCAAACCAAAGCAAAGTAATAAGCATAAGTTAACCAAAGATTCACTATCTTGATTAATAGAAGAGAGCTAATACAAACACATACAAACAATGTTCATACAGACTCAGGATATTCTCTCTGTGCTCTCTCTCTTGTGCCTCAGTGTCTCGCATGTATCACTCTTGTCACTCCTTTCAACTGTGAGGGCACGTCTGCTTATATAGTACCAATACCCAGCAACAGTACAAAGAATGTTGCTGGTCGTACGAAGCATTGCAAGTCACGAAGAACATTCTGCAATGATTGCTCGTACAAACAACCACTGGCTCGTATGAACAGGAACTTGTTCGTACGAACAAGCAAAATGCTTGTTGAAAGGGCCATTCGTATGATTAGAGAATCACTCGTACGAATAGACAATGGCTCGTACGAGTATGCAACTTGCTTGTACGAAGCACCTTTCACTCGCACGAAGAAGTGTTCTTCGGACAACGTGCTAAAGACATGTCATACAGACAGTAAGATCAGAAACACAAGACTTAACAGTATGCACATATGCAACTGTTTTACAACACAGACAAACTTAAACGTCGTACTAAATCAAGGTAGGAGGATATCTTGATTTGGTCGACACGAATAAACTATACAGACACAATAAACAAAGACCGTACAATTAGTGAGGTAACTAAGAACAAGCGACAGACACAAGAGTGTATCAACAAACTCCCCCTTAGCTGTTGCTTTGTCTTCGGTCTTCATTCTTAATGGATGCTGCATTCATATTCACCTAAAACCTTCAACCATCGTTGCCTGAAGATCAAGGTCTTCAACATTTCCCAAAAAACATCAAACCTTTCTTGTTTCCTCTTGAGTGCTACTGGAGGCACCTGGATCGGCCACGATCTGCTGTGCAATAGACTCTACCACTAGAGTTGCAGCAGGAACTTTTGGTTGTGCGGATGAAGCTGAAGCATTAGGATTACTAGGGTCTTCACTATCCTGATCACGTTTACGTTTGATCTCATGTGCTTTGCATCTTTCATTCCACAGAATGTTCACCCGCTTTCTGCTCATTTCAAATACGTCTTTAATACCATTAAAGCCTTCAACCAGTGTAGTATTACGAGAATGATACCATTCTCTCATGTCGTCATGTTTAGCAGTTAATGTTTTGGCAGATCGTTGTACAGCCGCACTACGTTCTTTCTACCTATTCATTTCAATCCCACGAGTGTTATTAGCGGCTCTCATATGTTGTAGCTGAGCAGCCCATTCAGCATTTTCCAGCCTCAAACTCTCATTCTCCTTTCTTAACTGTGCAATCTTGGTAGTCTGCTTTCCAATAGTTTCCTTCAAAGAACTTAACTCCAACTGTTGCTTAATAACTATATTTCGATTTGAAGACATAAATTCCGAGTGCTTGTTAATCTGAGTTGCAGCAGCTTGTAGCTGAGAGAACAGAAAATCTACTTTCTCGTCTTGTTCCGTTTCAGAGAATAAACGACTGCTTCGTTTTGTACTTTGTTGATGAATTGTCGACTGGGATTGTTGAGCTGAAGAAGTAGTGGGTTGTTGTTGAACTGGAGTAGTTGCAGCTGAAGGTGTTTCAGCTGCTGTGGTATCTGCAGGTTGTGGTTCAGAGGTTGTAGTGGGTTCCGATATTAGAGTTTCAGCCTCTTCCGATGTGAAGGCAGACTGAGCTTCTGCAATTGGTTCTAGTACAGTCTTTTGTTGCGTGGATGTAGGTTGTGTGATTTCAGGTTGAGCTGATGAGGTTTCCATAGACATTTTGCTCTGTTTCTTTCTATGAACTTCATTTTTCCTCTTGCAAGTTCGTTCAGCCTCAACATCGGATGGAATGTAGTCAGCATCTGGATCTGATGGAATCTTTCTAATCTGCCTAACCCCACGCTCATCAACAAAGCGTTCATACCCAGGTTCAAGCGAATTGTCATCACAATCCGATTCTTTATCCGGTTGTCTACCCTTATCACCACCTGTAGTACCTACACCACTTGCACCACCATCACCATTATCATCACTGTCATAATCATCACTTTTTCACTTTTGACGACCAAACTTATCTTTGATCATCTTCTTCAAAGTTGGTTCTTCATTATCTGACTGACTATCATCATGGCGCCACTTATCATTTTATGGTGCAATATATTCATCATTAGCCAGAAAACCAAACAACTTACAAGGAGGAGTGCTTTCCTTGTAACATTTTGCTGCTACTCCTCTAAATATCTTCAATGAATGTTCCATCATAACATCAACTTTTAGAACATCGTTGTCGTTCTTCGGAAGATTCAGATGTTGTATATTCAAGATCATTTGGAGAATACGAGGATACATCCAAAACTTGTTTCCACCAAATCCGGTTCTTCTTAGGTTTTCCTTCATGTTTGCAAAAATATACTTTGAAACACTGAATGTTTTGTTCAATGTCAAAGCAACCATCATTCCAACTAAGTCGTTATTTGCCATGTCATAACCACTTCGTCTGTTGCTTAAACACTGAACTAAAACATGTATAAAGAACTTGTATCGGAGTGGCAATCATGCTTTGTTTAGTTGTCCTACAAGAAAATCTCCGACACATTTCATTCGAAGCAAACATCCACGTTGACACTTTAACGAAACTGAGTATGGAGCTTCAGGATCATCACCAAGTTGTAATATTGAGTTTATTAGGTAAACGGAAATGTCTACGTCTAAGTCATTTACTCTTACGTGGATAATTTCCTGTCCATTCACTTCAACAGTTGAATCCAAAATTCCTTGATCAATGTCTTGTATGTTGTAGTTTTATGTGTGATAGCATAATGTATCCTTGAGTCGCGCAAAAACTTCATTATACCATTGTACTCAGCAAATTTATCTTCCGGATCCAAGTAGGCAACTATGTTATGTCTCGGCTCTGACATAATTTCCACTTCGGACTTGTCAGTTTTCTTTGTTGCGGACTTTCTTTTCTGTTCCTTTTGTGTCATCCTGTACACCAAAGATAACCAGAATAAGAAGAACATAAATACATTAGGGAACATACACAAAAAGTTTTTATTATGAACTTTCTGTAAGTATGTTTCCCCTTGACGAAGAACTACCGACTCATACGAATAATATTTTACTAGTAGAAGAACAACTGTCTCATACGAACAATAATTGACTTGCTTAACAAGTGTTTGGCTCGTACGAGAAACTGGTTCGTACGAACGACAGGTTACTCGTGTGAGTAATAATTCATTCGTCGAAGCAAAATCAACTTGTTCTCACAAAGAACTTCAAGAGAAGATTATTCATGAAGAATTTCTTTTTCGTTAAAAGGTTCTTCGCTTAAAGTTTGTTGTTCATGTCAGGCAATGTCACACAGTCAGGTAATGTTCAACTTGTTTATCTTCAAGATATGCCAACATTGTCAATCATACCTTAAAGATATCACAAACAATTTTAACCAGAGTGAAAGGATAAAGTGAGAAAGGTGAAAGTAAAGTTGTACTGAAGAAACTACATCACTCTTTATACAACATTCATTTTTATCTTTACTCGTACGAAAAACATCGGTTCGCACGAAGAGCTGTCAGCCGTACGAAGGACGGTCTTGAACAAAGAACTAGGGGCTCATTTGTATGAGGCATAACCACTCGTACGAGTGATCATTTACTCACTCGTACGAAGAGCTGTCATTCGCACGAGGAACCTCTGATTCTTACAGACATCAACTGATTCATACAGACATCACCTGATTCATACGAATCAAGGTTTTTCCAAACTGGAACATCAGTTCTTCGTGGACCTTAGGTTTTTCGTTGACCTGTTTAAATCTTTGCACATATCCACACAAATTCACAAGTTAAGTTAGGAAAAGTGCTCATTAAACAGATTTGAAATGAGTTTACCCGTTGTAAGAAAGTACTTTATGAAGTTATGATAGCAAGACAAATGATTTTAGGGCGTATCTTGGCAGAAATATTCGAGCTTCATCTTTGACTAATCAAAAAATACTTTTAATCGTAAAAACAACAGAGTAAACTAAAATAATTACTAGCAGATAAGAGCAAACTGTACATTAATCAACAATCTTTTTCCGAGTTTCATGGTAAGAGAATCATACCAGCTTTTAATCTTGCCAAAAACGATTTTTTGTTTAAAAACATCAAATTAAATAAGTAAGTATTCTACTACAATTATCGGTATTGTTGTCCATGTAAACTCAGCTTATCAGATGTAATCATGATTAGGAGATATGATTAATGTATGAATTATACTTACTAGCCAGTGCTCAACCACTTCACGACACATTCCCGTATCAAGACATGCACGAGAGAAAATCTTACCGGTGAGTATACTGCTTATCATTTGTTTTGACGTATAGATGTGAGATACTCACTTATTTTGATTTAAAACAAGTCCTATGTGATTAAATCACTTATTGATGAGGAACTTGATTTTCATATGCATGCAGGGCAGAGGAGTAAGTTCGTGAACAGGTTAGTACCATCGTACCTACAAAGAGACGAACTTAGCTCCCGCATAAAGCTGTGATATATTATCATTTATTGTTGGGTGAATGTGATACTTTTATCACTTATTGATGGTCGTATGCAATATTTACACGTATTTATGGTATCATCGAAGTTCTAGACTTGCGTCACCGTTATTTTTCGGTAAAAGATTCAACCATGATACTCAGATGATAAGCAAGCATAAAGACCGCATATCTCAGAACCTCGGCATACTATCAAACGGAATTTCGGTACCAAGACCATATGCCAATGAATTGTTCCCACCTGGCTTTCAGTCCATTAAGTTTATATCAACCTGCACATTTTAATCTGATTGTGAGCCTACCGATACATCATTAGTAAAGCTACTTATTAATTTTCGTTTTATGTTTTTGACCGTATTTGACAGATCATTGGTGTATCATCATCTTCTCTTAATTTTCCAAGAAACTCATTTTTGATTTTTGGATTTTCTATTGTTTTTTAATTTTCCAAATTTTTGTCCCCCTTATATGCAGAATGTAAATAAATAAAAACATAAGTTAATAAATAAAAGACATACTTTTGTATTTTTGTATTTTCTCATGTTTTTGTATTTTCTTGAAATTTTCTCTCCCTAAAATATAAAAATAAAAGAAAATGGAAAACCTTTTTGTATTTTTAGATTTGAGGAAAATATTTATGAAAAAGATTAGCCAAGGATGATTTACTCGGGTTTCACCTTGATGCCATTGACTAAAAGAAGATAATCAAAACGGGGTTTATCAAAAGCTTTTGTAAACCGGCACGTTGGTGATCAGTGTGGATTTTAACAACATTGATAAGTTTCTTTTCATAACAATCTCGTATGAAATGATACATAATCTCAGTGTTTAGTTTTTGAGTTCTGTACAAGATTACGAGTGATCTGTAAAGCAGCTTCATTATCAACATAAATAGGAGTAGTTAGGAATTTAAAACCATAGTCGCGCATTTGCTGTTGGATCCATAAAACCTGAGAGCAGCAACTAGAAGCTGAAATATACTCAGCCTCACAGGTTGATGTAGCTACACAAGTCTGCCTTTTGCACTGCCACGTGACTAGGCGATTTCCCAAGAACTGACATCCTGCTGATGTTGACTTTGCATCAATCTTACAACCACCATGATCAGAATCACTGAATGCTGTCAAATCAAACTTATCATCCTTAGGGTACCGAGACCAGTGTCCGGGCCACCTTCAAATAACGAAAAAATCTTTTCACAGCCATCAAATGAGAAACTTTTAGACTTGACTGGTAACGAGCTAGAAGACATGTTGGGTACATTATATCGGGTCTTGAAGCAGTAAGATACATAAAAGATCCAATCATAGCACGATAAAGAGATGGTTCCACATGTTCACCCATTCCATCAGGAGTAATCCATGATTTTGAGCTAATGGAGTTCCCAAAGGCTTCGAGTCTTCCATTTGAAATCGTTTGAGAATATCCCTGACGTACTTGGTTTAATGATAAAAAATCCCTTCCTTAGATTGATGAACCTGCAAACCTAAAAAGAAAGTCATTCTCTCATTGCGCTCATCTCGAACTTCTCATGCATTACCTGCTCGAATTCTTTGCACATTTTCTCGTTTGTAGACCCAAAAATAATATCATCAACATATACTTGTACCAGCAATAAATCCTCATTCTTTTCCTTGATGAAGAGAGTACAGTCGATCAATCCACGTCGAAAACCATTCTTGAGAAGATAGGAAGATAACGTTTCATACCAAGCCCGTGGAGCTTGATGAAGACCATATAATGCCTTATTAAGAAGCCACACCTTGTCAGGATGAATTGGATCTTCAAAACCAGGCAGTTGCTCAACATATACTTCTTCTTCAACTACACTATGAAGAAATGCACTTTTCACATCCATTTGATAGACTGTAAACTTCTTGTAGGACGCATAAGCCAAGAAAATTCCTATGGCCTCAAGACGTGCTACCGGTTCATAAACCTCATTATAATCAATGCCTTCTACCTGATTAAAGCCCTGGACAACCAATCTTGCTTTGTTTCTCACAACAACACCTCGATCATCCTTCTTACACTTGTAAACCCATCTAGTACCACTCTTCTTGTAGTTTTCGAGCCTGTTAACTAATTTCCACACGCCCAACTTCTGAAACTGCTGAAGTTCCTCTTGCATTGCTTCAACCCATGAGTCTTCTTTCATTGCCTCCTTCCAAGATTTCGGTGCTTGGCAAACATAGTAGGCAAAAGACCAATCATTCTGTTCCCCAGATTCTCTAGTTGCTGTATACAAACCAGCATTCTGGTTGTTCCTTAACTGATTACGTGTCTGCACTCCACACTGGACATCTCCTATAATATTCTGCTGAGGATGGGTATTATGGATTCGAGTTTCAGAAACATCGAGAACTTTAGAATTATACCCAAATTGTTGATATTCAGATCAACAGCTAAGTCCACTACTGGAATCGACGAAGATGTAGATGCATGACCTTTAGTCGTCCCTTAATTTTGCACATTTGACGTGACATCATAAATTCTAGGAACCGGAGCAGAACTGGCTTCATTTGCATCATGGAACTCATCATCTTCTGACGAAACATTATAGTCAACTGCATATTCAAATTCCTCATTTTGAACAATATTATTAACGAAGTAAACACTTGAGGGTTAACAATAATTTGTCGTACTAATGACGAGTCAACTGTAGTATCACTTTCAAGTAGCATTTGAGCAGCTGCAGATGCATCATCAAAAGTTGGCAGATTAAAGGAGTCAAAAAGTCCATCGTAGTCAAATATCCAAGGAGCACCCGGAGCTCTTACTGATTCAGTGTATCTTTGGACCTTAACTTCACCCCATTCCTCAATCTTTTTCGTTGACAAATTCCACACCCTGAAATTTGGAGTAGCATATCAAGAAAGAAACCTTCGATATCCTTTGGACCAAACTTACCATGTGGATCAATCATAGTGCATGGAGCTCCAAAAGGTTCTAAGAAAGACAAATCCGGTTTCCTTTTATGTAACAATTCAAAACATGTTTTCCCGTGCCTTTTCACCGTAAGAACTCTACTCATCTTATAACATGCAGTAGCCACAACCTCCCCCAAAACTGAACAGGAAGTTCTGATTCTACTAACATAGTTCTTGCAGTTTTGACCAGAGTTCTATTTTTCCTCTCAGCGACACCATTTTGTTGTGGAGTGTAACGAGAACTTATTGGTGCCATTATCGCTTCTGATTCTCCTTATCTTCAAATTGTACAAATTTTCAAGTAGCGTGATGAGATTCTTGAGGATTTCAGGAACTTCACTACTTTGTGCCATAACATTCACCCATGAAAATCTTGAATAGTCATTAGTAACAACTAAACAATATGCATCGCCAAAGGTAGTTTTATGTTTCATAGGTCCAAAAATGTCCATATGAAGACATTCCAGAGGCATATTTACCGTGTTAATCTTCTTCACAGGATGAGACTTCTTTGCTTGCTTTACCTTTTAGCACGAAACATAGACATCTTGTAAACGAAAGTTCTTTACTGGTACACCATTCACAAGATTATTTTTCACTAAATAGTTTATTTTCCACAAGTGAATGTGTCCCATTCGTCTATGCCAAGAGATTGATTCCTTTTCAGTGGCTGATGTATTGAATAATACATCCATTTATCTTGTAGAGTTTGTATAATTTTAGCACGTTTTCGTTTCGGTTTGTCAAGAATTTATCTACTTTTAATCCAAACACGTTTTGCAGGTCTTGGTTCGTGAAAACGGTTGGAAGGATGAGAAAAACAAGCGAAAATGGTGAAAAGAACCGAGCCTGGACGTGAGTGGATCGGAAACGAGAAAACGAAACGCAAAACAGGAACTGCAACCCGGTCGCAGGGCGCGACCGGAACTCCTAGACTCTCTGGCGGCCCGCGAGAAAGTGATAGTTATCTGCCGGACTTTACCTCCCTCGCGGGCGCGACCGGCCTAGCCACCTCTCGCGGCCCGCGAGAGAGCCTTTTATCCAGAAAGTTTCGAAACCAGAGAAGGATTGGGACTTGGTTGTTTTAAAAAGACTTATAATCATAGTTGAACTCATATTGGACAACTTGGGACGAACTAGGGCAGAATTGGAGCACTTTTCTGGAGATTTGGGGCTAGAAGGAGCGGATCTAAGCTGCAGGGATTGTGGTGGTGATCAAGGGAGTCCAAGGCAGGAGTTTGTCACAGTTTTATCATACCAATATTCGCCTTGATTTCCTGTTTTGCTTAATATGTTTCCTTGTTATCAACTTTGTTTAATTTGCTTTTCAAACATGTTTTTAGGCTAGATCTTATTCAGTTACCTAGATTTTGGATGATGGATTTATGAAACTTTGATTTGTTTGATTTAATATATGGTTTGAATGTTTAATTGGTAAAGGTCACAACTTTAATTATCGAGTTTAGGGTATTTGCATGATTTTGCTTGTTTTATGATTGTTTGGTTGTTTTGCATGAACTTAGATGGATGTCTTCCATAGAATAGGTTTATGTTACTTTTCGTGTCCTTAGGAATTCATGAAGTTGTCGGTAAAATTGGCCAATAAAACCGGGGAAACAATTGAATTAACCATAAAATCAAACTTGTCATTATACCTAACTTGTTAATTGAGAAATTGCAATTAGTTGGCTGAGTTAATTGGTAAATTGTTAGGTGGTTTTGAGAAATTCCCGAGTCTAACTTCCTTGTCATAATTGAATCAGTTAATCTAAACTAGAAATTGTAGTTGGTCGAGATTAATTATTGAGAGGTAATTATGTCACACCCTGGTCGTAGCGGAAGCGCAAGTGTGTGACTATTAGGTAATCATTGCATCCAATATAGTAAACATTATAAATTAACAACGATGCATGCCATTCATAAGTTTCGTTTCGATATTACAACCATCAAAAGGTGAAATCACATTGTTATCAGTTTCAATTTACCATTACAAACATAGTTAAAAAGACATTGATCTAAAATAGAATAGTGTTTTCATCACAATTTCATGTTGAGGCTTTGACCCCTATATGCCCAACGAGGTTGGGATATAAAGAGCAAACCCTCCAAAAGTAATACATCGTTGTCTTGAAAATTTCACACCTAGATCCCCTCACCAGCTCAAGTCCTGCGTCCTGAAACACATGTAATTTTAAAAAGTCAACATAAAGTTGGCGAGTTCATGTAGTTTAATGTTTTCGTATCAAAATGTCATCCTTGAAAACCTGTGTTGAAATCCAAGTATGTTATTAGCATCAATGAGATAATTAAGGATCTATCAGTGTGTCGCGAGTACCCTGACATACTTGTGCCATAAGTAAGTAACCAAACTGACACTACCTTGACATCATTGGGATCACAAAAGCACCCCGAAGGGTATACCAACCAGGAGTGGAGCGGGTCTCAAACTCAATAGATCTACTTCTTTTGCACCTTGGTCACTAAGTGATTAATGGTTACTATTGTCATCATCCTACTTACGCACAGTGATCTGTTATCTGCTAACCCATAGCTAACATACTGTTTTGACATGACATGTGTTTCCCCTCGATAGTTTAAAACAAAACTTTGAAATAATTGAAAGGAGGGACATGAACTCACAGTTTTTGCGTTTCCTTTAACTCGTACTATCTAACTCTTGGTGTCTGCAACGCAGGTAACCTACATGCATATCGGTTTCATTAGCACCTAGGTCTCAATAGACCTTGTACACGTTGTTCATCTTGAATCCTTGTTATTTACTTACTTGTTATGATTGAACAACTTAAATGTGATCTTAGTGTTGGTAGTTTGTTTGTTCGATTAATATTGTTATATATATTTCTTAAAATATATATATATATTATTATTATCGTTTTCAAATCATGTGTGAACTGGGCCTAGCCCTTCACATGTCATTGGGCCTAGCCCATGTTTTCTTGTCATTGGACTAGCCCATGTTATTTATGCCTTTGGGCCTAGCCCATGTTTTCTTGTCATTGGGCCTAGCCATGTCATCTATGCCTTTGGGCCTAGCCCATGTTTTCTTGTCATGGCCTACCCCTGTTTTTTGTCATTGGGCCTAGCCCATGTATTTTTGTCTTTGGGCCTAGCCCATGTTTTATGTCATTGGGCCTAGCCTATGTAATTTGTGTATTTTGGCCTAGCCCATGTATTTTATATTTTTAGGCTTTTATTAGTTTTTGGGCCTCATCCATAAACATTATGGACTTTGGGCCTAATATATGATTTTCACAATTTAGGCCTAGCCCAAATGTATATAAACATAAGCCCATTTTTATTATAAGTATTTACTTATAATTTTTTTCTAACTTTTTATATACTTAACTTTCCGGATTTTCGGTTTCGATAAATATATATATATTATTATGTTGAACGTCTAAATATATTTAGACTCGTCGTTGGCGTAGTTTATTACATGTTTGTTTTCGTTGAGAATCGTTCGTTGTCTTCGACGTGAAAGTGAAATCTTGAATGTCCGCCTATTGTTCGCATTATCTTAATTGTCCGATTTATTGTTTCGACGCTTTATGAGGATGTATTTATTACGACACCAATGCTTAGTATGTTGTTTAAGTATTCGTATTTTGTATAAGATTGGGTATTTTATTGTGTATACCCTAGGTTTCTAATACATACATATACAATACACATATGTATACACCTTATTTATTAGAGACAAGTATTATACAACACTTGTATTATTTTTCATGTAGGAAGAAAAATATATAATTTATTATATAATATATATATATATATATATTATATAATATATATATATTTGTAAAAGTGTTTATTTTTCTTATAAATATATACTTGTGACTTTATTTAAACACTTAGTCATTTAGGGATAACTCTTGTCATTAAAGTACACCTAATGACGTTTTAAGTTACTAATCACGTTTCACCCCACTAATCACCCTAATCTGCTTTAATCGTGATTAGATTTTTAGAAAATTTCGCCATAGTTTCCCCTAAACTATGGCGTTTTCCACGTTTTAAAAACGTATTTAAAACCTGTTTAAACTCATAATCATCATCAACAACTCATCTAATATTTATTTAACATAATCTACATATCATCATCCATGAACTTTGTTGTTAAAAACCCTAATAAATCAAGAGGGTTTTTGGTGTTTATTATACTTTTCAAAACAATATTTTTGCATGTTGTTTAACAAGTTCATGCATGTAATCCCTTTTGATTTCTACCCACTTTTTAGGTGATTACAACTTAAACACATATGTTCATTTCTTATAAAAATCATTCTTATGTGTAAAGATTATATTTAAGTTGTAGCATTTTACATGGATGATGTAAAGGATGATCTTGGTTAGATTTAAACCTTATCATGTTTAAATCCTTATTTTTATACTAAATCATACAAGATCATCTTACTTTTATCTCATAATTATAACATAAACAACGTCAATATACATTCTAACAATCACATAAGCATGTAATCAACACAAAATAATCAATATTTATTGTTAATATTATGTTGTATTTTAGGGTTTTTGATGAATCTTTTCTTGATTTTCAAGATGATCAACTTGTACATTAATAATCTAAGCATAAAAATAAGTTAGATTATGGAGGAGATTAGCTCACAATGGGTGCACAAGATTTCTTGAGCATTTAGAAGAAAATAAGCTCCTTAGAAGATCCTAATGAGCTCCATCCTTGAATGCTTCTTTAAGGGGTTTGATTAAGCTTCAAAGTGTGATTAAAGTGGTGGTTGGTGGTGGCTTAATGGTGGTGCTATGGTGGGTATATGGAGCAGTGGGGTGGGGGGAAAGAACAAGAGAAAATGTTGCAAGTTATGAAGAAGAAAATGATGAGATCTTGTTCATAATTTCACATATATCTCCATCATTATTCATGTCCATCAACTAATCAAGATCCATACTTAGAATCTCAATTTTTCAAAAAAAATCAAGGGGGTGGGACCCACCTTGTGACCGTCAATGGTAAGGGGGGTAAGTGTAAATTGTTTTCACCACATGTTAAAAAAAAGATAGATATTTGGTGTTTAATTTAATTATGGTGATTAGGTTTAACCTTCTAGCATCTTAAGCCTAAGACTTATGTTTAGGGCGTAATTATATGGCATTTAATCCATATGATCTTCCAAAATAAGTTTCGGATGACGGATACGACGCTAGATCGTTCATCGTCGAAGTATTCGCTAATAAACGGAACTATATATTTATTACCGGAAGCGTTTAATTTTGATTACCAAAACTAATATGGTGTGAATTAGTGTATTTCTGGTCTAAAAATATTCACGACTAGTTCGCTAGATGAATACACGATGAATTAGGGTTGCCGATATGTCTTCCGTTCGACCGTTCGATCGATACCGACACTTTTATGATCCGCGTCGAACTTTTTCAAAGTTGTGTTTCCGTGACCTCATGTTAGTTGAATGAATTCCGAGTCCTAAATTATGCTTAACTAGTTCACTAGACGCTCGGATGAGGCTATCGGCACTAAAATATTCGTCGTTTCGACGATAGGCCGCTTTCCGGTCGAATTGCGCACTGTTTGCCGAATGATCAGAAACGAGGTGTTTTGTGCATTTTTTGCTATCCTCACATTATTTTAGGATGTTTATCATTGTTTTATTCTTATCTTGACATCCGGAATCCTTCGAATCGGTCTTGCGGACAAATCTCATTTGTCGCCTTTTTCGGTCGAAACGGACAATTTTGAAATTTAGGCGTTTTACCGGAAAGTTATGTATTATTGTAATAGTTGTTCTCAAAAATGTGTTTTCATTTGTATAAGGCTAAGGTATGGCATTAACATGCCGTCATTTCTTGTTCTGATTCGTTTCAGTGGGTTTTCCGACACGGTTAGTGTCACCGCATTAAGTGCATTCAGCACTTTCTACCAACACTCTTAGGGCATTGTTTTGGTATGTTTCTCGCCGAAACGGAAACCAGTATATGTTATGATCAGATTTACTTGCCCTAATAACGTACGACTCAGTTTTGAATTTAAAATACGATAATCATGCATGAGATTATAATATGAAATTAGTGATTACATTGTACGGATGTTCCAGTTATTTGCCAGTTGTCACAAATTAATAATTAGACACTTTACTGATTTAAAAAGATAACTGAAAAGGAATCTTTAGGACCGATGAACAAATAAAAAGGATAGGTTATTGTAGGTGTCTTCCTGAGAAGGGTTGGGGTCGTATTTGATAAACCTAGACTTTAATATGTCAAGATCCCAGTAAAATAGTCAACCTGATTAATTATTATTAAATTGAAGGAGTAGTAGTCTAAAAATCCAACCTAGGTAACTAGCTCATTATCTCTTGATTAAATCCTAAAAATTCTCTAGAAGTTCATAGTTTGGTCATTCCAATTTAGTAGTTTTAGTTAAATTGATTATTTAGATTTATTAGTAAACCCCCCCTTTAAAATATACATAGTGTGTAATCGAGTCTAAATTAGTGGTCATAGTAATTAGAGAGTCCTGTGGGTTCGATAATCCAGACTTGCTTCATGCTATTCTACAATTGATCGGTCCACTTGCCGGTTAGTAGTTTAGTATAGTTTAGGAGTCTAGAGTATAATTTGAGTCTAGAATTAGGGTAATTTGTTTTGTTTTTAATTAACTACTCTTAGACATCAAGTTTTTTGCGTCATTGCCGGGGACTCTCTCACTGGCAATTGCGTTGATTTCTCGATTCAGGCTTTTCTTATACACTTGTGTTTATTTTGTATTCGTTTGTGTCGTAGGAGTCTAAGTTGTTTAATTAGTTTAATATTTATTTTTGTGTATATATTTGAATTATTTTTCTAACTTCTCATGTTTGTCGTGTTTCCGGTTTAGTGGATGCCCCATACGCATTCGCAAGGACCTCCGCCTAAGCCGCCGACGGACACGCCATTCTCTCCCGCACCAAAGGTAAGTGCTTCTTCTTCAACTTTTTCAAGTTCATCCCATTCCTTTGTACCACCCGACTTTGATTTTACACCTAAACCTTCATCACCCGGTTCCCCATCACCCCGTGTAGTCCATAGAAATGTAAGCCCACCATCACCACCACCTAACTTCCACATGGCTAATAATAATCAGACCGTCTACCAATAGGCCACCACCGGCTTCACCGGTGCAAACTCACCATTACCTTACCCCCCATGAATAATGACCGAGACTGGCAAATCCCTTCCTACATCATGACCGCCATCACTAACTCTTGCCAATTCCACGGTCGTGATGATGAGGATGCACCCGCACATATCAAGCGCCTTACCCATCTATGTCATACATTCAATATAGAGGGTGCGGCCATGATGCCCGCTTTATCCAAGTCTTTCCGTTCTCTCTCGGGGGTCGGGCCGCCATCTGGCTTGACTCCCAACCACCCGATACTTTTTCTACTTCGGCTTCTCTATGGATGCTTTCCTTAAGAACTACTTTCCACCTGCTGAAGCATCCCGCCTTCGTTACCAGATCCATTCGTTCCTGAATGGAGCCTGATGAGCCCTACCATCTAGATTGGGAGCGGTTCCAAACTCTAGTATCCCGTTGCTCCCAACATGGTCTATCAGACTGGGCACTTGTAGAGAAATTCTACAACGGATCTCACCCCTGAGACCCGTGCCCGATTTGACACCTCTGCTGGTGGCCACCTGATGGGAAAGAAAATAGTAGCCGAGTGCAATGACCTTTTGAGAGCTTTGCCCATTCCGATGTTGACTAAGCACTGAGGCAGGAATTCAATTCCTGTTTCTCGTACACCTCCGGTTAACCGGGGTATACACCAAGTTAGCTTGGAAACTACGGTAGCTGCTGCTCTAGATAGCTTCAAGAGGGAGGTCACGAAGGAGATACAGGAACTGAAGAAGAAGGTAGACAGGTGTGAGGTGTGTAGAGGGCGTCATGACACGTTAGAGTGTCCCACGCTCACTGTCGAGCAAGTCAAGTTTATCACCGATCAGAACCGAAGTCCTACGAACCCCTTTAATAATAATACTTCCAATTATAACCCAAACTGGTGAAATAATAATAATAATAATTATCGATCTTCTGGTAACCCCTGGTTTCCAATCAAGCTCTTATCAAAACAGGAGGCAGGGTCACTACAATAGTGGAGGGTCAGGTCACACCAGTCAGTTTAGTGGAGGGGGTTCAAATCAGGAGGGTCAGACTAGGAGTGGAGGGTCAGGAGGTAGTCTAGATAGGATCGAAGAGTTGTTATCTCAATTAGTTGTCAAAGATCAGGCTACTCAGAAAACTCTCGCGGAACATGATCTGCTCTTGAAAAATCAACAGTCCGCGCTCTTAGACCTGTAGAGGTCGGTCGGTAGTATCGCTAAGCAGCTGCAAGAGCAGCCACACAGCCAGTTCGCGGGTAATACCCAACCTAACCCGCGAACCAACACGCGAAAGCGATTACTACGCGCAGTGGTAGGACTCTAAAGGAGGTGAGTAGAGAGGGTGTAGAGGTAGAGGTAGAGGAGCGAGATGAAGAGGTAGATGAGGAAATCGAGATGGATGCTCCACCTAGGGTGCACACCAGGTTAAACCCAGCAAGTATCGCACCAGCCAGTGGACCTTCAGTTGAGAGTAGAGGAGAGAGAACCGGTACAGGTTAGGCCATCACCGATCGTAGATACTTCACGCCTACCCTACCCAGCACGTCTGAAGCAGCAAAAATAAGCCAAGGAATACGGGAATTTCCTTGACATGTTTACTCAGTTAAAAATCAATCTCCCGTTTATCGAGGCCCTCCAGCATATGCCTAAATATGCTAAGTTTTTAAAAGATCTTTTAAAACGTCCCATTGACTAGAGGATGTTTCGCCGTGGTTTTAAACAAGTTGCCCGAGAAACTGACTGATCAGGGTATCTTTACGATTCCATTCCTATTCGGCGACTCCATTGCTCCAGCTCATGCTCTAGCCAATCTCGGGGTGAGAATAAATCTGATGCCTTTCTCACTATACGAGCGTTTAGGTTTAGGGGAGCTCACCCCTACTCGTATGTCTCTGTCCTTAGCTGATAGGTAAGTTAAGTACCCGAGGGGAATCGTAGAGAATTTGTTGGTTAAAGCTGATAGATTTGTCTTTCCTGTAGACTTCGTCATCCTCGATATGGAGGCCGACGAGAGGGTTCCCATCATCTTGGGTTGCCCATTTCTGCGCACCACGAAAGCAGTCATAGATGTTCATGATGGGAAAATCACTCTTCAAGTCGGGGACGAGAACGTCACGTTGGAAATCGCAAGGCCGATGCAACACCCGAGTGGTGGCGACAACGATATTGGCCCTTGTCACTCCGTATACTTCCTGAACTCATTCATTTCGTGCGTTGATCACTGTTTAGACTATATTAGCGGAGCCGATTTAGTGAATGAGAGTTTAGTACCCGAGGAGAGTGATAATGAGGATATAGGGGACGATTTCTTAGAGATTCCCGAGACCCTAGATTTCTGTGAGGTGAGTGTAGCTACCGAGAGCACACCATTGTCGACACCAACAGCCGTAGAGCTTAAGGTTCTCCCGTCTCACTTAGAATAAGCGTTCCTAGGTGACAATTCGAGCTCACCCGTGATCATTTCTTCGAAATTGTCAACGGAGGAGAAGGAGCGTTTAATCAAGGTCCTAAAGTCAAATAAGGAGGCCATCGCATGGAAACTGTCTGATATCAAGGGGATTAGCCCTACCTTTTGTACTCATAGGATCCTCATGGAGGACGTCTTTAAGCCAGTAGTGCAGCCACAGCGCCATCTTAACCCGAATATGCAAGAAGTTGTAAAGAAAGAGGTGCTTAAATTGATGGAGGCTGGTCTCATCTATCCGATCTCCGATTCCGCATGGGTAAGCCCCACTCAGGTCGTTCCCAAGAAGGGGGGAATGACAGTGGTTATGAATGAAAAGAAGGAGCTTATCCCATCGCGAACAGTCATGGGCTGGCGGGTGTGCATAGACTATCGTAAATTAATCGACGCCACCGCAAGGACCACTTCCCACTCCCGTTCATTGATCAGATGTTGAGTGACTCGCAGGACAGCAATTTTATTGCTTTCTTGACGGATTCTCTTCAGATCCCAATTGCTCCCGAGGATCAAGAAAAGACAACATGGCCGTATGGTACTTATGCGTATCGCCGCATTCCGTTCGGGTTATGTAACGCTCCGACTACTTTCCAGCGATGCATGGTAGCTATCTTTCAGGACATGATCGAGACCTCCATGGAGGTTTTCATGGTCGACTTTTTGTCTATGGAAATACACCTTCGATCAATGTCTTACTCACTTAGATGCGATGATGAAACGGTGTGTCGAGACGCGACTGATGCTCAACTGGGAGAAATGTCACTTTATGGTGACAGAGGGCATGGTGCTAGGGCACAAGATCTCGCGAGCAGGTATAGAGGTCGATCGAGCGAAAATAGATACTATCAGTAGACTCCCTCCACCGACTAGCGTCAAGTCCATCCGTAGCTTTCTCGATCATGCGGGCTTCTACCGACGGTTTATTCGAGATTTTTCAAAGATTGCCCGCCCCATGACTCGACTTCTCGAGAAAGATGTACCCTTCGTCTTCAATGACGACTGCTTAAAAGCTTTCACGATCCTTAAAGAGAAACTGGTGAGTGCTCCTATCCTCGTCTCACCCGACTGGAGCTTGCCTTTCGAGCTCATGTGTGATGCGAGCGATCATGCTGTGGGCGCCGTTTTGGGTCAGTGATGGGATAAACATTTCCACCCTATTTACTGCACTAGTAAAACCCTCAATGACGCACAAGAGAACTACACCACTACAGAGAAGGAGCTTTTAGCAGTGGTATTCGCGTTTGATAAATCCCGCTCCTACGTTATCCTGTCCAAGACCATCGTCTTAACGGACCATGCGGCTTTGCGTTTCCTTTTCCAAAAGAAGGACGCAAAGCCTCGTCTCATTTGATGGATTCTCTTGCTTTCTGAGTTCGACAGAGATTAGAGATAAGAAGGGAGCAGAGAATGTGGCCGCTGACCATCCATCCAGATTAGAGAATCCTAGTAGAGAAGAAATTAAGGAAGAAGAGATCGATGATAGATTTCCCCACGAGTCAGTAGAGTTTGTGACAGCGGAGAAGGAGGGAATGCCATGGTTTTCCGACTTTGCGAAGTATCTAGCGAATGGAGTGGTACTGAAGGAGATGACCACGCAACAAAAGAAGAAATTCTTTCGCGATGTTAGGCGTTATATCTGGGACGACCCATTTCTATTTCGGGTAGGGGAGTGATGTATAAGAATTTATACATCTTTAAAACATCAAATAGACCCCGTTTACGCGAGAACTTGTCATATTTTCATTGATTTAGATATTCATTTGAGTTATTTGTGAAAATGCAGGTCCGGGCACGGCCCAGTAGAGAAACAAAGGCTTTTGGAGCAATTGGAGCAAACGGAGTTTTCCAACAAACTGCCAGATATGGCACGATCGTGCCAGGCCAACCCTGATCGGCACTTTCATCAGCACGCTCAGATTCTAGGCGAACCAGGAATATTTGACGACTGGCACGACCGTGCCAAAGCTTGGCACGACCGTGCCAAGCCAAACCACTTTGAGATCAGCTTATTCCCGGGATCATTTCAGCCATTTTCGAATACTTTACCGGGAAGCATGACCATGCCAATGGTTGACACGACCGTGCCAACTCAGAAACGTTTGAGCGGGATTTTTCCCAAAATGGCTAGCAAACAAGTCAACACTCGAAAAAGGCACCTGACACTTACCAAGCACGACCGTGCCAAATGGAGGCACGGTCATGCCAAATGCCCAGTAGCTTAAATACGTGAATTCAGCTCATTTGAATGGGAGTTGGAGCCTTTGGGTGGATTTCTCTCTCAAGAAGCTGATCTTGGAAGCTTGGAGATTGAAGAAAGGAGCCTTCAGGAGGTTGTATCCTTGATAATCCAACTCATTTTAGCTAATTATCTTGTCTTAAACACTAGTATTTCACTTGTTATTCATGCACAATCCATATTACTTTATGTTTGTCTTAGTTATCATGAGCCTTGTAGGCTAAACATTTGCTGTTGTCTAAACTAGTTGAAGCTTATGAATATGTGAAAATCATGGAAGTTGATGTGGTGATTGTTTTTGTTAATCTCCATAGTAGTGCTTGAATCTTGTTCTTGGAGTTCTTATACATGCTTAAAGTCCTTGTTCTTGAATGTTTGGTCATAAGTATTTACATGTTGTGTTGGAAAGCCCATGTAAAGATTATGATTATTGAATCGTAGTAACTGTTAACATGATTCATAACATGAAACTAGGAATGGTAATTGTTAACATGACTTGAATGATGATTTGAACATGTGTAGGAATTCTTGCATTTTGATTTGGAAAAATCATAATAATGTTTACTTGGATTCTATAGTTGTGTTTGTGTTAGATTGATGATTTTTGGCCAAGATTGTTATCTAGCATGACCATGCTTGTGGTTTTTTGTCAAGAACATGATGATAGTGCTACTTACTTGAAAGCAATTTAGGATGATTGTTATGTTGTTCATGGTAATTTTCCCAAACTTGTAGAGTTAGGAGTTTTGACAAACAAATAACTCTTGTTTAAAGGTTAACATTAACTAAGCAAGTGAGCTTCAAATAATAATTTTAGGTGATTAGAGTGATTATTTCATTTTAGTTTTCCTAAGGTTTATTAAACTAGGAAACCTTGATTGGAGACTTAGTTAACTTAGAGCTTGCATCACCATTGATCCTCCACTTAGTTGTCACATGTTTGTTTGTGGATACTTAGTTTCGGCAACCCTTTCTTAGATATTGTCATTCTCTAGTTTAGTAGTAGTTTATTATTTTGCATGATAAATTAGGAACAAAACCAACTCATCAATTGGAAAGGTTTAAAAGTAACGAAAATTTAGTACTGAGACACAATGTCCACGGATTGATATCCGGTTCTAACCAGCGAACTATACTACCACCTGACGGGTACACTTGCCCTATGTGTGTGTAGTTGGTTTTAAGTAAAAACTATTTTAAAACCTAATCTGTGTGAACGAAAATTATAATAATAAAAATATATTTAATTCACGCACACCAAGTTTTTGGCGTCGTTGCCTGGGATTCGGTCTTCTCAAGAATGGTTGGAGTTACTTGTTAAATCATTGTGAAAAGTGTACAAAATTTTGTCTAGTTGTTTTTATTTGTCTCACATGATTAATTGAAAAAAAAATTATGTTGTTGTACAACTCGCGTCTCAAGCTGTTCCCTAGGAAAACTTAAATCTCGTTGGTCAGGACCTTACACGGTGCGGTCTGTGTTTCCATACGGAACAGTGGAAATAGGCCATGAGGATGGCCGCCTGTTCAAGGTCAATGGGCACAGACTGAAGTCGTATGTTGGCGGCCCTATGGATAGGCGTGAGGAGGTTGTCACCCTCCACCCCAACAACAAATGAATGCGGGGTGGTGAGTCTAGCTGAAGACTCGTAAATAAACTTAGCCCGTTTTTGTATATATATTGTGTCGGTTGTTTGTTTTTCTTTTTCAGGTTGCGGTTCGTTCTCGTCGCGAGGGATGTTAGTGCTTGTTGACGGCTCTCAGGTATGTTAGTTCGGCTATTTTCTTGGTAGGAGATGCTTCGTGACTATCTTCATAATTTGCCCAGAAAATCAGTCAAGCACGACCGTGCCAAGGCCTGGCACGATCGTGCCCTTCATAAGAAATTCCAGATCTTCAACACTCGCCTAGAAATGGTCAGAACCAGGTCAAACACGATCGTGCCAAACCCAGGCACGACCATGCCACTTGAAGAATAGACCTAGAACTTCATAATTTTTTCCAGAAACTTCATAAAATCTGCTGTTGTTCATCCACGCACGACCGTGCTAAACCCAGGCACGACCGTGCCAACTATCCAGAGGTCCGTTTTGTTTTAATTTTTTTTGGTAATTAATTCTGGTTGTTTTGCAGATGGTTCACCCGTTCATGCGGTTTAGCAACAATGCCAAGGAAGGGCACTGTATATAGAAAGCGGAGCGGTTATAGGCTCGGAGGAACCAAATCGAGCCCATGAGGAGGCT
Source organism: Scalesia atractyloides (assembly GCA_947069175.1). Classification (NCBI taxonomy): domain Eukaryota; kingdom Viridiplantae; phylum Streptophyta; class Magnoliopsida; order Asterales; family Asteraceae; genus Scalesia; species Scalesia atractyloides. Next base: position 87,175,377 of record CAMTDV010000012.1, read on the forward strand.
TCAAAAAGTAGACTTGGATTTGCTCGGTCAATCCGAGCGGTTCGAGGACTTGATGACACCTCCATGGAACCGCTGTTTGACATTGATGAGCCAGCAGTAGACGAGACGGGATGTCGGTCTGACTCGCACGGAGGTACATAGGCAGGGTAATTTTCTGGAGGACATGTATGAGCAAAGTCGGCGGATCTTTGACTGGCTTCTTCAGTTCCCAACAGCACATAGCGAACTCAATGAATGCTCCATACACACAGCCGCCTCCCATTTCACGCGCAAATCACGATTCGACCGCAGAGACGACACCGGTCCTTCTGGACCGAGTGACAGGTCTTAGCCCCGTACTTTACTATTTCGTGTTTGAGGGGTGTGCCATTTTGCACCATCCGTACACCCCTCCGTTGTGATCTTTTATTTCTTTTATTATGATTAGTGGTTTAAATAAAAAGGCAAGGGTACATGGGTTGGGTAATCTTTTGTGTATTTGATCTTGTTTGCTAGTGTGTAGTTGCTTGGTTGAGAGGTTGGTTTGTTGGTTGCTTGGCGGTTCGTTGCGGTTGCTCCTTACTTGTCACTTCGCTCCATTCATGCCGTTTCATTTCAGGGGAGGTTTCGTGTTTCCATTTTCCTCCGCTTTCATTATATATGTTTTTATATATTTGCTTTTGGTACATCGAGGGCGATGCACATTTCAAGTGTGGGGAGGTGGTTTAGCGCTTGAGCTTTGTTGTCATGTTAAAAAAAAGAAAAAAAGAAAAAAAATATAAAAATAAATAAATAAATAAATAAAAAATAAATAAAATAAAATAAAGCTCTCTTGAATGAATTTTTGTGGCTTCATAATCAACCCAACATAAGTTTTTATAAAAACACTAATTTTTTGACAAATATACAAAGGGTGAACGCAAAAAGGGCTCGCTCGCGTGAGAATTACCACAAAAAAAAAATTTTGTATACACTTGAGCATGAGAAATCAAGCGATTGACCTACTTGTTCGCCTTGCATATTTACCCAATACGCCCGTTTCCGTAAGTTATTTTTGAGCCTTTGTAGCTTTAGAATTATTTTTGCTCATGTTTTTGCGGGCAAAGATTGAGTGAGTCGGATGACTTTTGTGATTTAGAACTTGTGTTAGGTATACATTTCGAGGCTGCAAGGCGAATATATAGCATGAAAATAATTGAGGCACTAGGAAACCTTTTGTTTTTAACCAATTTTTATGTATTCCCTCACCCAAATCATTCTCTTGGTTAAATCAATTTGAGTCTTCCCCTTTCATTTCTTTTAAACCACTAAATAATAGCCACTAGCCAAATTAGCCTTTTATATTTTAACCCATTTTTGTTTGGAAGCCCGCTTTGGTTAGCGATTAACTTGTTACTTTTGTATAGTATCTTAGTTTATAGTTGCAAGGTAGAGTTTTTATCTAAGTAGACGTACTTAGTTTCCCTCTCAAGCATGTGCAAAAAAAAAACTGAGAAAAACGATTATAGTTAAAAAAGCCTTACCAAGTGGCTTCATTAGAGCAATTTTGGAGTGGAAAAGCTAAATCCGTTGATTAGCTCTCGGTTAGATAATATTAAATTGTATAGTTCTTATTTTCTTTTGTTTCAAGTTAGTCGAACCGTCGGGTTACAAACGTTTTAGCCACTTTAAATATCCACTTCCATACCCTTGACCCTAGCCAAGTTACAACTCGAATAAGACCTCATGATTCATGTTATGTTTTGTCGAGTGATTAAATTTGATCCTTTCACAAGCTTATGATATCACATATTCATCGTCGTGGCATCGAGTGTTTAACACATACTCCATAAATCGTATGTGCACCAATATATTAGCCGAGTGTGTGTGAACATTGTGAGGATGTGAGGTAGACTTGTAGGGATTTCCAAGATGGACCATTGCTCATAAACTTATTTTATATACCTTTTTGTTTTTTTCCATCATGTCGAGTAGTCCTTGATTGTTATAGCCCGAGTAATTTGTTTGTGCGTATAAAATGCTAGTTGAGGTTATTGCCATTTAGAGAGTTTTATTTTGTTTTAGTTTGCTTGAGGACAAGCAAAGTTCAAAGTGTGGGGATATTTGATGTATAAGAATTTATACATCTTTAAAACGTTAAATAGACCCCGTTTACGCGAGAACTTGTCGTATTTTCATTGATTTAGAATTCATTTGAGTTATTTGTGAAAATGCAGGTCCGGGCTTCGGCCCGGTAAAGAAACAAAAGCTTTTGGAGCAAATTGGAGCAAAAACGGAGTTTTCCAACAAACTGCCAGAAATGGCACGACCGTGCCAACCACTGGCACGACCGTGCCAGGCCAACCCTGATCGGCACTCTCATCAGCACGCTCAGATTCTAGGCGAACCAGGAAGATTTGACGACTGGCACGACCGTGCCAAGCCAAAACACTTGAGATCAGCTTTCCCGGGATCATTTCAGCCATTTTCGAATACTTTACCAGGAAGCACGACCATGCCAATGGTTGGCACGACCTTGCCAACTCAGAAACGTTTGAGCGGGATTTTCCCAAAATGGCTAGCAAACAAGTCAACACTCGAAAAAGGCACCTGACACTTACCAAGCACGACCGTGCCAAATGGTGGCACGGTCGTGCCAAATGCCCAGTAGCTTAAATACGTGAATTCAGCTCATTTGAAGGGAGTTGGAGTCCTTTGGGTGGATTTCTCTCTCAAGAAGCTGATCTTGGAAGCTTGGAGATTGAAGAAAGGAGCCTTTAGGAGGTTGTATCACTTGATAATCCAACTCATTTTAGCTAATTATCTTGTCTTAAACACTAGTATTTCACTTGTTATTCATGCACAATCCATATTACTTTATGTTTGTCTTAGTTATCATGAGCCTTGTAGGCTAAACATTTGGTGTTGTCTAAACTAGTTGAAGCTTATGAATATGTGAAAATCATGGAAGTTGATGTGGTGATTGTTTTTGTTAATCTTCATAGTAGTGCTTGAATCTTGTTCTTGGAGTTCTTATACATGCTTAAAGTCCTTGTTCTTGAATGTTTGGTCATAAGTATTTACATGTTGTGTTGGAAAGCCCATGTAAAGATTATGATTATTGAATCATAGTAACTTGTTAGCATGATTCATAACATGAAACTAGGAATGGTAATTGTTAACATGACTTGAATGATGATTTGAACATGTGTAGGAATTCTTGCATTTAGATTTGGAAAAATTATAATAATGTTTACTTGGATTCTGTAGTTGTGTTTGTGTTAGATTGATGATTTTTGGCCAAGATTGTTATCTAGCATGACCATGCTTGTGGTTTTTTGTCAAGAACATGATGATAGTGCTACTTACTTGAAAGCAAGTAGGGTGATTGTTATGTTGTTCATGGTAATTTTCCCAAACTTGTAGAGTTAGGAGTTTTGACAAAAAATAACTCTTGTTTAAAGGTTTGAATTAACTAAGCAAGTGAGCTTCAAATAATAATTTTAGGTGACTAGAGTGACTATTTCATTTTAGTTTTCCTAAGGTTTATTAAACTAGGAAACCTTGATTGGAGACTTAGTTAACTTAGAGCTTGGCATCACCATTGATCCTCCACTTAGTTGTCACATGTTTGTTTGTGGATACTTAGTTTAGGCAACCCTTTCTTAGATATTGTCATTCTCTAGTTTAGTAGTAGTTTATTATTTTGCATGATAAATTAGGAACAAAACCAACTCATCAATTGGAAAGGTTTAAAAGTAACGAAAATTTAGTACTGAGACACCGAGTCCACGGATTGATATCCGGTTCTTACCAGCGAACTATACTACCACCTGACGGGTACACTTGCCCTATGTGTGTTAGTTGGTTTTAAGTAAAAACTATTTTAAAACCTAATTGTGTGAACGAAAATTATAATAATAAAAATATATTTAATTCACGCACACCAAGTTTTTGGCGCCGTTGCCGGGGATTCGGTCTTCTCAAGAATGGTTGGAGTTACTTGTTAAATCATTGTGAAAAGTGTACAAAATTTTGTCTAGTTGTTTTTATTTGTCTCACATGATTAATTGAAAAAAAAATTATGTTGTTGTACAGGGGGTCAAACGGATCCTTGATAAGACGGTAGGCAAAAGTCGGAAGGACTGGTCCGACAAGTTGGACGATGCTTTATGGGCGTTTCACACCGCCTATAAGACACCGCTAGGCACCATGCCCTTCATGATCGTTTACGGTAAAGCCTGCCATCTCCCGGTTCAATTAGAGCATAGGGCAATTGTGGGCATTGAAGATCATGAATTTAGACCTCACCGAAGCAGCCAAGCGACGATTCTTTTAAATTCACGAGTTAGAGGCACTCCGGGACGCGGCGTATGAGCGGTCATGGAGCTTGAAGGAGAAAACCAAGGCACTGCATGATCGGAGATTTAAGAATGCGAAAGAGTTTCAAATTGGCGACAAAGTGCTTCTATATAATTCGCGATTGAAACTGTTTGCGGGCAAGCTGAAATCAAAATGGTCATGCCCGTACGTGGAAAATGAGGTATTCCTGTATGGAACTATCAAGCAGAAGGATGAAGCTGATGGAGGGACATGGAAGGTCAACGGGCATCGCTTGAAACACTATTTAGGAGGACCGCTAGATCCCACCGAGACGGATGAGACTCCACTCGAAGTTCCACCTCAGACCGCGTAGATTCTCAGGTTTTGGCTCGAGTGTAGAGTTTGTGAAGTTTGGTTGTTAGTTGCATTTTATGTTTTTATTTAATTCATGTTTCGTATTTTTGTGTGTGGGTCGGTTTAGTTGGTTTTTGCAGGTCATATCACGCATCAATTGTGGTGCGTGACAAATTGCAGGTACGCTTGATAAATCCGGTAAAACGAGGGTGATTCCGTAAGTTAAAAAAGCCAACATTATGAAACTTATCAAACAAAGAAACTTTCTGTGAAAACAGGTCTCTCGCGGGGCGCGAGAGGCACGAGCCTCCTCGGTCGCGGCCCGCGAGAGACCATTAAACTCCGGAATCATCACTCCCTCGCGGGCGCGAGAGACTTAACAGTCTCTCTCGCGCCTGCAAGAGACCATATCTGCACAAAAGAAACCCTAGCCTCCATTTTCTACATAATTTCCCACTTTCTTCACCGTTTCCCCTACGGTTTCAACCTCATTTCCACCAACAATTCGCCATTTTCAACCCAAATTCACTGAATTCTCCCACATTTTCTTCACTACATCAATCCTCACTCATCTTTACGTGATTCCACCGTTTTCCCCTTTTTACTTGCATTTCACCGGTGCTTTCAAGTTTCAATTTGTGTGCACTAGTCTTACAGATCTACAACAAGGTATGCTTTTTCGCAACTACTATGCCTACATTCTTTATCATATATCTCATTGTTGCGTTTATTTTGATGTTTGACACTGTGCTAGTTGCTTGGTCCGTTAAGTGGGGTTGGGGTCAACTTGGTTTCACTTGAGTTTTGATAGTAGTACTGGTTACATTTTGTGGGTAGATTAAGTACATGCAGGGAGTCCTTAGCGGGTTTGGTGCGGTCCAACATGGAGTGTGGGTATAAGGGTTGGCTAACTTTGTTACTAAAAATCCGATTTTTAAGATTGTCAACCGTTAATTCCGCCATGATTCAAACTGTTTTATCTTTAACTATACACTCAATGGGGGCTCGTGTCTCGACACTTCGGTTTAATTGCAGACAATTAAAGTGCCGAGAGGGGGGTAGTTGTTTTGGTTATGTTTTTTGGGGGTTGGTAACATCTGAATGGTCATGCATATAAGATTCGGTCTCGCCTGTACTAAATCTCCATTCGAGCGAGATTCGGTTTTTATCAAATTAATAATGTTACACTCTTTTCAAACATATCTTAAATTATGAAGTAAATTGTTTATCTGTTGCAGACCATGACCGCGAATGAAATGCTATACGGTCATTTGTTTTATGTGGTTGCTTTCTTTCTAAGGTCAAGCTTGTCTTACTTGTGCTTTATGCAGATGTCAGGAGAGGGTAGCTCGAGTAGGGCTGGAAGGAAGAGAAGGGGACCAACGCCTCGTCAGAGAGGTGACCCCGCCGATGCGCCACAACAACCTTCATACTTCGGCAGACGCAGAATTAGATATCGGGGAGAAGGTGTCCCCCACTGGCTAAGTACGCGAATTGTGGACAGTCCTCTTTTGCAGTTCGATCTTGACTTGAGTGGGAGAGGCTTTCAAATCTTGTCACTTGTGAGTTGCTACTTACAAAAGAATTGATTGGGATTTGATTGATAATTTGGGTAGACAAGTGCATGAGGCTAGCCAGAGGAGGCTAGAGGATGGGATGCGATACATGATGCAGAATCTAAATATGGGAATCCCGTCTATTCATAAGCCAGGCACTCAGGCAGGTTCTAGCCAGTTTGCAGGGATGGAGGACGTGCAGCCATACCAGGTATTTGAGGCTCTGAAGAATCTGAAGAGGATGATTGAAGCAGCCGAGGATCTTTATCTTTATTTTTTCCTTCTGCTGTTTTAATTTATTGATGCTTTGTACTTTTAAACAATTTACTTTGGGGTTGGTGTTGGTTGGTTTGGGTATGTGTTGATGAACAAGCTTGCAAAACAATTTATTTATTTTGCTTTATTATTATTATGTTTTGTAAGTGTATGATGCTAGGTCGGGTATGCTGTTCCGTTTGCATGAGAGCTTGGAGAGTAGTACATTAAGCATGTTCGGTTTGGAGAGCACGAGTTGTTTGACTGGCACATCGATGGTCTTGCACTACCAGCTAAGTCGCCCCCTTTTTGTATTTTGTTTTTCTTTCTTTATATGGTTTGGTCTTATTTTGAGTAGTAGTTGTCTCGTCCTTGCATTGGGGACAATGCAAAAATTTAAGTGTGGGGATGGGATATTAGAGTAGTGTAGTAGTAGTGATTTGAATGTTAAAAAAAATCCGAAAATGTCTTTTGAAAAAGAAGTTTGCATGAATTTAAACGGAGAAATTGATTTTATTCGGTTTCAAATAATAATAATAATATGAGAAATAAAAGGGTGAGTTTGTGTCTAACTTGGGATATGTGAGTAGGCTCGATTCGGTTCTTACTTTCTTTGAGCTTAATACACCTTAATTGTCGGTCTACTAGTGGGTACTCATCTAGGAGAAATGGAAAACTAAAACCGCCAAAAATAGTAAGAGGAATGCCGTTATAAGCTAAAATATTTATAATTTTTAATCATGTAAAAAGAAGAAGAAAAAATAGAAAAATGAGCTTGATTGAAAAGTAGACGAGGCCTATGGAATCTCCCGTGGGGATGGTGAATCTGATCGAGAATCCCTCTAGGATTAGTTGAAATTTTAAGTATCGAAGCCCATGTTGTCGCTCTCGAGGATGGTGACTCTGGTTGAGATAGCCTCTAGGTTAGATATGCAAAAAGAAATCAAAATACTCAAATGAAAAATAAAAAAAGAGAGAGAGATGAATTTATTTTGGTATAAAATGGTTAGGAAAGTGTTTAAAGAATTCGTTCCTTTTGTTTCATAAGCTTGAGGTGGGATTAGGGATACTGTGGACTCTAGTGTGAGACCCTAGGTGGATTGACCACATTAAATTAAATTTACATGATACGAGGTTTGAACTGAATTTTGAGTTTAAGTGGATTCAATACTTGCAGTCGCGGTTAACATGAATCTTGCTCCCTAATGAAAATAATTGTAATTTTTGAAATCCAGTAATTGTTTGGTTATGATTCCGTTATGCACAATTCTTTTTCGAGGGAGAAAAAAGAGCAAGTGTGGGGATATTTGATGTATTGAATAATACATCCATTTATCTTGTAGAGTTTGTATAATTTTAGCGTGTTTTCATTTCGGTTTGTAAGAATTTATCTACTTTTAATCCAAACACTTTTTGCAGGTATTGGTTCGTGAAAACGGTTGGAAGGATGGGAAAAACGAGCGAAAATGATGAAAAGAACCGAGTCGGGACGTGAGTGGATCGGAAACGATAAAAAGAAACGCAAAACAGGAACTGCAACCTGGTCGCAGGGCACGACCGGAACTCCTAGACTCTCTCGCGGCCTGCGAGAAAGTGATAGTTATATGTCGGACTTTACCTCCCTCGCGCATGACCGGCCAAGCCAAACTCTCTCGCGGCCCGCGAGAGAGCCTTTTATCCAGAAAGTTTCAAAACCAGAGAAGGATTGGGACTTGGTTGTTTTAAAAAGACTTATAATCATAGTTTAACTCATATGGACAACTTGGGACGAACTAGGGCAGAATTGGAGCACTTTTCTGGAGATTTGGGGCTAGAAGGAGCGTATCTAAGCTGCAGGGATTGTGGTGGTGATCAAGGGAGTTCAAGGCTAGGATTATGTCACGGTTTTATCATGCCAATCTTCGCCTTTGATTTCCTTGTTTTTTGCTTAATCATGTTTCCTTGTTATCAACTTTGTTTAATTTGCTTTTCAAACATGTTTTTAGGCTAGATCTTATTCAGTTACCTAGGTTTTGGATGATGGATTTATGAAACTTTGATTTGTTTGATTTAGTTTATGGTTTGAATGTTTAATTGGTAAAGGTCACAACTTTAATTATCGAGTTTAGGGTATTTGCATGATTTCGTTGTTTTATGATTGTTTGGTTGTTTTGCATGAACTTAGATGGATGTCTTCCATAGAATAGGTTTATGTTACTTTTCGTGTTCTTAGGAATTCGTGAAGTTGTCGGTAAAATTGGCCAATAAAACCGGGGAAACAATTGAATTAACCATAAAATCAAACTTGTCATTATACCTAACAATTGGCAATTAGTTGGCTGAGTTAATTTGGTAAATTGTTAGGTTAGGGTTTTGAGAAATTCCCGAGTCTAACTTCCTTGTCATAATTGAATCAGTTAATCTAAACTAGAAATTGTAGTTGCTCTAGATTAATTATTGAGAGGTAACTAATAATTAGACACTTTACTGATTTAAAAAGATAACTGAAAAGGAATCTTTAGGACCAATAAACAAATAAAAAGGATAGGTTATTGTAGGTGTCTTCCTCAGAAGGGTCGGGGGTCCTGTTTGATAAACCTAGACTTAATATGTCAAGATCCTGGTAAAATAGTCAACCTGATTAATTATTATTAAATTGAAGGAGTAGTAGTCTAAAAATCCAACCTAGGTAACTAGTTCATTATCTCTTGATTAAAATCGTAAAAATTCTCTAGAAGTTCATAGTTTGGTCATTCCAATTTAGTAGTTTTAGTTAAATTGGTTATTTAGATTTATTAGTAACCCCCCCCCCCTTTAAAATATACATAGTGTGTAATCGAGTCTAAATTAGTGGTCATAGTAATTAGAGAGTCCTGTGGGTTCGATAATCCGGACTTGCTTCATGCTATTCTACAATTGATCGGTCCACTTGCCGATTAGTAGTTTAGTATAGTTTAGGAGTCTAGAGTATAATTTGAGTCTAGAATTAGGGTAATTTGTTTTGTTTTTAATTAACTACTTTTAGAACATCAGTGGCTTTTGAGACAAAACATGTGACTTGTGCAGACGTAGTAATAGCTTGGCTCGTGTCAAGAATATACATGTCATTTATTCTTGGAGCCAACAGGAGAATCCATTCTTTGGGAATCTAAAACCAGGCTTCAACACAAACAACCGGCATCATCAAAATGAGTCGTGAATTTCATGTCACAGATTTGAGAAACACTCAGAAGATTATGATCAATTTGACAAACATAATTGATCTTGTCAAAACTAACAACACCATTAGAGATCATTCCTTCTCCAGTGATCTATCCGCCCTTATCTCAAGCAAAAGCAACATAAGCTCCCTTAATGCTTTTCACATCATAAATGAGCCTTAAGTCGCCTGTCATGTGTCGTGATGCTCCACTGTCAACAATCCAATGACTATTCACAGTTCTTCCTGGAACACCCTGCACAGTACATTACCCGATTAGTTTGAGATGGGGACCCAAGCCTTAGTGGTCTTAGGTCGACCCTTATCATCAAGAAATGTGATTTCTATTTCTTGATGATTTGGAAACTTTGTGCCTCTCCCTAAAGCATTACCGGTTTTAGGTTTCCAAGATTGTTGATGTTTACCAGATTGACTATTATTTACAGATTTAAAGACTTCTGGTTTTATCAAACTTGATGAGCTTGGTTTCTTTTCTAAAACATCTGGTTTTAATGGCTTCTCAATTATTTTAACTTGTTTACGTCTCTGTTTTTCTTCTTGTTCCTTAACAATACGTTTGTCTTGTTTAGGTGACACAGATCGACGTTGGCAATTCTTTTCAGGAGGGCCTTTATCAACAAACTTGGTTTTGCTGGGTTGGTACAGTTTTTAATTAGGTGGCTAAATTCCCCACACTTAAAACATGTTCTCCTTTCAACAAACTTAGGAAATCCTGTTTGATGACTTGATGTTGAACTTGTGGGTCTAGAGGTACTTGGTTCATCTTCACACCCATTTGTGTGTTGAGTGTAATTGTTTTGACTGATACGTTTTAAAATCTTGACTTGAATATTTGATGTGTTTCCAAAAGTCTCGATTTTATCAGTACCGGTTGAGCCCACAAATTTAACATCCTTCCCCTTCTTCTTGTTGCGAGCTCTTTTAGCTTGTAACCCTCGTAAAATCATGTCCAATAGTATAGTGACACATGTTGTATTTTTTATTTTAGTCTATTAAAGACTAATGGGGACTAAAGGTGTCAACAAGCTCAACCTGAGCCTCTGTGTGACTTTCTGATGTCAACATGCTTAAACAATAGCCTCCGAGTGATTGATATGTCAACATGCTTAAATTTGGCCTCTGAATGACTGATATGTCAACATGCCCAGCCTCTGAGTGACATCGGAGTCAACATGCTTATAGTGGGCCTCTGAGTGATCCTTTACGAAGTCCTAACTCTCATATGTCCCGTTCGTTGGACGAGAGAGGATAATCTCTATAAATATGTGAAAGTTGGATAATGGAGGGATTAAAAGTGTCAACATGTTAATTTATACCTATGAGTGACCTTTTAACGAACCGAGAGCTCGACAATGTCCGGGCATACTCCCGGTATGGAAAATATTGGTTACGGAGGGCTAAATATGCTATAAAAGTGTTTTAGGAGGTTTTATAAGTCAAGGAGCTAAAAGTGTCAAACTTTGAAAGTGGCCTAGAGGCGCTCGCGGGGTGCGAGAGGCCAAGCATGTGCCTCTCGCGGCCCACCAGAGACCTGTATCTACAGAATTTTTGCTTGGCCTCCACAAAATTTCCAAAAACCAATGTATTCGAAACTATGGATTCCCAAACTGCTATGCCACGTTTTAGGACACTTGTAAGCTCCCTCTTACACCACTTAGCACCTGGCATCACCTCCTTCAAGCTCTCCAACTATAAGTAGGTGCAAAGGTTCATCCTTTGAACTTGCACCTTTCTCATTCACAACTCTATCTCCCTCATCTGGAAGTTCCTAACTGAAAGGAGCATCCAACTTAGTTCTATTGCATCCTAGGAACCATTTGTAAGTGTTCCTTCCCTTGCATTTTCGTTTATAGGCTTTTATAGCCAAAAGTCAAGCGTTTTACGGAAAACGCCTTGACTTTCGGTTAAGACCGTTATGGTCAAGCCATTGTTCATAATGAACATGGCTAAGTGATCATAATAAGGTAGGTGTTAGTCCCTATAAAGGTCACCTCCTGAAGATCACGTTTGCTAGACCAATTGACGGGTCAAAGTTTGGATATTAAAAAGTCAAACAGGCCATTGTTCGGAAATTTTATAATTTGATCTCATATATGTTATGAAACCTGTTTTGATACTTAAACAAGTTGGTAATAATTATTAGAACATGTAAGAACATGTTCGGCTCGTCAATTTCAGTTCTAGGGTCCGTTCGCAACCGAAAGTCGTGAAGTTTGACTTCTGCTTTAACTTTCGATTCGGACCCAATTTATATTAATTAGCTACTGATCTAAAGTTGCATTATGATCGTAATATAATGTAGCATAACCCTATGAGGTTATATTACATGATCATAATCGAATTTGAGTTTATGCACAAGTTCCGTAATTATGCCATTTTTGACTAAAATGTCCTTTTTGCATAAAAAAGGTTTAAATGATAAGAACTTGAAAATGAGTTTCCTACTGATGTAATATATTAAGTAGGATTATTTGGATGTCAAATCAGAATATAAACTGAGTTTATGAACAAGTCCTTGTATTATGCCGATAAATGACGATAAAGCCCTCGTGGCCTTATAAGATGGTTTAAACCATATCTTTTCAAAGTAAATCTTTTACCTACTGATATGTTATATTAAATAACATATGTAAGACATGTTAACCTGAATTTAACATCAGATTTCAGTAAACAGCATAAATCGTCATTTTACGACATAAGCGTCAGTTTGGCGCATAATATGGTTTTAAACTGTATTTACCAATCAAGACTTATTACCTACTGATTTTAAAACTTATTTTAAATATTTTTTATAGTAGGTACATGATATAAACTCAGAACCCAAATAATTTATTAAAATATGTGTAAAATGACCAAAATGCCCTTTCGGTGCATCGTTTGGTCATAAAGGATAAACTACACATATAAATAATATCCTACTGATATTATATCATAAATAAGTTATTTTTCCAGAATACTTATAGTTATAAAATTAAATTATATTCAAGTTCCTTTTATACGGTATGAAATTACCAAAACGCCCTTATGAGGCATAGTTTCACTTTAAAAACATAACGGGCATAAAAGTTGATATCCTACTGATATTACAACTTATTTAAAGTATAATGGTATATAGAACTTGTCCATGACTTATCCTGTTACCCGATATCGTTGATATGCGTACGCTTAAGTATATGTAACTAGTTTACAAAGATTAACCGAAACGAGTCTAACCTTGTCATTCAAATCTCAAAATCCAGAATGTTTATAGTTTATCCATATTACACAAGTCAAAGTACTTGTTGGAATTAAACTACATTCTATCCGATCATCGTTTAATCTAGCGTTATATGTTTTGATCAAGTACGCTAGTTGGTCTAAGTCTTGACTTAAATAAGACCGTTAGTATTTAATTGGTTAGCTTATGTCATAATCCATTCTAGAGACATTCCGGTAAATGCTATCTGCACTTAGTACTTTTGTGTACGGCTGAGTTAGTAAATCTTACATTTAAACGAAGACTAGCTCAGGTAAATACTCTCGACTTATTTCCCCTATACGGGCTTCGGTTACGGTAAACTATTACCGCTTGGTCAGAAATGGGATCAATCAAATGCCGGATTGTGGCTAGTAAATCCGCATATTCCGTTTTAATCAGTTTTGTTTGATAACTTAAACATCAGGGGTTAACTATCGTGTCCTGATATCCTCGGCTCATTACAATAGATAATGGCCATGACCTTAGCGCGGGTGTGGGTATACACCCGATAGACGCTCAAAATGTATTACCCACAAGGTTGGGAAGAAATAACTCCTTCGTGAGTTCAAAGTGGTATGTACATTAATCATGTCTCAGTCTCCGTACCGGGCCCTGTATGTATGGACAAACATGTGAATATGTTAACAAGGTTGGACGGTCAACGTTCCCAAGTTATAAAAGATTTTGTGCTGATACGCACTTAAAACATATTTTTAAATGTTTTCAAAATGAGTCAGCTGGGTGTATTTACCAGCGAAAGTTGACGTATTTTCAAAAGACTAAGCTTGCAGGTACAATACGAAAATAGGCTGGAAGTGCTCGGTAGTGATAAGAGGATCTTGCAAATCCTAGATCTGCCCAAAGTCTGTTTTACATTCTTTCTTTTGTACAATTTTTGATCCGACTATAGATCTTCTATTACGAGCCGTCTGTATATTATTTTGTACTTTGAACATTTGGTTTGTAATAGTAATTTAACTTCAAGACTTTCGTTGTGTTGTGTTTAATTGTCTATGATGCTATCAACTTACGTCACGATATTCCCCAACCGGGCCCACCAGTGTTTGGATTGGCTGTGGAAAGCCAGGGTGTGACATAGCTTCAACCTTTGGTTGTGACACCTTAGATTTTTCAGCTCACTTTTCTTGTTGTCTACTTTTAGAGGCGATTAATGGTTGTGGTTTGCTTGGATTCTTCTTTTCCAAAAATTTGGTTGTTTTTTTCAAAAACTTGATCAATTGAAGTTGGATTTACATTTTTGATCGGGAAATTCTTGTTTGAGTAAATTTTCTCATCACCAATCAAAGTATACAAGACATTATCATTTTCAAATGTAGATGCAGTTGTCCTGACAGATTCGATAGGATCACTCCCTTGATTTGTAACAGATTGCACATCGTGAGTAGCAAAATTTTCTACTCATTTTTCTTCATCAAGAGATTGATCCTGATCTATCTTGTCTGACTCATCATCTGATGAATCCTCCTTCTCTATTATAAAAGTATTCTGATAAACAACTGATGATGAGTTCTCTGTTTTTCTGGATTCATCTGAGGAATTGTCCAGCTTAAATCCTAATCCTGCTGCAAACTCTTCAGGATTAAGAGGTACAGATGGTTCAAAGCGTGGCATTTCCTCTTCGTTAGACAATTTGGTATAATTGTGTTTCAATGGTGGTGGACACGATTTATACCCAATGCATTTGGCATCTCCCTTGAGTTTTTGAACGTCAATGATATGATCAAGCACATATCGGGAATTAGAATAACTCTCCAATTTTAGCTTAATTGCATCATGTTCGCATTTGGCAATGGCTAACTCCTTTTTGTTAATTCAGAAACGTTTTTTTAAGAGTCTTGATTACATATTTGAATTCTTTTTCATTTCGAGTTAAAGCCATATTTGCCTCTTTGCATTTTGACAGTTCAACTACTAAGCTTTGATTGTGACTGTTAATTGTTTCAAATTTAGCTTTTAAGTCAGCACAGTCATTGCATATGCTAGGAGTGTCGAATTTTACCTGACTTGTTGAACCTCCAACATTAGCCATAAAAGCAGTGTGATTAGAGAAAAATACATTGTTAGCAAAGAGTTTCTCCATTTCCTTTGATGCAGCTTCTGCTTTCTTTATTAACTCATCGACCTCAGCATAAATCTTTTCCCTGACATCCGAATCTGATCCATACCCGCCACACTTGAATTTTCTTCTTCGGAACTTCCATTATACCCAGAACTATCATCATCATCAGAAGAGTTAATATTGTGAACATGTTTGATCTGATTGATTATCTTGGCATAACATGCAGTTCTTCCTTGATTCTTGTTTCTCAACTAAATTGGCTAATCACATCCTTCATCTGCTTGAACTACTAATGCTCTGCTTGTGTTGTTTGAAGGCCCAGACCAGTTGGAGTTGTTTGGGTTGTTAACAGCTACTATACTTTGTTCATTGTTAACTTGAGTTGTGTTGGACGACCGTGATTGATATCAGAAAGGGTTGTGATTTCCTTGCTTGCTAGGTCGAGTACATTCATGTTTGAAATGACCTTTTTCACCATAGTTGAAGCAAGTAACAACATCTTTATCAAAACCACATTTTGTGTCTTTCTTGCTTTCCAAACTTGTTCTTCCATTCTACTCATGTAGTCTTTAGCTCTTATAACCGTACTAGCAAATGCCCATTTAATATCCATCAATTCAATCTCATCCCTATCTATTTGTTGATAGTCCTCATTAGTCAAATTGATGTTTCCAATTTGACCGGCGACTAGTCCACAGTATGCACTAACCATAGTGTGTTCAGAAGTTCCATATATTCCCGAGCAACTTCTACATTAACCTTGGAAAGATGTGAAGTATCAAGTATGATGGTATTAGGATTTGCAGGTTGAAAGTTGTTACCATAGAAAACTTGTTGAGAAGCTTGTGGTTGAACTTGAGGTGTAACAACTTGTGGTTGTGGTAGAAAGGCTTTAAGATCAAATACTTGACCACAGGTTTGAGTACTTGAGCCAACAGATTGATCTGTTTGAACTGGTTGTGGTAGAAAGGGATTAACGTTTGATACAAACGTTGTTTGAAGTTTTGGTTGCTGAGTTGTACTAACGCATGTGTTAATACCTCCAAAGTACATTTCAGGGTTTTGTGGAACAGGAACTCTTTTTGCTTTTCGAATTTCCTCTTCATTTTTGTTTTCCAGTTTCTGAACAAATTCATAAATACTGATCACATCCAAAACATTTGTGCGCTTTAGCAAGTCAATGAATTGACTCCATTTTGGTGGTAAGGCATCATCAAAACGCATTACAATCTCTTGTGGAGATGAAACCACTTTGTATGAATACATTTCACTAAGCAAATGATAGAAATGGGTTGTATATCGCTTAGTGTATCATTTTCCATGAACAGAAAACCTTCAAACTCTTTCTTCAGCAGATCATGTCGTATCTTTCTTGTTGCAGCATTCCTTTCCCCTCTTGCTTCCAAAGTATCCCACAAATTTTTGGTGGTTGTAAGTACACAAATTGATGATAAATGTCCTTATGAAGTGCTTGTGTAAGGATAGCAAATGCCTTCTTTTCTAAATCATAAGCCTTCTTATCATTTTCATCTAAGTTGGCTAACAGGTTGGATTTGATCCTGCTTCTTCGAGAGATTCCTTGTAAGGCGGAGTAAAACATGTCCATAATTCTGTATTTTGACCAAGAACATATGTATGGAAATGACTTTTCTATGAAGGATAATCATTCATATGGTTCAATTTCGGTGGACGGTTGTTACTTCTTGTTTCACTCTCGCTAATAAGAAGAGTCTGAATGCTTTGATTTTGATTTGCCACACACGCCCATTGATTAGCAGTAATCATGGCCGTTTGTTGAGGCATCAATGATTTAACCCATGAGTTTGCGGAGCATCGTGACGAGTCTTGGTTTGAGCTTGAACTACTCCCCCAATCCCAAGGATTTGTACCCATTTTGTTTGCTTATAAAAATTTGCTTCTAAAAATTTCAAAGATTAATTTTTTAAAGAACAGTCTACTATTAAAGTTCACAATTTTAAAAATCACAAAGTATTGAAAAACTGGTCACGAATAACGAATCACGAACAACTTAGTTCTTCGTACGAACCAGGTTGTTTGTACGAATCACGGTTCTTCGTACGAACCAGGTTGTTCGTACAAATCACCGTTCTTCGTACGAACCAGGTTGTTCATACGAACCACTGTCTTTCGTGCGAGCAACTGATGCTTCGTGTGAACAAGGTTCTTCGTGCGAGTCAGTTGGTCTTTCGCACGAACAATCTTGTTCTTCGTGCGGATGGGTTATACGCACGAAGGTTTTTCGTAGATGTTTTGTTTTTCGTAGGAAGGAATCTTTTTGCAGGGTTGGTTGGTGAAAATTTCCTTTTCTAACAGAGACTTGTTTCTGAGTTTGTCCGAAGTTGTCAGTTGTCTACACAATTTCGGTTAAAAAGATAAACATTCCAATATCAGCTTTTCAGTCAAAATAGTCAAGTCCTGAGATTTCGTTAACCCTAAAAGAATATTCCGGTGAGTTTTCCGTCAGGTATTTCACCGGAAAATATGTCTAACTGAACTTTGGTAGACAATTTCAAGAAAAATCGTATCCTAGCATGTTTCCATGTATTCTAACAAAGTTTTTATAAAAAATTTCTGGATACAACAAGTTTTACCTAAGTTTTAAACTACTTATCTTTTAAAAACTTAAGTTTCTTGTTAGAAGTTCAAGAGCACTTCCAGGAACCCTCACAACTTGCTCAAACACAACACTAAGCTTGGTTTTTAAACAAGGAAGAGAGCGACAGCTCTAATATCACTTGGGTCCACTTGGAGGATCAAGATAACCTACTTGTTTATCTAACACACATACGAGTGCGGAATCCACGTAAGTATGTAAACCAAAGCAAAGTAATAAGCACAAGTTAACCAAAGATTCATTATCTTGATTAATAGAAGAGAGCTAGTACAAATACATACAAAAAATGTTCATACAGACTCAGGACATTCTCTCTGTGCTTTCTCTCTCTTCTCTCTCTCTCTCTCTTGTGCCTCAGTGTCTTGCATGTATCACTCTTGTTACACTTGTCAGTCCTTTCAACTGTGAGGTGCATGTCTGTTTATATAGTACCAACACCCAGCAACAGTCGAAGAATGTTGCTGGTCATACGAAGTATTGCAAGTCACGAAGAACATTCTGCAATTAGTGCTCGTACAAACAACTTTGGCTCGTGCGAACAGGATCTGGTTCATACGAACAGGCAAAATGCTTGTTGAAAGGGCCATTCGTACGATTAGAGAATCACTCATACGAATAGACAATGGCTCGTACGAGCAAGCAACTTGCTCGTACGAAGCACCTTTCACTCGCATGAAGAAGTGTTCTTCGGACAACGTGCTAACAGACATGCCGTACAGACAGTAAGATCAGAAACACAAGACTTAACAGTATGCACACATGCAACTGTTTTACAACACAGACAAACTAAACGTCGTACTAAATCTAGATAGGAGGATATCTTTATTTGGTCGACACGAACAAACTATACAGACACAATAAACAAAGACCGTACAATTACTGACGTAACTAAGAACAAGCGACAGACACAAAAGTGTATTAACATATATATATATATATATATATATATATATAATATATATATGTGCTAATTATAAGGAGAAATCCCACTCTAGATTAAAAAACTCATGAAACCCACATGTGTGGCTAGAATGCAACCACGTCACATGTAAGGAAAGATGAAGATAAGGGTATATATGTCATTTTACATATGGGCCAGAAAGTGTAACAATCTGCATGTCAGACATCACCTCCCCTTTTGCATGTCAGCGAACCTTCTTCCCATGTTGAAAAGTGTACTAAAGTATTGACAGCTGATATATGAGTGCTTGTTTTCTAGACAAAATTTAACATACATCAAACTATCATTTAATGCATGGTCTCTCCCCCATGGTGACTTTCATATTCATACTTATTTGTTTTATTTTATCTTTTAATACTAATATAAATCATATATAAATATGAAAATAGAAATGTGCTTTCCAAATTCCTAATGTGCTATGCAATTAAATGTAGCTTTTTATTAGTTAATTATTATGCAAGAGCCTTTTGATATACGAATTATTTATATAATAGTTATCATTTTTCTCTAAAAGTGTTACATAAACATATTATTTTTTATTTATATAATAGCCTCCTGTTTTTATAGTGTACTTCCATACAGTCACTTCAGTCTTTATGATTTTATATTTTTCAAAGACTTTTTAAATATCATACATCTGTTTACCCAGTATATAATAAATAAAGAGTGTTACAAAACAAAATATTTTTTTCATATGTTATAAAAACCCCCGCCACTTTCCAATTGTTGCATTGGCTATTTATCAAAAAGTAAGAAATTTATCAAGATAGCAGTTTATCAGCGCTAATGTTAGCATTAATGTTACATATATCATGCTCCCCCATAATTATGTTATATTACATATGTATATCATTCGACTACTTCCCCTAAGTTGCTATGTTTTTCCATTCGTTTACTTGTAACATAATATATTTTCTTTTTTAACAAGTTTTGTGCTAAAAATATAAAGCACGTTTCAATACGCTTTTTTGTTGTAACAAGTTTTGCGCTAAAAAAGTAAGAAATTTATCTGAATGACAATTGTTACATTGTTTTTTTCTCAAGCAAATACATTTTACAGTACATAGCAAAAAATGTAACAATACATTTGAAACTTGTTAAAGTACATAGCAAAAAATGACAGTTGACACTTTTTGTGATTTTGTTGGATTTTTGTCTTTTTTCCTTCTGTAGTTTATCCCTCTTGTTCTCTTGCCTATCTTCAATCTCCTACATTGACATGGTTACAACAAAAAAATAACATGTTTACATGTAAAAAAGGTCCATTTTACATTTCTTTGCATTATACCTATAGGTGTTACAAATAAAATTACATCTCCCAAAAGTGTAAACAAGGTTATACCCATGGGTGTTACAGATAAAATATATCCCCAAAATTTTTGTGTTTTGTTAATCCACACATCAAGAACTCAATAAAAACTACATTTCTTTAATATTTCCATACCTTTTTTTGTCAAAATTATATTTTTGTAATTTCCAACCCTAATTTTGGTAACATCACTTGTTTTCTAAACCAACGCACACAAACCCCCCCAAACATCACTTTTTTTTGCCATCTCAGACAAACAACCACATGCAGCTCACTAATAGAGAAGTATATAATAAAACCCTAGATTTTTTTTTAAAATTAAAAAACCAAAAAAAAACACCTGATTTCTACAAAGAATGTATATGAAAACAACCTAAAAAACTCCAGATTTCTATAGAATACAAAGGTATTAGCTTTTGCTAAGAAGACCGACGCACTTGAAACTATGATGTTGGTGTGGAGGAAGATAATTTGCTCATATTTTTGAGGTGGAAATCTCCGGTGAAGTTGGTGTGTATGGGATGAAGAGAGAGAGAGAGAGAGATTGTTAAAAAATTCTAAAACTATTAACTGTTTTGGCGGTGCAAAATCTTTGGTGAAGTTTGGTGTGGAAGGGATGAAGAGAGAGAGAAAGAGAGAGATTTGTGAACTGCATTTGGGGCATTTGGTATTTAAAATTTTTTAGTTGAATCAATACTAAATATAGCTAGGGGCATAGGTTTAAAGTGTAATAATAAATACTAGCCTTCTGATCATATTCAACATCAACATGCAGGTTTTGTTTATTCCAATATCAAAAAAAAAAAAACAAATTGTAACATTTCTCCCCATTTTACCATTTAGGTGTACTATCATTTATATATTATACCAAAAAGTAACCGAGATCAGGACATCAAACAAATTAATGATCCTAGCCATCCATCATGTATAATCAATGATAGTTAGAGTGTTTCTTAAGTTTCCTTAACTCAAGAAGATTTTTGATTTATGTTTGCCCTCTATATATATATATATAGGAAGACGCGTAATGGTGCAGTTTTTAACAATATTCTTTTCTCGCTTTTGAAGTAGCGGAATAAATCAAGGAAGAGTTCTTCTTATGGATAAAGTATCTTGGTAGCATCAATTGGGAGTGTTGACGGGAGTTCAATGTTGGAGTGTTGACCTTCATTTTTAGCAAAATAATTGCCATTCGAGAAAAAATAAATATCAAGTGTACCTATCAAAGATTATAACTAGGATGATATGTACTTTTAGTGCATAAATTATTAAATTTATTTTTATGTCTAAATTAAGAAAAAAGAATACTAATTTTACAATAGGTAGAAACCTTCTAGAAACCACGTAGTTATTTAACACATCCAAGTTTTATAAAATCTTTAGATATTCGAAATAAGATAATATTTATTTGGATTCGTATATGATATTTATAGTACCTATAAAATGTATCTTTTCGTCTTGGTTAACGGAACAAGAATACTAATTTACAATAGCTAAAAACCTTCTAGAAACCACTTAGTTATTTAACACCCGTAAATCAAATACAAAGGGCAAAATAAATAAGACAGGTAAGAAGGATTCTAGTTAATTCATCTTAGATTTAGATAGTTGAGATTAATTTTAGAGAAAAAATAGTGGAATGACATAAAGGGAATCCTGCACTTTTTTATATTCGCTATCCATATGCAATACACATGTCACTTCCCCCATCAATTTAAAACGTTAATAGCTTTTTCATACGACATTTAAAAAAATCATCATAATAGCGAGTGTTTTTTATTTTTAAAATGAGTATAATACTGATATATAAAAATAAAATAATAGATTTCATTTTTACATGGTTTCTTTGCATTGTGTTAAAGGTTCTGGTCATTATGTATTTCAACTAAGGTTTGGTCATTACATTTTTAGTAGATTTCTATACATTGTGTTATTACTAAAATTTCTAACACAATGTTGATTTGGGTTATGTCCATTATTTTTTTTATCAAAACCTATAACACAATGTAAGATACAATGAAGATAGTGTTATATTTGGGTTTTCTACACAATGTGTTATTGGTTCTGGTCATTGTGTTTAGTCCGTTATCTATTGTGTTTTAATCTGTTGTCCATTGTGTTTTTGTTTGTTGTTCATTATGTTTTAATATGTTTTAGCCTGTTGTCCATTGTGTCTTTTATCTGTTGCCACCAATTATGTCTTTTATGTGTTTTCATCAATTGTGTTTTAGTATATTTTCCATGATGTTTTTAGTTTGATACTCATTGTATTTTATACTACTTTCCATTATGTTTTTAGTTTGATACTCATTGTGTTTTAGTCTCCTGTCCATTGTCTTTGATCTGTTGTCATCGATTGTGTTTTTGGTCTACTTTCCATTGTGTTTTTAGTTTGATACTCACTGTGTTTTACATTATGTTTATTGTTTTTTAGTCTACTGTCCATTGTGTTTTTATCTGTTATCACCAATTTTGTTTTTCTCTGTTGTCACCGATTGTGTTTTTTGTTTACTTTAGAAAGTATATTACACCAAGTCTTTCTCCAAGTCTTTCTCCAAGCCCTCCACCACTACCTCATTGGCAATTTAGAAAGTATATTACATTAAGTAAAAAAAGTACATAAAAGACAACCCATAATTAAAAAAACCTACTTATTAAATCCTAAGAAAACTACTAATTAAATCCAACAAACTAAAAAAAAACTATGTACAAAATACTAAAGTGGGCAACCCATTTAAAATCTGTATTTGCATTATGCTTGTACTCGATCTTTGCGATTTCGAGTCGATAGTCATTGGTCAAGTCGCCCGAAGGGACACGGTCTAAGCAAGTTTTAAAGTGATCCAACTTCGGTTGAGCTCACGCCATTTG
Organism: Scalesia atractyloides; assembly: GCA_947069175.1. NCBI lineage: Eukaryota > Viridiplantae > Streptophyta > Magnoliopsida > Asterales > Asteraceae > Scalesia > Scalesia atractyloides. The sequence continues at coordinate 87,198,116 of CAMTDV010000012.1, forward strand.
TGATGACACGCATTTAAGTTGTAACGCGTGTTGCCGACGTGCTGTTGGTATTGTTGAAACGCTTGACTCCAATACGCGGCTTAATCGCTTGTAGAGTACGTTGGGCATCTGGAGGGTATGGTCCAAAAACCCTGCGCTTGCGCAAGATACCATACCCTCATAATGACAACAGGTAACTTGAGTAACCTTGCGCACTATGCGCGACGGTAAGTCAGCCCTGAAAACAGCATGTTGCTTAACAAACCTTCCGCACCTCACGCAACGGCAAGTTAGACCTGAAAGCACAGATCCTAAACCCTGCGCTAATTAAGTAAGCTTCTAACTGAGCATCTAACCATACTTAGAAAAACCCTTAGCTGAGACTTCTCAAGCCTTGCGCAGACGGCACAGCCCTTTCGGGAGCCGCACACAAAGCCAAGACTAAGGCGAGAGCAACTCATACTTAGTCTTGAAAAAAGAACTTGACCCTACAAGTTCACGCTCGCCAAAAAGCGCTGATAAGGCCACGCGGTAAGAAGAAGTGCAAAGAGGCATTGATTAAATACAACAGGGACAAGTGGCAGAGCTCTGACTCAATAGGCACTCGACTGGTTGTACCAGACCACGTTGCAAGATGAACAGTCGTGCAAGAGACAAAAAGTATACAAGGACGTACAGATGGCACCAGCCAACTCGTGCCAACAATTGTCACACGATCTCCATTTACGGCTGATAACAGACTAGACAACAAGGACAACTACCAGGACACGTGGCCCCATCCACCGTGCACCAAGTGCTATTCTTGCCAAGGATCACTAACGGTCGTGGCAGAAGAGACAGAATGGATATTCCTGGTTGTCATTTCTAGGCCCAAGGCCCATCAGCCCATCTCCTGCACGAATCTCTCCGGCTATAAAGAAAGGACCTCAACTCCAGGTTGAGACACATTGTTCTTATTCGCTCACTAAATACATTATCCTTTACAAACCACTATACTTATTCCAGAATGGTATTCCTGGTTGTCATATTGTCATTAAAAGCACACATTTTACACGGTTACATGAGATTACAATCAAGTTTCTCTCCTAATAGCGGTCCTAAACACTACACGTGGTAGGAACTCACATCCTATCCATCCGACTCTTCAACTTCTGCCGCTTCATCATGGAAGATATCTTTCAAACGATCAACGAAGTCGTCATGCTTTAGCGCTTCACTTACTAGATCCATCACTGGTAGTTGTAGATGGTCATCCTCTTGCTTCACCTTTGAAAAGGCAACATCCGTATTGACTCTATGGGTAGCGGTGCGGCTGGTATCCCAAGTAATGTCTAAAGCATGAGTTACGTGATGAGCGCACTCTACGTAGCCCTGCGCATAACCGTCATGGTGCGCCGTGACCATAGCTTGGCCACAACACTGTCTAACTCTACCAAGTTTAGGATCGAATTAACAATCTGTACAGCACATGGAAACGGAATGAGAATCAAGATAAATGGTGATCAAACTAATAAAAGTGTACTTACATTTACAACTCCATGTTGTTGCATCTAGAGCATATTTTTCATCAAAGGCTCAACTATACTTTCTACGGTGGCGTGTGCCGCCTCTGAACCTTTGAGTTTTTGCTCTGCAAGCTCGGCGGGCTTTTCACCCGCACTCACCTTCACTTCGGAGAGTCGCAGTTTCTCTTGATCCTCCAAGTGCCGGCGCTTTAATTCAACCTTCTTAACCCTGGCAGCTTGGAGATCTTTCTTCACACCTTCAAGAGCCGCCCTAGTTTCTTCTTGATTACGCAATAAGGATGTAAGTTCTAAAATCTCTTGATTTCATAAAATAAGAATGGCGGAAATTTCCACCTCTTTCTTCACACCCCAGCACCGACCATTCTTCGGTCTTCTGCGCCTCAACGAATTTCGCCTTCTCGGCTTCAAATTCTTGTTTTTGCGCAGCCATTTAGGCCCGCTCGAGCGCCATTTCTTTTTTCACAGACTCAAATTTTTCCTGATCCCTATGCATACTGCGCCACTCACGGATGATCTTGTGAGTGTTGGAGGTGGAACTGGCGGCTAATTGTAGATATGCGTGGTATGTTTGTTCATAGCCTTGTTCCCCGCGCGCTCTCACCTTTGCTGGGGGGAAAGCACCTTTAAACCACTCTCGGCATACCTGCCAGTGGGAGAACTTTTCACCCAGCTTCAACTTCCAAACAGGAGTATGAATACCAGTAGCTCGTTTTTCTGAATACGATCGGTAGTAATAGTCACCCAAGGTTTCATCCGGATGAATTGGGGACCCTTCGTCAGATGGGTGCTCCCCAAATTCCCTGGCGCCACTCCCATGTACTTGTTCCGCTGACTGAGTTTCTAGAAGAGAAGTATCTTGCAGAGCATCCTCAACAGGTGTTTCTCTGGTCTCTTCAACCACAGTTTCCCCTTCCGGCACCACTGCCTCATCGTCTATGCTTGCCTCCATTACCCCAGCACTTGACTCACCACCTTGGGCCCTTGTCGCCCGCGCAGCTTCATAAACAGGTGGTGGCAATGGTGCAGTCTCTATAGTACGACAAGAGCGGATGGCATAAAAACCGGGGTTTCATCTTTCCCTGTATAACAAAGGCGTCGAAACGGTTAAGCTAGAAGAATAAAATTTTGAATGGGAGATAAGGTTTTACCTATTGAAAATTTGGCCACAAGAGAATCAAGATTACCGTGTTGGCCTATAGTTTTCCTCCGCGCAACCTTCGTAGGCGGTTGCGCACGGTATCGCCCTTTGGAAGAGCTCTTTTCTCGAATTTTCTCTTCAGGGGTTCTGGGCTCGACTCCAGATCAATTAGATCGTCCAGGTTCGCGGTTGGTATCTCCGCGACATCCTGTGGCTCAGGTTTAGGTTTCCTCAAGCCTATAGGCGCAAGGCCTTCTAAGGAATCAGAAACCACTACATAATCACCCAAGTGTCAGGCACAGGGCACGTACCTTTGGGTGGGTCCGCCTGGGGCAGAGCAGTTTTTTTGGGCGCACCAACGTTGCGCCACGCACGCCTTTTTTCTTCGAATCAGGGCCAACAGCCAGGTTCCGCAGCGCACTTGCATCATGGCGCAACACACACGAAGTAATTCGAAAGGATGCAAGTAACAAACAGATAACACTTACTACTTCCAGATGTAGGAGTCGTTAAATCCGCATCTCAAGGCAACTCAAAGTTCCTAAGTATTTGGGAATGCCATGTTGGTTCCTCCGAATTGAGCGGAACATTCTTCATCCGCCCGTTCTCCCTCTGGTAAGCCGCAATGTATAGCGCAACCCCTATAAAAATGCGCATGGTTCAGCAATAATGTACAAAGAGAAGTAACACAATAATGAAGCTTAGTGTTATCGCCTTCCATATAAACCGGCTTCTCACAGCGGTCAGATTTCCACAACAGACTCATCCCCACGGCAATTAACGCTCTCTATGGCAGCTGAGCGGCCGGGATCTCTTTAATATCCTGATACCATGATTCATGGTCAGGAAGGAGATGCTCTCCACTGGAATGTCTTCAGCCCCACGGAAGTGCATCCTTAGAGGGATGACCCCAACTTTAATGTAGAAGAATTTTTGCTTCCAATCGTGATAAGACTTGGGCGGGGTATGCAAGATTTTCTTCGCCTGGATGCGATGCTGAAATGAGTAAAACCCTAGAGAGCAATGAAGTTAGTAAAAAACCCAAAACCGGTTTACGGTTGGGTGGATGCCATCGAGCGGCATAGAAATTCAAAATGTTTTATCCTAATCGTTCCCATGGGGTTTAACTGGGAAATATGAAATCAGTAGTGGTCGAGGATATCCAAGAAAATTTTGTTGCTGGCAAACGAAAGTTCCCATCGGCAAAATGATCAAAGAATAAAGTGATGTAATCAGGTGGGGCGTTTGCAGCAGTATCCCCTTAGGAAGGGTATCAAGCATCCCATTCTTTTGGAAATTCGGAAAATGGTGACAAGTTTTTGAAAACTGTTCGCCGACCATTTCAATACCGGCAACGAGCTGGTAGTCTCTTCGCTGGTGGTACTTTCAGGGTCTTTCTTCGGTCGTCATCTTTGGCTATCAAACGGAGCAGGGATCAAAGAGGGGTTTGGAGAAGAGAAATGTGAGAAGAGATACAAAGAGGTGGAGAAATGAGTGAATTTCAACTGTAGGTCCACCTAGGATCAAGTTAAACTGTTCCTTGTTCATATAACGTACACACAAGTGCGGAATCCAAGTGTGCATGCAACCAAAGCAAAGTAAAGAATACGGGTAACCAAAGATTCACTATCTTGATTAATGATTGAGAACAAGTACAAAATATACATACAATGCTCGTATGAGTCAAACAAACTTGACTGTGTTCTTGTGTCTTCGTCTTCAGAGAGAATGTGAGAGGCTCACTTAGACCAACTAGCTAACCCACGCTGACTGAGAGGTACATGTCATGCTTATATCGTGTCCAAGCTGGTCACTCGTAGAAAACACATTTGCCAGACATATGGAACACACTATTACACATGAGACACATCTCCAGAATTTTGGTACGGAACATCTGTTTCGTACGAAATACATTGTTTCGTACGAAACCATTCATTGTTTCATACGAAACATGTGACTCGTACGAAACCTATGACTCGCACAGAATTCTCATTCTTGGAGAAGTGTGTAGACATGACGTTTACAGGACTCAACAGTATGCACACATGCAACGATTAACACAGACAAGCTAAGAAGTCATACTAGATCAAGATAGAAGGATATCTCAATCTATTCGACATGACCAAACCTATACAGACACTTGAGCAAAGACCGTACAATTACCACTGTAATTAAGAACAAGCGACAAACCAAAACTGTATCAACAAACTCCCCCTTGGATGTTGCTTGGTCTCTGGTCTTCGGTCTTTGGTCTTCATATGTTGGTCTTCACAGGAATGGTTTGGAGTATCAACAAACTCCCCCTGAAGATCTGCTATCCATTGATAGATCTGCTATCCAATGATTAGAGCATCAGGTCTTCGAACTTCTAAGAAACTTTAATCTTTCTTGTTTCCTCTTCTGACTTGTCAGATTTCTTCGTTGCTGGTCTTTTTCATGTTCTTTTGTATCAATCTGTACTCAATAGACAAAATATAATTAAACACAAATTTCTCAGGGAATACACACGAAAGACTTATCATAATTTCTTCGTATGATTGTATTCCCTGAACGAGATACACACTCGTATGAATTCCACCAGCAGATTTGAGAAAAACAAGTGACCAAGTCAATTCAAATGACTAGATTCTTTCATATGAGATACACACACTCAAACGAATTTCAGATTTTGGATTTCTTTGATGAGTTACTTGTTGCAAGATATTACTTTATGAAGTTGCGATATCAAACTAGAGGTTCTTTGGCGTATCTTGGTAGAAAATTTTGAGTATCAACTTTGGCTAACTTTCAAAAAGCAATTTTATAAGAAACTAAGTAAACTAGACTTAAAATCAAAATATACAGATAAACTATATATCTATTTAACAATTTTTTTTGAGTTTCAAGGTAAAGGAATCATACCAGCATTTTAATCTTTGTCAAAAACGGTATTTGGTTTTCAAAATTAAACAGATAAGTATTTAACTATGTATCGGTATTGTTGTCCACGTAAGCTCAGACTTATCTGGATGTAAGCATGATTAGAAGATATGATTAAGGTACGAATTATACTTACTAGCCGGTGTTCAACCATATCACGACACATTCCCGTATCAAGATATGTACAGAGAAATCTTACTGGTGAGTATATGCTTTATCATCTGTTTTGACGTATATGAATGATGTGAGATACTCGCTTATTTTTTATTGAAAACAAGCCCTTTGTGATTTAATCACTTATTGATGAGGAACTTGATTTTCATATGCATGCAGTGCACAGGAATAAGTCCGGAACAGGTTAGTACCATCGTACCGACAAAGAGACGAACTTAGCTCCCGCATAAAGCTGTGATATTTTATCACTTATTTTGGGGATGTGATATTTTTATCACTTATTTGATGGTCGGATGCAGTATGTACACGTATGTATGATATCATGGAAGTTCTAGACTTGCGCCACCGTTATTTTTCGGCAAAAGATTCAACCATGATACCTAGATGATAAGCCAGCATAAAGACCGTATATCTTAGAACCTCGGCACTCTATCAAACGAAATTTGGTACCAAGACCATATGCCAATGAATGGTTCCCACCTGGCGTTCTATCTGTTAGGTTTATATCAACTGCACATTTTAATCTGATTGTGAGCCTACCGATACATCATTAGCAAAGCTACTTATCAATTTTCTTTTTATGCTTTTAAGCCATTTCTTACAAATTTACCGGTGAATTTCATCATCTTCAACTTATCCAAAAAACTCATTTTTGATTTTTCTATTGTTTTTGTGTTTTTCTGAAATTTTCTCCCCCTTAAACAAAGAAGGTAAATAAAGGACATATTTTTGTATTTTCTTGAAATTTACTCCCCCTAAAATATAAAATAAAATCTTTTTGTAGTTTTAGATTTGTAGAAAAGTATTTACAAAAATAGTTAGCCATGGTTGAGTTACTCGGGCTTCACCTTGATGCCATTGACCAAAAGTAGATAATCAAAACGTGATTTATCAAAGGTTTTGGTAAAAAGGTCGGCACGTTGGTGATCAGTGTGGATTTTAACAACATGATAAGTCTCTTTTAATAACAATCACGTATGAAATGATACTTAATCTCAATGTGTTTTGTTTTTGAGTGCTGTACAGGATTCCGAGTGATCTGTAAAGCAGCTTCATTATCAACAAAAATAGGAGTAGTAAGAAATTCAAAACCGTAATCGTCGCATTTGCTGTTGAATCCATAGAACTTGAGAGCAACAACTAGAACGTATATATACTCAGCCTCATATGTTGATGTAGCTACACAAGTCTGCTTTTTGCATTGCCACGTGACTAGGGATTTCCTAAGAACTGACATCCTGCTGTTGTTGACTTTGCATCGATTTTACAGCCGCCATGATCAGAATCACTGAATGCTATCAGATCAAAGTTATCATCCTTAGGGTACCATAGACCAGTGTAGGACGACCCTTTTAGATAACGAAAGATCCTTATCACAGCCATCAAGTGAGAAACTTTCGGACTAGACTGATAGTGCGCCAGAAGGCATGTTGGGTACATTATGTCGGGTCTTGAAGCAGTAAGATACATGAGAGATCCGATCATAGCACGATAGAGAGATGGTTCTACATGTTCACCCATTCGTCTGGAGTAATCCCATGACTTTGAGCTAATGGAGTTCCCAAGGGTTTTGAATCATCCATCTGAAATCGCTTGAGAATATCTCCGATGTACTTGGTTTGATGGATAAAAATCCCTTCCTTTGATTGCTAACCTGCAAACCTAAAAAGAAAGTCATTTCACCATTGCGCTCATCTCGAACTTCTCCTGCATAACCTGTTCGAATTCTTTGCACATTCGAGTGTTAGTAGACCCAAATATAATATCATCAACATAAACCTGTATGAGCAGCAAGTCCTCGTTCCTTTCCTTGATGAAGAGAGTACAGTCGATCAAGCCTCATTGAAAACCATTCTTTAACAGATAGGTAGACAACATTTCATACCAAGCCCTCGGAGGTTGATGAAGACCATATAACGCCTTGTTGAGAAGCCAAACCTTATCAGGATGGAGAGGATCTTCAAAACCTGGGGGTTGCTCAACATATACTTCCTCTTCTACCACACCATGAAGAAATGCACTCTTCACATCCATCTGATAAACGGTGAACTTCTTGAAGGACGCATAAGCCAAAAAGATTCTTATGGCCTCAAGTCGTGCAATCGGTGCATAAACTTCATTGTAATCAATGCCTTTGACCTGATTAAAACCTTGAACAACCAATCGCGCTTTGTTTCTCACAACAACACCTCGGTCATCCTTCTTGCACTTGTACACCCATCGTGTACCAATCTTCTTGTAGTTGTCAGGCCTGTCAACCAATTTCCAGATGCCTAACTTCTGAAACTGCTCTGCATGGCTTCAACCCAATAGTCTTCTTTCATTGCCTCCTTCCAAGATTTTGGTTCTTCTTGGCACACATAGAAGGCAAAGACCAATCATTCAGACCACCAGATTCCCTGATTTCGAATACAATCCAGCATTCTGGTTATTTCGAAGCTGATTACGAGTCTGCACACCACTGTGGACATCTCTAATAATATTCTACTGAGGATGGATATTATGAATTCGAGTTTCTGGCACATCAGGAACTCGAGAATTTATACCCAAATTGTTGATATTCAGATCAACAGTTAAATCGAGAGCTGGTTTTGATGACGTTGTAGATGCTTGACCTTCAGTCATTCCTTGAGGTGGAATACTTGATGTACCATCTGAAATTACAGGAACCGCTCCAGAGGTAGCTTCATTTGCATCATGAAACTCATCTTCTTTTGATGAAACATTATAATCCACAGCGTCTTCGAATTCCTCATTTTGAACAAGATTGTTAACCGAAGTCGACACTTGAGGGTTAACAATAATTGGTCGAACTAATGACGAGTCTACTGCATTATCACTTTCCAATAACATCTGAGCAGCAGCTGTTGCATCGTCAAACATTGGCAGATTAAAGGAGTCAAACAGCCCATCATAGAATCCAAGGAGCACCCAGAGCTCTTACAGCTTCTGTATATCTCTGAACCTTGACTTCACCCCATTCTTCAATCTTCTTCGAAGACACATTCCACACCCGGAAATTAGGAGTAGCATATCCAAGAAAGAAACCTTCGATAGCCTTGGGACCAAACTTTCCATGTGGGTCGATCATAGTGCATGGAGCTCCAAAAGGTTCTAAGAAAGAAACATCCGGTTTCCTTTTATGTAACAACTCAAAGCATGTCTTCCCATGTCTCTTCACCGTTAGAACTCTATTCATCGTGTAGCATGCAGTAGCAACAGCTTCTCCCCAAAATTGAACGGGAAGTTCTGATTCTACTAACATGGTTCTTGCAGTTTCAACAAGAGTTCGATTTTTCCTCTCAGCGACGCCATTTTGTTGTGGAGTGTATCGAGAACTGTACTCATGTAGAATACCCTTTGAGGAACAGTACTCATCCATAACTTGATTCTTGAATTCATGCCATTGTCGCTTCTGATTCTCCTTACCTTCAGATTATACAAATTTTCTAGCAGAGTCAGGAGATTCTTGAGGATAGTAGGAACTTCACTCTTGTGTGCCAACATGTTTACCCATGAAAATATGGAATAGTCATCAGTAACTACCAGACAATAAGAATCACCAAAGTTTGTCTTGTGTTTCATAGGTCCAAAGAGGTCATATGAAAACGTTCCAGTGGCATATTTACTGTGTTGATCTTCTTCACGGGATGGTATTTTCTCGCTTGCTTCCCTTTCTGGCAGGATACACAAACGTCTTGAAGATGAAAATTCTTCACTGGTACACCATTCACTAGATTTTTCTTTACCAAATAGTTCATTTTTCTCAGGTGAATGTGTCCCATACGTCTGTGCCAAGAGATTGATTCCTTCTCGGTGGCTTTAGAGACAAAACATGTGACTTGTGCATATGTTGTAATAGCTTGGCTCATATCAAGAATATACAAATCATTAATTCTTGGAGCCGACAGGAGAATCCATTCCTTGGGGATCTTGAATCCAGGCTTCAGCACATAACATCCGGCATCATCAAAATGTACCGTGAACTTCTTGTCGCAGATTTGAGAAACACTAAGAAGATTGTGATCAATTTGCCGCACATAATTGATCTTGTCGAAGCTCACAACACCATTGGAGACCATTCGTTCTCCAGTGATGTATCCACCTCTGTCACCAGCAAAAGCAACATAACCACCCCTTATGCTTTTCACATCATATAGGAGTCGCAAGTCGCCCATCATGTGCCTTGATGCTCCACTGTCAACAATCCAATGACTGTTTATAGTTCCTCCTGGAACACCCTGCACATTGCACAAACAAGATTAGTTTAAGATGGGGACCCAAGCCTTAGTGGTCTTGGGTCGTCCCTTATCATCGAGAAATGTAATCTCAATTTCTTGATGATTAACAAACTGAGAACCTCCCTTTGAACCATTACTGGTCTTCTGTTTCCAAGATCCTTGTTTATTACCAGATTTACTATTATTTACGGTTTTAACAGTGTCTGGTTTTGTTGACTTTGAAGATCTTTGATCCTTATTTGAAGAATCCGATTTTAAAGCTTTCTCAATTGCTTTACTTGTTGACATTTTTGTTTCTCTTTTTGATCTTTAATAACTCGTTTATCTTGTGTCGGAGAAACAGATTTACGTTTGCAAGTTGGTTCATGAGGGGTTTTCTCTATACATCTTGATTTGGATGGATTTTGACAATCCTTTATAATGTGGCCAAATTCTTCACATTTGAAACAAGTTCTCCTTTCAACAAAACTAGAGGATCGTGTTTCTTGGCTTGACGTTGAACTTGTGGGTTTTGAGGTACTAGGTTCATTTTCATTACATCCATCAGTGTGTTGGGTGTAATTGTTTTTACTATTTCTTTTCAAAATCTTAACTTTCTTTACAAAATCAAGATTAGATTTTCCTTGAAAAGTTTTGACTTTATCGAAACCTTTAGAACTCAAAAATTTAACAGTTTTAGCCTTTTCTGGTAACGAGAGCCTTTTGCTTCAACCTTCTGTTGAGAAACTGTAAACTTTTGAACTCGCTTCCACTGTTTTTCTGTTGAAGCGGATAATGGTTGTGGTTTGGTGGACTTTTTCTTCTCTAAAGGTTTGGTTGTTGACTTTTCAAAAACTCGATCTATAGAGATTGGATTTATGTTTTTAATTGGAAAATCTTTGTTTGAATAGATTTTCTTATCTCCAACCAAGGTATACAACACATTATCTGCTTCTGTCGACACTTGTGTCTTGACAGATTTATTAGGAACAGTCTTTTGATTCTCAACAGATTGAGTACTAGGAGTAGCAGAAGATTCTACTCTTTTCCTTTCATCAAGTGGCTGATCCTGATCATCATTTCTTGATTCATCATCTGATGTATCATCCTCTTCTTCATCAGACGATGAACTTTCTGGCTTGCTTGGTTCTTGAGAGGAATTGCCTAGTTTGAACCCTAACCCTGCTGCGAATTCCTCAGGATTCAAAGGTACAGAGGGTTCAAAACGAGGCATCTCCTCTTCATCAGGCATTTTGGTATAGTTGTGTTTCATTGATGGTGGACACGACTTATACCCTATGCATTGAGCATCTCCCTTTAGTTTATGAACTTCAATAATATGATCAAACACATATTGGGAGTTAGAATAACTTTCCAATTTGCGTTTGATCAAATCATATTCGCATTTGGCGATGGCTAACTCTTTCTTTGTTTCTTCTAGGAGATTAATGTAGTTATTAATTCCTGTCTGTTTATTAAAAACTGTTTTTGTCAATTCAGAAACACTTCTCGTAAGGGTTTCTATTACATATTTGAATTCTTTTTCATTTCTAGTTAGCGCGAAATTCGCCTCTTTGCATTTTGATAGTTCAAGAACTAAATTCTGATTATGACTGTTGATGGTTTCATACTTTATTTTCAATTCAACACAGTCATTGCAAACAGTAGGAGGTTCAGAATTTACCTGTTTTGAAGAACCTTCAAGATTTGCCATAAAGGCAATGTGATGAGGAAACTCTGCACCATCTGTAGAGAGTGTCTCTGTCTCTTTCACCCCAGCTTCTTCATTCCTCGTCATACCTACCTTTTCAGATTTCAACATCTCAGCTTCACCCAGCAACTCTTCAACCTCAGCATCACTTCCTTTCTTCTCACTAGAATCAGATCCATAACCATCTGAACTTGAACATTCTTCATCAGAACTACCAGCATCCCCAGATGTATCATCGTTATTTGGAGTATTGATGTTGTGATCATGCTTGATGTGATCCACGATCTTCACATAGCATGCAGTTCTTCCGTTGTTCTCAGTTCCAAACTGTACTGACCAATCGCATCCTTCATCAGACTGAACTACCAAAGCTATGTGCGTGTTTGAAGGACCTGATTGATTGGTATTGTTAGAGTTGCCAACAGCTACTATTCTTCTTTCATTGTTGTATTGTGCTGTGTTGGATGGTTGAGACTGATTTCGAAAGAGGTTGTAATTTCCTTCCTTGCTGGGTCTTGTGCATTCCCGCTTGAAGTGAGCTCTTTCTCCGTAGTTGAAGTAAGTGATGGCGGTTTTGTCAAAGCCGTATTTTGTATCCTTCTTGCTTTCCAAACTGGTTCTACCCGTTCTTCTCATATAATCCTTCGCTATTCTCATAGCACTTGCAAATGCCCACTTGATGTCCATCACCTCCATCTCATCTCGATCAATTTGTTCATAGTCTTCGTTTGTCAAATTGATGTTCCCTATTTGACCTGCAACTAAACCACAATAAGCACTGACCATAGTATTTAGAAGTTCCCATGTTCCTGTGCAACTTCTACATTGATTTTGGAGAGACTTGACGTGTCAAGTTTGACAGTGTTGGGATTTGCAGATTGACTGTTACTTCCATAAAAGCTTGTTGAGGAGCTTGCTGTGGAGCTTTATGCGCTAAATCCCTTGGCTATGGAAGGAAGGCTTTCGGATCAAAAGCCTGTCCATAGGTTTGATTACTCGAACCTGTGACTGACTTGATTGAACTGGTTGGGGTAGAAAGGGTTCACGTTTGACACAAACGCGGTCTGCAGCTTCGGTTGCTGACTTGAGCTTGTACCTGCATTTATACCTCCAAAATACATCTCAGGGTTTTGTGGAGCAGAGACTCGTTGTGCCTTCCAGAGTTCTTCTTCATTCTTGTTCTCCAGTTTCTACACAAATTCATAAATACTAATTGAGTCCAAAACACCTGTATGTTTTAAAAGATCAATAAATTGACCCCATTTCGGTGGTAAAGCATCAGCAAATCGCATCACGATTTCTTGTGGTGCTGCTAACACTTTATACGAGTACATTTCGCTAAGAAGATGATAAAACCGAGAGGTCATATCATTCAAGGTTTCGTTCTCCATGAACATGAAACCTTCAAACTCTTTCTTGAGATGATCATGCCGAATCTTCCTGATAGCAGCGTTACCTTCACCTCTTGCTTCCAAAGTGTCCCACAAATTTTTCGTTGTAGTACAATACACAAATTTGATGATAAATGTCTTTATGCAGAGCTTGTGTAAGGATAGCAAATGCCTTTTTCTCTAGATCATAAGCTTTCTTGTCACTTTCGACTAGATTGGCCAATGTGGTTGGATTTGATCCAGCTTCTTCAAGTGCTTCATTGTAGGGGTAGTGAAACACATCCACAATTCCGTGTTTTGACCGAGAACATACGTATGAAAATGACTTTTCCATGAAGGATAATCGTTCATGTGATTTAACTTCGGCGGTCGGTTATTACTACATGTTTCACTTTCGCTCATTAAAAGAGTTTGGATGCTTTGATTTTGATTCGCAACACACGCCCATGATTTGCAGAGATCATTGCTGTATGTTGAGGCATCAAAGATTTTACCCATGATGTTGCGGAGCTTTGCGAATCCTGATTTGAGCTTGGACAACTCCAATCCCACGGGTTAGAACTCATTATATTTTCTTGTTTTATGAAAATTTAAAGGTTTAAAGTTTCAAATTATAATTACCTTTTAAAAATTCACAGGTTCTTTAAATATGACAAATTCTTAAAATCATAAAGCTTTGAAAAACACGAAAAACAAACAACCACTGTTTCGCGGGAGACAGCTGTTTCGTGCGAGATGCTTGTTTCGTGCGGGTCAAGTGTTTTGTGCGGTTCAGATGAATCGCACGAATCTTTTCACTCGTACAAACTGTTTTGTTCAGCGTTTTTCAGAGGAATCTTTTCAGAAATGGTTTGGTGAAAAATTTTCCTTTCTTGTGTAGACCTGCTTTTTTCGAAAATACCTGTTGTCTTACCCACTTTTAGTTAAAACACAGATTTTAACAGTCCACAGCCAAGTCCAGATCCAAGTCAGAAAATGTCAACCCTACCAAAACTAATCAGATTCAAATTTTTGCAGATTTCTTCTCAAGGGTGTTCTTCAAAAAAATTTACCATAAAATTTTCTGCATGCAACAGATTTTAACCAAGTTTTAAGTTAGTTAACTATCCAAAACTTATGTTTTCTGCTGGAGATCCAAGAACGCTTCAAAAATCTTCAAACTAGCTCAGAGACAACTAAGCCCGGTTTTGAACAAGGAAAGAGCCAAAGCTCTGATACCACTTGTAGGTCCACCTGAGGATCAAGTTAAACCTGTTCCTTGTTCATATAACGTACACACAAGTGCGGAATCCAAGTGTGCATGCAACCAAAGCAAAGTAAAGAACATGGGTAACCAAAGATTCCCTATCTTGATTAATGATTGAGAACAAATACAAACATATACACACAATGCTCGTATGAGTCAAACAAACTTGTGTGTTCTTGTGTCTTCATCTTCAGAGAGAATGCTGAGAGGCTCACTTAGACCAACTAGCTAACCCACGCTGACTGAGAGGTACATGTCTGCTTATATAGTGTCCAAGCTGGTCACTCGTACGAAAAACGTTGCCAGACATATGGAACACACTATTACACACGAGACACATCTCCCGAATTTGGTACGGAACATCTGATTCGTACGAAATACAATGTTTCGTATGAAACATGTGACTGTTACGAAACCTATGACTCGCACAGAATTCTCATTCTTGGAGAACGTGTGTAGACATGACGTTTACAGGACTCAACGGTATGCACACATGCAACCGATTAACACAGACAAGCTAAGATGCCATTATAACGCCATGCTTTCCCATACTTCCTTTATTTAGAACCGTGTATTGTAATTCTTTATTTCATTTTTTTTAAGCTTGTAATTCTCGTAATCATCTTTAATCGCATCATTGTTAAACCAGACTATGATCATAATGAGATCGAGATTCTTAATATTCATTCGTGGTAATGTTGTATGTGATTGAAAACACCGTGATCTGTGAAACTCATAATCGTTAAACTAAATTCGTTAAGAAAATATATTTACTATCTATTTATTATTATAGTAGTTAATTTTAAATTAATTAATTAAATTTATTGATTAAATTAATTATTTAAATTTGTTAATAGCGGGACTCGAACCCGGGACCTCTGGTTCAACA
The DNA here is from genome assembly GCA_947069175.1 of Scalesia atractyloides. Classification (NCBI taxonomy): domain Eukaryota; kingdom Viridiplantae; phylum Streptophyta; class Magnoliopsida; order Asterales; family Asteraceae; genus Scalesia; species Scalesia atractyloides. The sequence goes on from CAMTDV010000012.1 coordinate 87,213,309, forward strand.
AGCAGTGACACAACCACTCCGCCAGGCGCCACTTTTGATCGAATCCGGAAACACAAGGCTTTTAAGCCGTGTTTCCGGTGAAGCTGATCGCGAACAAGGGGGCGGACAGCAGCCTTGGGAGCGGGATTTTTGAGTTTAAACCTTCTTTTTTTATTAATTACTCACCCAAACTCACTTAAAACTAACCTAAACTTATCCCTATAAAACCCACCTCTAGTCCAAGCATTTTTAAACTTTAATCTCCCTCAAATCTCTCTCAAAACCCTTCAACCAGCTGCCAAATTCCAAGTTCGAGCAGATTGTACCCATCTTACAAAAGTGAGCATATCTTGCTCATTTCTTAACGAAATCAACTCATTCTTCTTTCTAAACAATTGGACGAACTTTAAGTTTGAATCCTAGGGTTCTCCATGGAGTACTCAGATCTGGAAATGCACTTAAATGTCCAAACTTTCTGTTTGCTTTCAAAAACTTTTCAAAACTCATATTTTTTCATCCAACTTGAGTTTAACTCATCTCAAACCTATGTCCTAATGCTTACAACCACTCTTATGGTTGGTTAGGCTTAAAAACAAGGTTGAGGCATTCAAAATAGAGCATTTATCCTCACAAATATTCTGTTTTCATAGAGCTTCAAGCTCACAAGTGATGCAAGTTCATAAACTTGTTCATGTGTGTCCACCATGGTTAGCTTGGGCTATCCTAACTCGAGACCACACATCACTTGATGATTTTTCTAGACCTAAAGTGTCACCATGGACACACTTTACATTCTTGTCATTTACATTACTGTTCATGTTATTGTTCTAGTACCCTCCTTGTTACCTATGGTAACTTGTGTATGGTGAACGTTATTCGAGGTTCCTAAATGGATGGTTCTACCTCCTACCTCCTCCATGACTTCCATGAAATCCTTGTTAGTATAGTTTATTATTATGTACATATAATACCCATGGACTATATTATAATCCTAAAAACCGAAAACCTTGATAATGACTATATAATCACCTATCAAGTTATTAAGTTACCACTAAAGTATGTAGTTTCTTGTCACGATTCTAATAGGTCCCGAACCTATGAAATCACATTCAACCCTTATGGGTTACTATAGTGTCAAGAACAAGTGCTACATCTTAGTGAATACTTTTGTATCGTCATACTTTGTCACGCTTTATTTTAATCATGCTCGAATAATCCAAATCCTCCGTCAAACTCGTTACTCATACGCTCTCGTTTTCCTCTTGTAGTATAACTCGGCGTTCATCCCATCAACCAACCATCTTCACGGGCTTGTCAAGTTTGAAGACTTAGCAAAACCGTGAGTACACTCGACCCACTTTTCGTTTACAACACTTTTGGGTGTAACATGTTTACTTATACCAAAACCACAACACTTAAACTTTATTAAATGCACAAACAATCCTATACACATGAATACTTAATACGCTTGCGTGATGCTTATACCTTGGTCATTCTTTATGTGATACTTTAGTCATTAACTTGTTTTAAGCCTTCGTTTAACATGTATAGCGCTATAGGAATTCACGCATCCCCCTCCATCGCATAAACTTGAGGCCATGTTAAAACAGCGTGTTTGCGTTAAGGGTTTGGCTAGTAGTATTGCATGCCTTGTATATGCTCTCGTAAAATCATAGTTTCCATGAGGATTCGTTTAAACTTTAATCGTATACGTATGCCATGTTTAAACTTGTGTACTCGCCTTTGCTTTTGCATTGAATTGTTATTTTAAAACATGTTAAAAGGTTGATGAAGAGGATACTACGAAATCAAATAGAAGGACTTAGATACACACATTTAGATGTTTAGGTTAATGTTGTTGTATCAATTTTGTTGTATTGTGTTAAGTTTAATTGTTGTATTTGTTTCAATGTTGCATAATGACAATTATTCTTGAAATGAAATTTGACTTTAAATTAAATATTGTTATTATTAGCGTTGTGAGCAATGAGCAATCTCGTTATCGTCTCACTCCGATGTTTCCGCCTTCGGTTGGGGTGTGATAGATTGGTATCAGAGCCATAACTATAGGGAATTAGGTAGAATTGCCATGTTCGACCTAGTCTATAGTTCTAAGTACCGTTTTGCCCATTCTTGTTTATGCTTAAAACTTTATGCTTCCTACTTTACTTCTTCTCTTTCCTTTTGGTCCTAATATATATACTTGATGTTTTTTCTAAGACATTTTTACACAATACGCACTTTGAATACTTGAAGACACTCGTAACACAAACGAGACGAGTTCACTAAAATAGGCGTGAAACCCACAATTTGGTGAAGACTCTCATTCCGCTATCCTTATTCTTTTTCACGAAATTTCGCCATCAAGTTAGGATGAAATCCTCATCTTGATGGAAAATTTCCAATTCAAACTCTAGTGGACCCTTACCAACGAATCGGAATTTGCTCTTATTTGGTAAGTACCAACCACACTTAGGGTACGAAATCGTCAAGTTAGGGGTGAAACCCGCACCTTGTCGATTAAGTCCCATTCCTTGATTTTCGCTCTCGCTAAAGTTTCGATTTTTCCAATCGATTAGAGACGTGTAGTAAGTGGAAGGGTAAAATGCGTTAGTCGCTTCTCGATGAGAGCATTTTACCTATAGGTCAAAGTACGTTTCTCTAATTTGAAAAGAACTTCGATTCACTTTGGAATTGTCGACGTTTCTCTACCCGAAACATTTCCACGTTCTACGAGCCTATTCTTTTATGTGATTCAATTTCTATGTGTTTTAATACTTGTTACCTCATTCATTTCGAACCGTTACATTATCGCACGTTTATCGCAATCCAAAACAATGTTAATCCTCGTGAACAAACTAAATTTATACTCTTTTATTCGCATTCATACGTGATTATACATGCTATACTTGTTAAACTCATGCAACTTATGTGAACCTTATACACACTTATACATGCAAAACTTGTTACTTTTACAGTATGATCAAGTCTCATCCCTTGCTCTATTTTAACCTCTAGATGTCTTCTCCTAACTCTTCCAAGAAGTCAAAGAGGTCCAACAAGGGATCCAACAACAACAACGGTGACCCTATGTCGAAAGAAGACCTCGTCGGTCTAGTGGCTGAGCAAATGGCTGACCAAATGGCCCGTGTTATCCCTGATATTGTGTTGACGGGATCAAATGAGCAATCGATCTGATCTCGCTCAACTAGCAGAGGCGGAATTCATTCTAGAAGGTAGGTATGACAAAAAGACAGAACTTACTGTTTAACTGCTTCTGATATATTAAAGAGTTCAAGTTAAGACGCAAGTAAACAAACTGATAGAGCTTCGCCGTATGAAATGACAAATCGTTTTTAGCTCTAACAACTTCCCTATTTATAGGTTAACATGACTCATACTGAAGTGCGTGCAAAAACAAACATCTGTGTTTCGTACGAAATAGTATTTCGTACGAGTGACTCACTCGTAAAACACACTTATGTTTCGTGCAAATCATAGTGTATCAATACATAAAATTTACATTTTCTCATTTAAACATTAACGTGTAATCTTTATAAACATTAGGATATATCCTAGACGTAGGCAATAGACATTATGCACAACATATTGTTAGCCAACTCCAACCATCCATACCGAAGACACCAGTCCTGATTCGAAAACTGATGCACCCAAAAGTCTTACCAGTTCAAGCACTTCATGGCTTGCAAACCTGTGAGTTCACCAGCAAGGACGGTATACAGCCATGGATCAACTGGTTTGACGAATGGACTTACCTTTCTTCAGGGCGGAAGTCCTGCTAACCTTCGAACCCTCAATGCTACCGGGTCTTTCGCCAGAGAGCCCTCGAATGGTGGACTACCGAGCGCAACAAAGTGGCAACGAAGCGGCCCCAATACCTTGGGAAGAGCTTAAGGAGCTCATGAAGGATCAATTCTTCCTCCCCACGAGACCCAAAAGCTCGAAAACGAATTTTGGAATCTTACCCAACAAGGGAGTGACGTCGAAGGCTTGATCACGCGCTTCAAACAATTGAGTATCATCTGTCCTGGACAGGTGATACTGTTCCCAAGGCAATTGCCAAGTGATCCGTTCGCTTTCGACGGTAATCATGAACCATGTAGCCGTCCCAACCCAAAACCCTCGATGAAGCCTTTAGCATAGCCATTCAGCTTAACCACAACTGCATCCTTTTAGGGGGCCTATGCAAAGGTCATCTACAAAGCATGCGCACCAAGCCATCACCGACACCACCGCTACCAAAACTCCTCCCTCCCAAGCCAAAGAAAAACCAAAACCGGAACAAGAAGCGGAAGGCTTCTATCCCAAAACAATGCGGTTGTTACTCCGCCTACCCCTGCACCACTAAACACCATCGCCACTACCCAAGGCACCGAACAGCCAAATCGTGGTTACACTGGATCTCACCCGTGTGCACTACCTGCCACTATCATCATCCCATCGGTACTCCATGCCGCAAGTGTTTCCAATGTCAAAGATTAGGGCACTTATCCAACCGTTGCCGAAGTTTTCCTACACCCCAAAACCAGCAACCCTTAGCCATTGCAACCTAACCCTCCCTGCAACCCCAATCCACTCCGCTAGGGCATGTTACCATGTGGTGACCCTAACCATTTCGCCAACGTTTGCCCCAAGCACGCCGTTACCAGCAGCAACACCAGCAGCACCAACCTGAACCTGCTAAAAGTAGAGCTTTTATGCTTACCTCCGCTCAAGCCCAAAGTTCCAACGATGTTATAACTGGTACGTTCCTTGTAAACCATGTCTACGCTTCTTGCTTATTTGATACTGGCGCAGATAGAAGTTTTTGTATCCGTCGAATTTGAACCTTTGCTTAAGTGTGAGCGATCTAAGTTGCCCGACCTTTTGCTGTTGAAGTCGCTAATGGTAAGACCGTTCCTGTTAACTCTGCCCTCCCTCGTTGTTCTTTAGATCTTAATGGTCATGCGTCCTCAATTGATCTCATACCTATGAAAATGGGTAGCTTTGACGTCATAGTAGGCATGGAATAGGCTTCGCAAGTTCGTGCTAAAGTTGTTTGTTCGGAAGAAATTCCTTCGCCTTCCTCTTCCTAGCGGTGATTCCTTACACGTCTATGGGGAAAACCTTCCAAAGGTCTCAAACTGTGTCGTGTATTCAGGCAAACAAATACTTACGCAAGGAGTACTTTGCCTTCCTGGCCCACGTTGTGGAAAAGGAAGATAAAGGTCCAAGCCTAAGTGATGTTCCCGTCATTTGTGAGTTCCTGGTGTATTTCCGGATGATCTTCCTGTCTTCCTCCTCCTCGTTCTGTACCATTTTCGTATTGACCTCATCCCCGGGCAACTCTTGTTGCGAAGGCTCCGTATCGTTTGGCACCTTCGGAGATGCAAGAGCTATCAAGCCAGCTTCAAGAGCTTCTTGATAAAGGCTTTATACGCCCTAGTACTTCACCGTGGGGCGCTCCCTACTCTTCGTAAGAAGAAGGATGGATCATTCCGTATGTGTATTGACTATCGCGAGCTCAACAAGCTCACAGTCAAGAACCGCTATCCACTTCCTCGCATTGACGATCTCTTCGATCAACTACAAGGCGCAACGTGCTTTCAAAGATTGATCTCCGCTCTGGTTATCATCAATTTTGAGTTCTCGAAGAAGATGTACCCAAACCCGCATTCCGCACACGCTATGGACACTACGAATTCGTGGTCATGCCTTTTGGTTTGACTAACGCACCTGCTGTGTTCATGGATTTGATGAACCGCGTGTGTAAGCCGTTTATTGATTGCTTCGTTACATCACATCTTACTCCAAGACGAAAGAAGAACATGGGCAACATTTGCGCCTCATTCTTACGCTTTTGCACACTGAACGTCTTTATGCCAAATTCTCCAAGTGTGAATTTTGGCTAAAAGAGGTTCAATTCTTGGTCACACCGTCAATGAACTGGTATTCATGTTGACCCCGCAAAGATAGAAGCTGTTAAGAATTGGGTTGCACCTAAATCACCTTCTGAGATTCGTTCGTTTCTTGGTTTAGCTGGGTATTATCGCCGTTTCATTTCGAACTTCTCTAAGCTTGCCGTTCCTTTGACCTCCTTAACGCAAAAAGATAAACCTTTTGTTTAGGGTCCTAAGCAAGAGGAGTCTTTCCAAACACTCAAGGGCATGCTTTGTAATGCTCCTATCCTTACCCTTCCCGGTGAAAATGACGACTTCGTCGTGTATTGTGATGCTTCAAACCAAGGTCTCGGTTGCGTTCTCATGCAACGGGACAAGGTTATGCTTACGCGTCGAGACAACTCAAGATACATGAGAAAAACTATACCACGCACGACCTCGAACTTGGTGCGGTCGTTTTTTGCGTTAAAGATTTGGCGACGCTACTTTATGGTACAAAGTGTACGATCTTCACCTATCATAAGAGCCTGCAACATATCTTTGACCAAAAAAACCTCAACATGAGACAACGTCGTTGGGTGGAGCTGTTAAACGACTACGACTGTGACATTCGTTACCATGGCAAGGCGAATGTTGTGGACGATGCACTTAGTTACAAAATTCATGTGAAGAGTATTAATTGTCACAAAACCATGGAGAATTCCATCATCTGATTCGAGATGGCAATATTCGGCCATTAACAAGGGCAACCTCGAAACTGGCTGAATACTGGTGACGAAACACCACTTGAGCAGAAGAACAATGGTATCCTATACTATCGTGGCCATATGTGGATTCCTGATCGTGGTCTCTTCGAACCACGTTGATGGATGAAGCTCATAAATCCCGATATTCCGTACACCCTGGCGCTGACAAGATGTACCATGATCTTCGTACGTCCTATTGGTGCTTGAATGAAACGTGATATCGCTCTCTATGTGTCAAAATGTGACTTGTTCTAAGGTCAAGGCAGAGCATCAGCGTCCCTCTGGCCTACTCGAACAACCTGAAATTCCTGTCTGGAAATGGGAGAGTATTGCCATGCATTTCATTACGAAATTGCCTCGTACTCCTTCAGGTCATGACAGCATTTGGGTTAACACCGATCGTCTGACAAATCCGCTCATTTTCTTACCATTCGTGAAGATTACAAAGTTGAGAAATTGGCTCGTATCTACACGAGTGAGATCATCAGTCGTCATGGTACGCCCATTGACATCATTTCCGATCGTGACGCTCGTTTCACTTCCCGCCTTTGGCAAACTTTTCAATCCACCCTTGGTACTCGTTTGAACCTTAGTACCGCTTTTCATCCTCAATCGAACGGTCAAACTGAGCGTACTATCCAAACTCTAGAGGATATGCTTCGATAATGCGTAATTGATTTTGGCGGCAACTGGGATTCACACTTACCTTTGGTAGAATTCTCATACAACAACACTATCACGCAAGTATTCAAATAGCTCCATTTGAGGCATTGTATGGTGGTAAGTGTCGTTCGCCTATTTGTTGGCACGAGATCGGAGACGTACAACTCACCGGTCCCGAGCTGATACAAGAGACGACGGACAAGATTCTACAAATACGTGATAATCTCCTTAAGCTCGAAGCCGACAAAAGAGTTATGCTGATAAGAGACTCAAGCCTTTGGAATTCAGCGTAGGTGATCTTGTGCTTCTCAAGGTTCCCCTTGGAAGGGCGTAGTTCGTTTTGGTAAGAAAGGCAAACTCGCTCCTCGCAATGTGGGTCCTTTCAAGATTCTCGAAAGGATTGCAAGGTAGCGTATAGACTAGATCTACCTCAAGCGCTCAACAATGTTCATCCTGTATTTCACGTTTCAAACTTGAAGAAATGTCTAGCCGAAGAAGGACTTCAAGTCCCACTCGAAGATCTTCAAATCAACGAGACCTTGCACTTTGTGGAAAAACCGGTTGAAATAATGGACCGAGGAATCAAGCAACTAAGGCGCAGTCGAATCCCTATCATCAGGGTTCGATGGGAAGAAACCGTGGCACTAAATTTACTTGGAACTCGAAAATGATATGAAGGCCAAGTATCCGCATCTATTCGTTGAGTCTTCCTAAATTTCGGGACGAAATTTCCTAAAGGAAGGGAGACTGTAACGCCCTGCTTTCCCATACTTCCATTTATTTAGAACCGTGTATTGTAATTCTTTATTTCATTTTTTTTGAAGCTTGTAATTCTCGTAATCATCTTTAATCGCATCGTTGTTAAACCGAGACTATGATCATAATGAGATCGAGATTCTTAATATTCATTCGTGGTAATGTTGTACGTGATTGAAAACACCCGTGATCTGTGAAACTCGTAATCGTTAAACTAAATTCGTTACTAAAATATATCTACCTATTCGTTTATTAAGTGAGTTAATTTAAATTAATTTAAATTTATTGATTAAATTAATTAATTAAATTTGTTAATAAAATTAATTAATTTTTTTTTTACAAAAATAAAATGCTATTTTTTTATAAGTATATTAACATTTAGAAATTAAATGTTAATATATATCTTTCCTTAATAAAGTCTAAGGTCTAAATTCAATTCTTGGATTCTTTAACTTCAGGGGCTATTCTTGCCATTTCTGAAACTAATTTAAGATTTTTAATTAAAAAAAGGAAATAATCAAACCAGGTCCGCGGGACTCGAACCCGGGACCTCCGGTTCAACAAGCAGTGACTCAACCACTCCGCCAGGCACCACATTTGATGGAATCCGGAAACACAAGGCTTTTAAGCCGTGTTTCCGGTGAAGCTGATCGCGAACAAGGGGGCGGACAGCAGCCTTGGGAGCGGGATTTTTGAGTTTAAACCTTCTTTTTTCATTAATTACTCACCCAAACTCACCTAACAACTAACCTAAACTTATCTCTATAAAACCCACCTTTAGTCCAAGCATTTTACACTTTAATCTCCCTCAAATCTCTCTCAAAACCCTTCAAACCAGCTGCCAAATTCCAAGTTCGAGCAGATTGTACCCATCTTACAAAAGTGAGCATATCTTGCTCATTTCTCAACAAAATCATCTCATTCTTCTTTCTAAACACTTGGACAAACTTTAAGTTTGAATCCTAGGGTTCTCCATGGAGAATTCAGATCTGGAAATGCACTTAAATGTCCAAAAACTTTTCAAAACATATATTTCTTCATCCAACTTGAGTTTAACTCATCTCAAACCTATGTCCTAATGCTTACAACCACTCTTATGGTTGGTTAGGCTTAAAAACAAGGTTGAGACATTCGAAATAGAGGATTTATCCTCACAAATATTCTGTTTTCATAGAGCTTCAAGCTCACAAGTGATGCAAGTTCATAAACTTGTTCATGGGTGTCCACCATGGTTAGCTTGGGCTATACTAACTCGAGACCACACATCACTTGATGATTTTTCTAGACCTAAAGTGTCACCATGGACACACTTTATATTCTTGTCATTTACATTATTGTTCATATTATTGTTCTAGTACCCTCCTTGTTACCTATGGTGACTTGTGTAGTGGTGAACGTTATTCGAGGTTTCTAAATGGATGGTTCTACCTCCTACCTCCTCCATGACTTCCATGAAATCCTTGTTAGTATAGTTTATTATTATGTACATATAATACCCATGGACTATATTATAATCCTAAAAACCGAAAACTTGATAATGACTATATAATCACCTATCAAGTTATTAAGTTACCACTAAAGTATGTAGTTCCTTGTCACGATTCTAATAGGTCCCGAACCTATGAAATCACATTCAACCCTTATGGGTTACTATAGTGTCAAGAACAAGTGCTACATCTTAGTGAATACTTTTGTATCGTCATACTTTGTCACGCTTTATTTTAATCTTGCTCGAATAATCCAAATCCTCCATTAAACTCGTTACTCATACGCTCTCGTTTTCCTTTTGTAGGATAACTCGGCGTTCATCCCATCAACCAACCATCTTCACGGGCTTGTCAAGTTTGAAGACTTAGCAAAACCGTGAGTACACTCGACCCACTTTTCGTTTACAACACTTTTGGGTGTAACATGTTTACTTATACCAAAACCACAACACTTAAACTTTATGAAATGCACAAACAATTATATACACATGAATACTTAATACGCTTACGTGATGCTTATACCTTGGACATTCTTTATGTGATACTTTAGTCATTAACTTGTTTTAATCCTTCGTTTAACATGTATAGCGCTATAGGAATTCACGCATCCACTCCATCGCATAAACTTGAGGCCATGTTAAAACAGTGTGTTTGCGTTAAGGGTTTGGCTAGTAGTATTGCATGCCTTGTATATGCTCTCGTAAAATCATAGTTGCCATAAGGATTCGTTTAAACTTTAATCGTATACGTATGCCATGTTTAAACTTGTGTACTCGCCTTTGCTTTTGCATTGAATTGTTATTTTAAAACATGTTACAGGTTGATGAAGATGATGCTATGAAATCAAATAGCAAGGATTAGATACACACATTTAGACGTTTAGGTTAATGTTGTTGTATCAATTTTGTTGTATTGTGTTAAGTTTAATTGTTGTATTTGTTTCAATGTTGCATTTTGACAATTATTCTTGAAATGAAATTCGACTTTAAATTAAATATTGTAATTATTAGCGTTGTGAGCAATGAGCAATCTCGTTATCATCTCACTCCGATGTTTCCGCCATCAGTTGGGGTGTGACAGCCATACTAGATCAAGATAGAAGGATATCTCGATCTATTCGACACGACCAAACCTATACAGACACTTGAGCAAAGACCGTCCAATTACCACTTTAATTAAGAACAAGCGACAGACACAAAAATGTATCAACATTAATAAATGTGAATCATCTATTTATACTCATCGCATTTAATGCGATGCGGAAGCGTGTCGCCTCCACACACCAAGAGACGAATTCACAGATGACATGTGGAGGGCACATGGTGTAACACCCTGTAAAAATCGTGTCCAATAGTATAGTGACACGTGTTGTATTTTAAATAAAGTCTGTTAAAGACCAATAAGGACTAAAGGCGTCAACATGCTCAAACTGAGCCTCTGAGTGACGGTCCGATGTCAACATGCATAAATAACATCCTCTGAGTGACCAATATGTCAACATGCTTAAATCATTAGCCTCTAAGTGACTGATATGTCAACATGCTTGAAAATTTGGCCTCTGAGTGACTGATATGTCAACATGCCCAGCCTCTAAGTGACATCGGAATCAACATGCATATAATAAGCCTCTGAGTGATCCTTTATGAAGTCCTAACTCTCATACGTGCCATTCGTTGGACGAGAGGGTTCAATGTTGTAAATATGTGAAAGTTGGATAATGGAGGGATTAAAAGTATCAACATGTTAATTTACACCTTTGAGTGACCTTTTAACGAACCGAGAGCTCGACAATGTCCAGGCATAATCTCGGGTGTGCCAAGTATTGGCTACGGAGGGCTAAAAGTGCCAAAAAGGTGTTTTAAAGGTTTTTATAAGCTTTATAAAGTTAAGGGGCTAAAGTGTCAAAAGTTGAAACTGACCAACCGGCGGTCGCGGGCCGCGAGAGACCAGGCCTGGGTCTCTCGCGGGGCGCGAGAAGGGGATGCGGCAGAAAGTTTTGGCTTGGTCCCCAAACAAAGCTCCAAAACCTTTTGATCGAAACTATGGACTTGTAATCAGCTATGCCACATTTTGGGACACTTGTAAGCTTCTTCTCACACCCCTAAACACCTGGCTTCACCTCCTTTGAGCTCTCCAACAATAAATAGGTGCTTAAGTTCACCATTTCAACTTGCATCTTTCTCATTCACTATTCTCCCTCCACTGAAAGTACTTAACTAAAAGGAGCAATCCAACATAGTTCTTTTGCATCTAGGAATCATTGGTAAGTGTTCCTTCTTTGTGCATTTTCGTTTATAGGCTTTTATAGCCAAAAGTCAAGCATTTTCGTAAAAAGATTTGACTTTCGGTTAAGACCATTATGGTCCAGCCATTGTTCAAAATGAACATGGCTAACTGATCATAATAAGGTAGGCGTTAGTCCCTATAAAGGGCACCTCCTGAAGATCACGTTTGCTAGACCAATTGACGGGTCAAAGTTATGAAAATAAAAAGTCAAACAGGCCATTTTTTGGAAAAATAATAAATTGATCTTATATATGTTATGAAACCTGCTTTGACACTTTAACAAGTTGGTAATAATTATTAGAACATGTAAGAACATGGTCGGCTCGTCAATTTCAGTTCTAGGGTCGGTTCGCAACCGAAAGTCGCAAAAGTTTGACTTCTGCTTTGACTTTCGATTCTGACCCGATTTAGATTAGTTACTTACTGATCTAAAGTTGCATTATGATCATAATATAATGTAGCATAACCCTCTAAGGTTATATTACATGATCATAATCAGAATCCAAGTTTATGCGCAAGTTCCATAATTATGCCATCTTTGACCAAAATGCCCTTTTTACATAAATCAAGGTTTTAGATGCTAATGAACTTGAAAATGAGTTTCCTACTGATGTAATATTATAAGTAGGATTATTTGGGATGTTAAACCAAGTTATAAACTGAGTTTTCAAACAAGTCCTTAAACTATGTCAATAAATGACGGTTTTAGCCCTTGTGGCTTATAAAATGGTTTTAATCAAATCTTTTCAAGGTAAATCGTTTAACCACTGATAGGTTATATTAAATAACATGTTTTAAACATTTTAATCTGACCCTAAGATCTGTTTTCATTAAACATCACTTAAAGACGTCACATTACGACATAAGCGTCGTTTCGGCGCATAGTATGGTTTTAAACCATATTAATGGACCAAGACTTGTTACCTACTGATTTTAAAACTTATTTTAAACATATTTACAGAAGGTACATATTATAAACTTAGAATCCTAAATAATTTATAAACTATGTGTAAAATGACCAAAATGCCCCCCGGTGCATAATTTGGTCATAAGAGATAATTTACACATATAATTAATATCCTACTGATATTATATCATAAATAAAATATTTTTCCAGAATATTTATGATGATAAAACTTAAAATATATTCACGTTCCTTTATTACGGTATAAATTACCAAAATGCCCTTATGTGGCATAATTTCATTTAAAACCTTAACGGGCATATAAGTTGATATCCTACTGATATATTAACTTATTTAAAATATAATGGCATATAGAACTTTTCCATGACTTATCCGGTTACCCGATATCGCTAATATGCGCACGGTTACGTATATGTAACTATTTCTCAGAAATTAACCGAAACGGGTTTAACCTTGTCATTTAAGTTTCAAAATCCAGAATGTTAATAGTTTAACCATAATAAACAAGTCAAGGTACTTGTTGGGATTAAACAACATTCTATCCGGTCATCGTTTAATCTAGCGTCATACGTTTTGATCAAGTACGCTAGTCGGTCTAAGTCTATGACTTAAATAAGACCGTTAGTATTTAATTGGTTAGTTTATACCATAATCCAGACTAGAGACTTGCCGGTAAATGCTATCTGCACTTAGTCCTTTTGTGTACGGCTGAGTTATTAAAATTAAAAGAAGACTAGCTCAGGTAAATACTCTCGACTTATTTCCCCTATACAGGCTTGGGTTAACGTAAATTATTACCGCTTGGTCGGAAATGGGATTAATCGAACGCCGGTTCGGAATAGAAATCCGCATATTCTGTTTTAATCAGTTTTGTTTGATAATTTAAACATCGGGGGTTAACTACCCTGTCCTGGATATCCTCGGCTCATTACAATCGAAATGGCCACGACCTTAGCGCGGGTGTAGGCATACACCCGATAGACGCTCAATTATGCATTCCCACAAGGTTGGGAGGAATTGACTCCTTCGTGAGTCCAAAGTGGTGTGTACGTTAATTGTGTCTCGGTTTTCATGCCGAGCCCCGTATGTATGACAAACATGTGAATCTGTTAACAAGGTTGGACGGTCAATTAACCCAAGTTATAAAAAGATTTTGTGCTGATACGCACTTCAAACATTTTTTTGAAATGTTTTCAAAATGAGTCGGTTGGGTGTATTTACCAGCGAAAGCTGACGTATTTTTAAAAGACTAATCTGCAAGTACAATACGAAAATATGCCGGAAGTGCTCGGTAGTGATAGAGGATCTTGCAAATCCTAAATCTGCCCAAAGTCTGTTTTATATTCTTTCCATGTACAATTTATGATCCGCCTGTGGATCTTCTATTACAAGCTTGTATATTATTTTGTATTTTCGAACATTCGGTGTGTAATGGTAATTTTACTCCAAGACTTCCGTTGTGCCGTGTTTAATTGACAATGATGTTATCAACTGACGTCACGATACTCCCCACCCGGGCCCACCGGTGTATGGATTTCGGGGTTGGAAATCCGGGGTGTGACAGGGTTGGTATCAGAGCCAACGTTTGAGAGAATGAAACACTAGCCTTTTGTGTTTAGTCTCAAACTTACATGAGCACATTCCTTAAACTTCCGAGTCTAGGCATTGACCTAGGATTACTCATTTCATTATTAAGTTATAGTATGTTTTTAAATTGATTTTTAACAGGAAAATGCCGCCACGTGTGAGAGGACAAAGTGGACGAGGAAAAGGTCCAATGAGATGAGGACCATCAGGGCGTATTACCCCTCAACCTCATTATTCTGATGCATACCAAGAATCAGGAGATTCATCTCCTTGGCAACCAGCGAGACGTTTTGTCTCTAATAGATGCTCGCCCTCATCTTCCCAAAATTCTTACCACTCACACCACTCTTACCATTCTCACCATTCCCATTCTCATCACTCCTACCATGAGGAATTTAACCCCAATCATTATCTTAACACGCCCCAGCCGATCAAAATCAGTTGGATCAGCCGAACCCTATGGACGAGGACTCCGACCCGGAGATGCCACCGTCGGGATCAAATATGCATCCCATTGAAATTTCGAGCGATTCAAACTCTTATGCTGGATCGCCCTACCACGGTCCAAATGAGTGGGACCAATACTGGAACCAATTCACCTTCGCCCATACTCCTTCTCACCACTCTCAACTACCTCCTGTTCAAGAAGATGTCCACATGGAACTGGTGGACCAACCTCAACAACCACCTGAACCACCAAGGAGGAAGCGTGAAGCACGTATGTCGGTACGTGCCAGACAAAGGTCAGGATCGCTGTCACCTTTGCCCAATTCTTACCCCACAATCCAAGAGGACCCACAAATGGGTGGACCCTCTAATGTTCCACCTATAGTGGAACCAACACCAACACCTGCTGTTCAACCACCACCATCAGGTTATACTAACCCAATCCCCACATATCCAGACACATCTGGATATGATCCTTTTAACCCGTCTACACCGGTAGACTATCAAGCATGGTCGCAAGATCCCTACATGCAGGCGGTTATGCACAATGCACTTTACCTGTCTCCTTTCTCACCTACCTATCCACCAACTGAATATCCAACTTATGGATACCAGATCCGGTTATGCCACAACCTCCGCCATCACTTGAGGCCATTAATGAGGCCTTAGAAAGGATGAAAGAAATGCAACAACAGGCGGAGAAAACGGAGAAGAAGACGAACAAGTTCTTCAAGAAACTCTCCAAGTTGGTCAAGGGAAAGAAGGACGAGTGAAGTTTCTTCTAATAATATGTAGTCCCTGCGAGGACATTGTTGTTTCTTTAGTCCCTGCGTGGACATGTTTATTTCTTTAAAGTCCTTGCAAGGACAAGTTTATTTCATTTTCTTAGTATTGTAAGTTCTTATGGAAATTTAATGAAGTACTTTGGAATTATATATATATATATATATATATATATATATATATATATATATATATATATATATATATATATATGTATGTATGTATTCATCCTCTTGTAAACGAGCATCTCGATTTTATTCGAAATTTATGCTCTGCTATATAATTCCAAAGGACCTTAATAGATTGATTATGCCAAGTGGCACAGACCACACATTGGCCAAGAAGTGATAGTTAAGTACGAAGGGTCTTCTATCAGGATAGTTAAAGGAAGTTATCCTTCTATCCAGGAGTAAGGGACTAGGTCCAAACCTCCAAGGTCGTTAAGGTCGAAGGTGACCGGGACCATTAATCAATTATTAAGGTACTCTTATGTAACATTAAGAAATGTTCATACTCTTGGTAGTGTGGCTTGAGGAACCACACTAACCGTCAGGCCAATGTGCCCAATTAATTGTCCAATGGGGCAGGCTGATATGCCATATACATCTGATATGATGTAGGCCAATGTGCCCAATTAATTGTCCAACAGGACAGGCTGATATGCCATATACATCTGATATGAAGTAGGCCAATGTGCCCAATTAATTGTCCAACGGGACAGGCTAATATGTACATCTGATATGATGTAGGCCAATGTGCCCAATTAATTGTCCAACAGGACAGGCTGATATGCCATATACATCTGATATGAAGTAGGCCAATGTGCCCAATTAGTTGTCCAATGGGACAGGCTGATATGCCATATACATCTGAAATGATGTAGGCCAAGGTGCCCAGTTAATAGTCCAATGCGACAGGCTGATATGCCATATACATATTATGACCAATATGACCGGCCAATGCGCCTAATTATTATGTCCATTAGGGACAAGCCTATGAGCTATATAATTGTCAATGATGACAATGACAGTTGTGACATTGTGATCCATTGTCCAATGATATATGGACTACGTCTAAATTGTAATTTGCCTGTGATGGTCCGATTAGGACCTAGGCCAAATATAGATATGTTAAACCTAAGAGTTGTGATGTTATTCACACTAGTATAGGCAATAGATTGTTAGATCCAATATTGAAAGCCGATAAGGTTAATGCGCCATGGCTAAATGAAGTTTTATTGTTATATAGAAACCAAGACTTAAAGATGGCTAACTCAAACGAAGCACAAATTAGCCACAGGAATGCTGAATCTAATAAAGCTGAAAATAAAAATATAGATGAAAATTTTCAAGCTCGCATTGATGCGGCTGTAGAAAGAACCATGAGTAAGGCCATAGAAAAGCTAAGAGAGTCGAGTGCCACTCGCTCTAGAGCTCTATCTATTCCACCATCTTCAGCTCATAGGGAGAGCTCTGTTGACTCTTCAAATGCGAAGAGTGAACCAAAGAAAATAGATCTTACTGAAAAGTCCCATTCTCTTAAGGACGGATGTACTTATAAGTATTTTGTTTCATGCAAGCCCCGAGACTTTACCGAGGAGAAAAGAGCGATAGAAGCCCTAAAGTGGCTAGATGAGATGGAAACGATTGTAGATATCAGCAATTATGCTGATAAGGATGTGGTCAAGTACGTATCACAATCCTTCAAGGGCGATGCCCTAATATGGTGGAAAGCCATGATTCAATCAACAGGTAAGGTACACCTGTACAACTTGGGATGGTCCAAGTTTGTTGATTTGGTAAAGGAAACTTACTGCCCAACCCATGAGGTGGAGAAGCTAGAGACAGATTTCTTGTCTCTATCAATGAAAAACCTAGACTGTCGGAAGTACGTCTCCGATTTCAACTCCCTATCTAGGTTAGTATCCTATTTGATCACCCCCGAATCCAAACACATTGTGTGTTTCATAAATGGGTTGGCGCCCGAGATAAAGGGCATGGTAAAGGTTGCACAGCCTAATACCTATAGGTATGCTGTAGACCTATCTCTTTCCCTCACCCTAGATCTGGTAAGACAAAAGTCAATTAGGACTGAAACTGACGGAAAGAGGAAACGGGAGGATAATAACTCCCAAAGATTTAAGAAGAAAGGAAATTTCGGGTTCAGGAAGAACCAGAATACGTCGAGTGACAAACCTCTGTGCAAGAATTGTAAATATAGGCACTGGGGACAGTGTAGTATAAATCCACAAACAAAACCCTGTGGTATCTGCAAGAGAAAAGGGCATAAAACCTTAGATTGCAAAGATCTTAAGGATGCAGTTTGCTATAACTGCAACGAAAAAGGGCATATAACGTACAATTGCCCCAAGAAACTCAAAAGTAATGAGGCAAGCCTGGAGAGGCCAAGAAGGGGAATGCATGTGCTTTTCAAATGAATGCCAGGGAGGCCGTTAATGACAACAACGTCATAACAGGTACTTTCCCCATTAATGATATTTATGCTAGAGTTCTTTTTTATTCGGGTGCAGATAAATCATTTGTTGACCTTAAGTTTAGTAAACTATTAAATTTACCCATAAGAACCCTAAACAAAATTTATGAGATAGAACTCGCCGATGGAACCTTAGAAACTGCTTCTTCCATTCTTGATGGATGCTCTATATCCATTAAGAATCATTCCATCCCTATCTCTCTTTTGCCAATGAAATTGGCGGGGTTCGATGTTGTCTTAGGCATGGATTGGTTATCTCATAACCAAGCCCACATTGCCTACGATAAAAAGCTCATCGAGATTAAGACCCCATCTGGTGAAATGATCACCATTCCTGGAGACTCACACTATGGAATGCCAGACAAGGTGTCGTTATTTAAGGCATCCAAGTGTTTGAGAAGAGGCTGTGTCATCTACATGGCACATGTCACTACAAATGAACAAAAGCCGAACCTTGAAGATCAACCAGTTATCTCGGAGTATCCGATAATTTCCCTGAAGAATTACCAGGCCTACCCCCAGATAGGCAGGTGGAGTTCAGAATTGATATCATACCAGTATCAGCACCCGTAGCTAGAGCTCCATATAGGCTAGCTCCAACCGAAATGAATGAGTTAAGAATCCAATTAGATGAACTCTTGGAGAAAGGCTTTATCCAGCCTAGTTCCTCACCTTGGGGAGCTCCTATCCTATTTGTAAAGAAGAAAGACGGTTCACTGCGAATGTGCATCGACTACCAAGAGCTGAACAAGTTGACAATAAAAAATAGATATCCTCTGCCCAGCATCGACGATTTATTCGACCAACTTCAAGGAGCTAGTTACTTTTCTAAAATAGATCTGAGATCAGGATATCATCAACTGAAGGTTAGAAGTGAAGATGTTACTAAAACAGCCTTCAGGACCCGCTATGGTCATTTTGAATTCTTAGTGATGCCTTTTGGGCTCACAAATGCACCAGCAGCATTTATAGATCTAATGAATAGAGTCTGCAAACTGTATTTAGATAAGTTTGTCATTGTCTTCATAGACGACATACTTATCTATTCTCGTAATCAAGATGATCATGAGAAACATCTTCGGTGCATCCTAGAATTATTAAGGAGGAGAAACTTTATGCAAAGTTCTCTAAATGCGAATTTTGGCTTAGAGAAGTCCAATTTCTTGGACACATGGTAAGTGAGCGTGGTATCCAAGTGGATCCCACCAAAATTGAGGCCATAATGAATTGGGAAGTGCCCAAGACCCCAACGGAGGTTCGTAGTTTCTTAGGATTGGCTGGTTACTATAGGAGGTTCATTGAGAACTTTTCAAGGATAGCCACTCCTTTAACTTCCTTGACCCGTAAGAATATTAAGTATAATTGGGGTCCAAAGCAACAAGAATCTTTTGAGATTCTTAAACACAAGTTGAGCAACGCTCCTATGTTATCTCTACCTGAGGGTATTGAGAATTTTGTTGTTTATTGTGATGCATCACACACCGGTATAGGCTGTGTGCTAATGCAAAATGGCAAGGTAATTGCCTATGCATCATGACAGTTAAAGGTGCACGAAAAGAATTACACCACCCATGATTTGGAGTTGGGTGCCGTTGTATTTGCATTAAAACTATGGAGACATTACTTATATTGCACAAAGTGTATTATATACACTGACCATAAAAGTCTCCAGCATCTGTTCAATCAGAAAGAATTGAACATGCGACAACGCCGTTGGATGAAAACTCTTAATGATTATGATTGTGAGATTCGCTACCATCCAGGCAAGGCAAATGTAGTTGCCGATGCCTTAAGTCGCAAGGAAAAGGTTAAACCTATTAGGATTAACGCTAAGAGCATTGAGCTCAGAAATAGCTTAAATGAAAAGCTACTAGATGCGCAAAAGCAAGCCTTATTAGAGGCTAATATCCCTAATAAGGGATTAGGCGGAACTGTTGATCAATTAACGCCTGGAAATGATGGAATCCTAAGATTTAATGATAGAATTTGGGTTCCTATCTTTGGAGGACTTAGAGATCTAATCCTCCAAGAAGCGCACAATTCAAGATACTCGGTTCACCCGGGAGGTGACAAGATGTATCAAGATTTGAAGAAGAATTATTGGTGGATGGGTTTGAAGAAATCCATAGCCACCTATGTAGCTAAGTGTCTGACGTGTTCGCAAGTTACGGCTGAACATCAGAAACCGTCAGGACTTCTACAACAACTTGAGATTCCCACTTGGAAATGGGAAATGGTAACTATGGATTTGATTACCAAGTTATCCAAGACCAAAAGTGGTAACGACACTATTTTGGTCAGCACACTTCTTTCCAATAAAGGAAACATATAATTCAGACAAATTGGCTAAGTTGTATGTGGACAAAATTGTGTCCCTACATGGTGTGCCAGTATCTATTGTATCCGATAGAGATACTAGATACACATCTCACTTTTGGAAAAGTTTCCAACAATCGTCAGGCACACGATTAAATTTCAGTTCGGCTTACCATCCGCAGACTGATGGTCAAAGTGAACATACTATTCAGACTTTGGAAGACATGCTTAGGGCATGTGTGATTGATTTAGGTGGAAGTTGGGATGACCACTTACCCCTAATAGAATTCTCCTACAATAACAGTTATCATACTAGCATCAAGACTGCTCCTTTGAGGCCTTGTATGGGAGAAAATGTAGAACGCCCGTATGTTGGGCAGAAGTTGGGGAGGCCCAACTATCAGGACTTCAGATTGTCCTTGAGACCACGGAAAAGATTATGCAAATCCGTGATCGTCTCAAAGCTGCCAGGGATAGGCAGAAGAGCTATGCTGACAAGAGGCGTAAACCTCTCAAGTTCCAAATAGGGGACAAAGTCATGCTGAAAGTATCACCCTGGAAAGGGTGATGTGTTTTGGAAAGAAGGGCAAGTTAAGCCTAAGATATATAGGACCCTTCGAGATAATCGAATGTGTCGGCACTGTAGCTTATAAGCTCAGGTTACCAGAGGAGCTTAGTGGAATTCATGATGCATTCCACATATCTAATCTTAAGAAATGTATAGCCGATGAGTCGCTAGCAATGTCGCACAAGGATGTGCAAATTGATGAAAACCTGAGGTTCGTTGAGAAACCAATTTTGATGGAGGATCGACAAGTTAAAAGCTCCGAAGAAAAATGAAACCTATAGTAAAGGTTAAGTGGGACGCTTTTAGAGGTCCTGAGTATACATGGGAGGTTGAGTCCACTATGCGACAAAAGTACCCCCATCTTTTTGAATAAAATCTCGAGGTCGAGATTTCTTTTAAGGGGGTGAGGATGTAACACCCTGTAAAAATCGTGTCCAATATTATAGTGACACGTGTTGTATTTTAAATAAAGTCTGTTAAAGACCAATAAGGACTAAAGGTGTCAACATGCTCAAACTGAGTTTGATCGAACAAAGCTCCAAAACCATTTGATCGAAACTATGAACTTGTAATCAGCTATGCCACGTTTTGGGACATTTGTAAGCTTCTTCTTACACCCCTAAACACCTGGCTTCACCTCCTTTGAGCTCTCCAACTATAAATAGGTGCTTAAGTTCACCATTTCAACTTGCACGTTTCTCATTCACTCTTCTTCTCCGTCCCCTGAAAGTTCCTAACTAAAAGGAGCAATCCAACATAGTTCTTTTGCATCTAGGAATCACTGGTAAGTGTTCCTCCTTTGTGCATTTTCGTTTATAGGCTTTTATAGCCAAAAGTCAAGCGTTTTCGTAAAAAGATTTGACTTTCGGTTAAGACCATTATGGTCCAGCCATTGTTCAAAATGAACATGGCTAACTGATCATAATATGGTAGGCGTTAGTCCCTATAAAGGGCACCTCCTGAAGATCACGTTTGCTAGACCAATTGACGGGTCAAAGTTATGAAAATAAAAAGTCAAACAGGCCATTTTTCGGAAAAATCATAAATTGATCTTATATATGTTATGAAACCTGTTTTGACACTTTAACAAGTTGGTAATAATTATTAGAACATGTAAGAACATGGTCGGCTCGTCAATTTCAGTTCTAGGGTCGGTTCGCAACCGAAAGTCGCAAAAGTTTGACTTCTGCTTTGACTTTCGATTTGACCCGATTTAGATTAGTTACTTACTTATCTAAAGTTGCATTATGATCATAATATAATGTAGCATAACCCTCTGAGGTTATATTACATGATCATAATCAGAATCCAAGTTTATGCGCAAGTTCCATAATTATGCCATCTTTGACCAAAATGCCCTTTTTACATAAATCAAGGTTTTAGATGCTAATGAACTTGAAAATGAGTTTCCTAATGATGTAATATTATAAGTAGGATTATTTGGGATGTTAAACCAAGTTATAAACTGAGTTTTCAAACAAGTCCTTAAACTATGTCAATAAATGACGGTTTTAGCCCTTGTGGCTTATAAAATGGTTTTAATCAAATCTTTTCAAGGTAAATCGTTTAACCACTGATAGGTTATATTAAATAACATGTTTTAAACATTTTAATCTGACCCTAAGATCTGTTTTCATTAAACATCACTTAAAGACGTCACATTACGACATAAGCGTCGTTTTGGCGCATAGTATGGTTTTAAACCATATTAATGGACCAAGACTTGTTACCTACTGATTTTAAAACTTATTTTAAATATATTTACAGTAGGTACATGTTATAAACTCAGAATCCCAAATAATTTATAAACTATGTGTAAAATGACCAAAATGCCCCTCCGGTGCATAATTTGGTCATAAGAGATAATTTACACATATAATTAATATCCTACTGATATTATATCATAAATAAAATATTTTTCCAGAATATTTATGATGATAAAACTTAAAATATATTCAAGTTCCTTTATTACAGTATAAAATTACCAAAATGCCCTTATGAGGCGTAATTTCATTTTAAAACCTTAACGGGCATGTAAGTTGATATCCTACTGATATCTTAACTTTTTTGAAATATAATGGCATATAGAACTTGTCCATGACTTATCCGGTTACCCGATATCGCTATTATACGCACGGTTACGTATATGTAACTATTTTTCGGAAATTAACCGAAACGGGTTTAACCTTGTCATTTAAGTTTCAAAATCCAGAATGTTAATAGTTTAACCATAATAAACAAGTCAAGGTACTTGTTGGGATTAAACTACAATATATCCGGTCATCGTTTAATCTAGCGTCATACGTTTTGATCAAGTACGCTAGTCGGTCTAAGTCTATGACTTAAATAAGACCGTTAGTATTTAATTGGTTAGTTTATGCCATAATCCAGACTAGAGACTTGCCGATAAATGCTATCTACACTTAGTCCTTTTGTGTATGGCTGAGTTATTAAAATTAAAAGAAGACTAGGTCAGGTAAATACTCTCAACTTATTTCCCCTATACGGGCTTGGGTTACGGTAAATTATTACCGCTTGGTCCGAAATGGGATTAATCGAACGCCGGTTCGGAATAGAAATTCGCATATTCTGTTTTAATCAGTTTTGTTTGATAATTTAAACATCGGGGTTAACTACCCTGTCCTGGATATCCTCGGCTCATTACAATCGAAATGGCCACGACCTTAGCGCGGGTGTAGGCATACACCCGATAGACGCTCAATTATGCATTCCCACAAGGTTGGGAGGAATTGACTCCTTTGTGAGTACAAAGTGGTGTGTACATTAATTATGTCTCGGTTTTCATGTCGAGCCCCGTATGTATGACAAACATGTGAATCTGTTAACAAGGTTGGACGGTCAATTAACCCGAGTTATAAAAAGATTTTGTGCTGATACGCACTTAAAACATTTTTTTGAAATGTTTTCAAAATGAGTCGGTTGGGTGTTTTTACTAACGAAAGCTGACGTATTTTCAAAAGACTAATCTGCAGGTACAATACGAAACTAGGCCTGAAGTGCTCGGTAGTGATAGAGGATCTTGCAAATCCTATATCTGCCCATAGTCTATTTTATATTCTTTCCATGTACAATTTATGATCCGCCTGTGGATCTTCTATTACAAACTTGTATATTATTTTGTTTTTTTCGAACATTCGGTTTGTAATAGTAATTTTACTCCAAGACTTCCGCTGTGCCGTGTTTAATTGACAATGATGTTTATCAACTGACGTCACGATACTCCCCACCAGGGCCCACCGGTGTATGGATTTCAGGGTTGGAAATCCGGGGTGTGACACGTGGGAATCTAACAAGTGCCACGCGCGCGTGGCCGGTATTTTTCTGCGATTCATTAATGAAAAAGCAGCTGACACTGTTGACAGCTTGCCACAACCGTCAGAGGTCACTTTTGCCCCGTTTTTTTCTCAATAACTTACCTAAAACCTGTCAGCTTTATGAAAATTCAAATTTTAAAGACCTCATCCTGAGCAATGGTTTCCTCCACTTAAAGGTTTTCTTTAGTCTCTTCCTCACAAAGGCCTTAACAGTTTACGACCGTTGAAAACAACGCGCATACATGATTTATATTATAATCTAGCGCTCCACCTACTTGCCAAGTTGTGCATAGGAGCAACACTAGACTGTGGGGCTTGGAGGGGTATGGCCCCAAAAACCCTGCGCCTGCTCAAGATACCATACCCTCATAATAACAACAGGTAGCTTGAGTAACCTTGCGCACCGTGCGCGACGGTAAGTCAGCCCTGAAAACAGCAGGTTGCTTAAGAAACCTTCTGCACCTCGCGCAACGGCAAGTTAGACCTGAAAGCACATATCCTAAACCCTGCGCTAATTAAGTAAGCTTCTAACGGAGCATCTAACCATACTTAGAAAAACCCTTAGCTGAGACTTCTCAAGCCTTGCGCAGACGGCACAGCCCTTTCGAGAGCCGCACACAAGGCCAAGACTAAGGCGAGAGCAACTCGTACTTAGTCTTGAAAAAAGAATTTGATCCCTACAAGTTCACGCTGGCCAAAAAGCGCTATAAGGCCACGCGGTAAAAAGAAGCACAAAGAGGCATCGATAAAGTACAAAAGGGACAAATGGCAAAGTTGTGACTCAATAGGCTCTCGACAGGTTGTACCAGACCACGTTGCATGAAGAACAGTCGTGTAAGAGACAAAAAGTATGCAAGGACGTACACGTGGCACCAACTAACTCATGCCAACAACTGTCACACGATCTCCATTAACGGCTGATAACAGACTAGACAACAAGGAAAACTGCCAGGACACGTGGGCCCTGTAACATCCGTCAAAAAACCGGATTTACCAAACCCGCTCTGTTTATTAACCGAACAATCAGTTAAAAATTTTTTTGCGTATTTAATGCTCAAATTAATTTTAAACGATACATAATTAATAAGTATATTGGAATATATAATTTATATTTGAAAAAGTATTTAAAATAAGGAAATAAAAATAAAAGGCTGCTGCCGGGTTTCGAACCCGGGTCAGCCAGCGAATTCAGCAATGACTTAACACTCATCCATCAAACCACTCCGCCACTTGTATTCTTTAGTAATATATCCAGACAATTAATTCAAATAATGAAAACATAAATCAAATCCAGTCAACTGACGCGCCCAAATCCGTTGACGCCGGAAAATCCGACGATTTTGTCAAACGGCGTCGGTTATCAATGACTTAACGTAAACATTAACTACTACATCGGTTATAACCGACGTCTGAAGTCCGCGACACAAGTTATAACCGCCGGAAAATCATTAACCGACGAATCAAGACGGAAATCGGACTAAATTCGTTAATGTTCTGCCCTATAAATACCCCCTCTAACCTCTGTTAGCTTTTTCGCTCACAATCACACTCAATTTCACTCGCCGGAGAACTGCTGCAACTCGCCGGAAAACCGAGCCTTTCACCTCTGTGCCTTACTGAACACCCAGAGCTCATACCGAAGCCACCCACACTCATCTCAAACTCCTGAAGACCCTCTGCCGCAAGACACACGTTGCCGGAATAACCTGCTGACATCGGAGTTTCGCCGGCGAAACAGAGGAGCCACTGTTCGGTTAGTTTCACTCGTGGTTAAATCAAACTTCGTGCACATTCAACATCATCAACCGAACGCACCCAATGTGAGTGAATCTTACAACTCCCCTTTTTAATTACACGTTTTGGGGTGTGTCATGTGTCACAAAAATTAACTCGTTTATTTAAACTTGTGCCACCATATTGTGATCTAAACTTAGAATGTATATATTGTTTGTAGTTATGTATTTCATATTGTCAAGTTATTTGCAAATCATTCATTAGGCCCATCAGTTCCTCGTGGGAGACGAGTTGAGCAACGCGTGCCTCAAAACAATCCATTATTGTACGTGTGTGCATTATTTAATATTAAATGATTGGTGAATAAGTTTACATCTATTTTTACTCATGTGTGGTTGTGCACTTTATTTTATAATCAATTAAATAAACTTGTTCAAATGTTTTTCATAGGATTCACTCGCCAACTTTTTGTTGATCCAAAAACCATTTTTACACATGATACAGGTGAACAGGATGAAGCAAGGAAAACATAGGAAATGACCTAGAAGAAAACAATGAAGTCTAGAATGTTGTTTAAGACATGACGTAATTATGATGTATATTTCCCATTAAATTGTAATAATGAATATGAAACGTTATAATAAATGTCATGAGCTTTGATGATAACCCAATCATGCCCCGATCACCTTTTCCGCTGCGGGTCGGGGTGTGACTGATTGGTATCAGAGCCATGACTATAGGGATATAGGATAGGTTATTAGACCCTTAGAACCTATACTATCGTTGACTAGATCTTAATTGTTCATGCGGTTACATGCAAACTTATGATGTTTATTTGTTTCATATTTGTTTATACTTACAGTCAAACATACATAATGCACATTCATCATACATATTTCAATGTTCATATATTCAAATCATCTTCATACTTTCATTATTCAAAGATTTTGTCGCAATTTTCAAATCTCATCAAAGTAAGTTCTGCGACAGGCATGTAGTAACTGGAAGGGTACAAGTACCGGTAGTCGGAACGTCCTGTCTAGGTTAGCATTCGTATAAATCCAATATAACGGACCAGTTTGCCTACCTGGGGACTAACGATGAGAGTACGAAGGACCTATTAGGCCAAAGCATGCCACACCAAACGTCGTTCGAACTAACCCCACTTTGAGGTGTCACCGTGTCTATACCTGGACACATTCCGAATATCATACGTTACATATTTCTCGATTTTCTCTGGGTTTTAGTGTATGTAACCAGGCTAACACATGCGAACCATATGAAAAACCCGGTATTCATGGGGGCCCACATGATTACGAAGGTGAAGTATGGCGGCATGCAAGGCCCAATTACGAGCAAAGCCCAAGACATCCTATGGATGTAGTAGATTTATTTTTCTATATTTATTTTATGAATGTTCATTCCTAAATACGACCCATGATCCCAAAAACATCCAACTCATACTCTTGACATGTATTCCTTGTAGATGTCTTCTAGCCTCGCCCGTAGGAAGACGAGAGCAGGAAAAGCCCGCGAGCGCATGGCTGCCGTAATACCCAACATTGTAATTCAAGTCCAACAAGCCCTTACCGCTAATCCTGTCAATCAAGAAGATCAAAACATTGTCAATCCTCCCCCAATTACCACTAAATGCACCTACAAGCATTTCAAATCATGCGACCCTCCAAAATACGAAGGGACTGAAGGTGTCACCGCTCTCCTCCATTGGTTTGAAAAATGGAGAACACTTTTCTAAATTGCGATTGCCCCGATGATCGCAAAGTGCGATATGCTACCGGTCGTTTATATGGAATAGCACTTACTTGGTGGAATACAGAGAAGGCCAAACGAGGCGTTGAAGATGCTATGACTTTGACTTGGGAAGAATTGAAGGAAATCATGACAAGACGGTTTTGCCCAAGGAGCGAAATCAAGAAATTAGAGGATGAGTTCTATTCGTTGAAGCAAAAGGAAGGCGACCACACCACATCCAACAAAAGATTCCTCGAGTTAAATCAAATGGTTCCCAACTTGTTCACACCTCTTTACCGCTTGATCGAGCACTACATTCGAGGTCTTCCGTCAAAAATTCAAGACTCTGTAATAAGTACCACGCCTGCAACTTTGGAAGCAGCAATGGAGTTAGCTACAGAACTCACCGAGAACCGCATCCGGAATAAAGACTTCAAGGAGGAGAAGAAGAAGGATAAAGCATCAACTGAAACTTCAAACTCCACCCAAACCGAATCCCCTTCTCAACCCATTTTTAAGAGAAAACGAGATGGACAACTTCTCGCTGTCACCCAACGTAATCAACCAATTTCACAAGCCATACCCATCCAAGCTATCCCAATCACTCAAGTAGCACCCGACTCAACTTACCCGAATAAGAAACCATACCTTGGACCTCACCCTCGATGTAACACCTGTTTTTATCACCATCCCCCTACCTTACCATGTCGACTATGTGCGAATTGTGGACGCTATGGTCATTTGAGCAAGGTTTGCCGCACCCCTCAAAATCAAATCTCTCCCCCTACTCAAAACATGATCCAAACCTATCAACAACCCCAATACCCCATGTTCCCATATGTTCGAGCTTGTTTTAATTGTGGCGACCCTACCCACTTTAGAAACACGTGCCCCCGATTGGTTAACATCATAAACGCTCAAGCTCAATCAAACCCAGTTAACCAAGTAAATCAAGAAAACCCAATCACTAGGCCACCAGCAAGAGGAAGAGTGTTCAACATCAACGCCAATCCTGTCGAAGATAATGACGGCCCAAACGAAACCACCCAACTAGTCCCCTTCACCGAAAATCAAGATTCAACTCCAACCGCTTAATTTTTTTTTATGTTTTTCTTTATGTTGTCTCAATTTTCCCGTATCCCAGTTATAAATGGGAATCTTATCCAAGGATATTAATGCGAATTACTATTTCAGTTTGTTTATGTTTTAAAGTCACATAGAACTAATCATAACTTACGGATAAAGCCAATGAAAATTTGACAAGAATATGGTGGATACGCCGCTGGTACTTCCTATATATAAGTATTCTTGCCAAAGGATCAGAGGCATTATCTGGCAGTTATGAGAAGTTCCATGTAGAATTTAGTATTGTCTTGATTGAAGTTTGTTTTGTACTTACTGATTTAGCATTTATAGCATCTTATCATTTAAAGAAATTGGATTGTATTCCATTTCTACATAGACAAACCTCTCCATCACAACAAACGAGAGAGATATTGTCATCATTCAAACATGGATACTATCAGAATTAAGACTCAAGTTTTGGTTGTTGTGTTTGTTTTAGAGTCACATAGAACTAATCATAACTTGCGGATAAAGTTAATGAAAATTTGATAAGAATATGGTGGATACGCCGCTGGTACTTCCTATATATAAGTATTCTTGTCAAAGGATCAGAGGCATTATCAGGCGGTTATGAGAGGTTCCATGTAGGATTTAGTATGTTTTGGTCAAAGTTTGTTCATTATACATTTCAGTGTATTTCAATTTCATCATTTAAAGAAGTTGAGCTATGTCTCACTTCCACAATGACTAACCTCTCCATCACAACAAACGAGAGAGGTATTGTCATCATTCAAACATGGATACTATCAGAATTAAGACTCAAGTTTTGGTTGTTGTGTTGTTGTAGAGTCACATAGAACTAATCATAACTTGCGGATAAAACCAATGAAAATTTGACAAGAATATGGTGGATACGCCGTTGGTACTTCCTATATATAAGTATTCTTGCCAAAGGATCAGAGGCATTATCAGGCGGTTATGAGAAGTTCCATGTAGGATTTAGTATTGTTTTGGTTGAAGTTTGTGTTATACTCCATGATTTAGCATTCATATCATCTCATTATTTAAAGAAATTGGATTGTGTTCCATTTTCTACATAGACTAACCTCTCCATCATAACAAACGAGAGAGGTACGGTCATCATTCAAACATGTATACTATCAGAATTTAGACTCAAGCTGTGGTTGTTGTGTTGTTTATGTTTTAGAGTCACATAGGACTAATCATAATTTACTAGATAAAACCAATGAAAATTTGACGAGAATATGGTGGATACGCCGCTGGTACTTCCTATATATAAGTATTCTTGCCAAAGGATCAGAGGCATTATCAGGCGGTTATGAGAAGTTCCATGTAGGATTTAGTATTGTCTTGGTTGAAATTTGTGTTACATTCACTGATTTAACATTCATATCATCTCGCCATTTAAAGAAATTGGATTGTGTTCTATTTCTACATAAACTAACCTCTCCATCATAACAAACGAGAGAGGAACTGTCACCATTCAAACATGTATGCTATCAGAATTTGGACTCAGATATTGGTTGTTGTGTTTATTTATGTTCTAGAGTTACATCATAGAACTAATCATAACTTACTGATAAAACCAATGAAAATTTGACAAGAATATGGTGGATACGCCGCTGGTACTTCCTATATATAAGTATTTTTGTCAAAGGATCAGAGGCATTGTCAGGCGGTTATGAGAAGTTCTATGTAGGATTTAGTAATTTCTTGGTACATTGGTTGTGGTGTTTATTTATGTTCTAGAGTCACATCATAGAACCAATCATAACTTACTGATAAACCAATGAAAATTTGACAAGAATATGGTGGATACGCCGCTGGTACTTCCTATATATAAGTATTCTTGTCAAAGGATCAGAGGCATTGTTAGGCGGTTATGAGAACTTCCATGTAAGTTGTAGTATTAGAAATTTTGTTTTAGGGTATAACCCTATCTTCCAAACATATCAAAACTCTTACGCATGAAATCATACTTAGTGAATCAACTCCGCTTATCAATATTTTTACCGTAGGCAACAAAAAGCGATTCCTGTAGCAGGGTACTCAACCCTTACCAGGAACGTTACCGCCTCAAACAAAAATTTAAACTCTTACTCTTTTCTAAGTATGTAACTGTCAAACTAAACACCATCATTTTTAGACAAATATATCACTACTAAAATTTCGGGACGAAATTTCTAAAAAGCAGGGGATACTGTAACATCCGTCAAAAAACCGGATTTACCAAACCCGCTCCGTTTATTAACCGAACAATCAGTTAAAAATTTTGTTGCGTATTTAATGCCCAAATTAATTTTAAACGATACATAATTAATAAGTATATTGGAATATATAATTTATATTTGAAAAAGTATTTAAAATAAGGAAATAAAAATAAAAGGCTGCTGCCGGGTTTCGAACCCGGGTCAGCCAGCGAATTCAGCAATGACTTAACACTCATCCATCAAACCACTCCGCCACTTGTATTCTTTAGTAATACATCCAGACAATTAATTCAAATAATGAAAACAGAAATCAAATCCAGTCAACTGACGCGCCCAAATCCGTTGACGCCGGAAAATCCGACGATTTCGTCAAACGGCGTCGGTTATCAATGACTTAACGTAAACATTAACTACTACATCGGTTATAACCGACGTCTGAAGTCCGCGACACAAGTTATAACTGCCGGAAAATCATTAACCGACGAATCAAGACGGAAATCGGACTAAATTCGTCAATGTTATGCCCTATAAATACCCCCTCTAACCTCTGTTAGCTTTTTCGCTCACAATCACACTCTTTCCCGACATAATTTCACTCGCCGGAGAACTGCTACAACTCGCCGGAAAACCGAGCCTTTCACCTCTGTGCCTTACTGAACACCCAGAGCTCATACCGAAGCCACCCACACTCATCTCAAACTCCCTGAAGACCCTCTGCCACAAGACACACGTCGCCGGAATAACCTGCTGACATCGGAGTTTCGCCGGCGAAATAGAGGAGCCACTGTTCGGTTAGTTTCACTCGTGGTTAAATCAAACTTCGTGCACATTCAACATCATCAACCGAACGCACCCAATGTGAGTGAATCTTACATCTCCCCTTTTTAATTATACGTTTTGGGGTGTGTCATGTGTCACAAAATTAACTCGTTTATTTAAACTTGTGCCATACCATATTGTGATCTAAACTTAGAATGTATATATTGTTTGTAGTTATGTATTTCATATTGTCAAGTTATTTGCAAATCATTCATTAGGCCCATCAGTTCCTCGTGGGAGACGAGTTGAGCAACGCGTGCCTCAAAACAATCCATTATTGTACGTGTGTGCATTATTTAATATTAAATGATTGGTGAATAAGTTTACATCTATTTTTACTCATGTGTGGTTGTGCACTTTATTTTATAATCAATTAAATAAACTTGTTCAAATGTTTTTCATAGGATTCACTCGCCAACTTTTTGTTGATCCAAAAACCATTTTTACACATGATACAGGTGAACAGGATGAAGCAAGGAAAACGTAGGAAATGCCCTAGAAGAAAACAATGAAGTCTAGAATGTTGTTTAGGACATGATGTAATTATGATGTATATTTCCCATTAAATTGTAATAATGAATATGAAACGTTATAATAAATGTCATGAGCTTTGATGATAACCCAATCATGCCCCGATCACCTTTTCCGCTGCGGGTCGGGGTGTGACAGGCCCATCCACCATGCACCAAGCGCTCTTCTTGCCAAGGATCACTAACGGTCGGAGAAGAGACAGAATGGATATTCCTGGTTGTTGTTTCTAGGCCAAGGCCCATCAGCCCATCTCCTGCACGAATCTCTCCGGCTATAAAGAAAGGACCTCAACTCCAGGTTGAGACACATTGTTCTTATTCGCTCACTAATTACATACATTATCCATTACAAACCAATATAATTATTCTCACGCTGGAGTGTGGTCACGGAGAGAACCCCTCTTATTCCCGTGGCGAGACTAGCGGTGGTTTTTAGTTTGGAGTGAGTCTGAACTAAGATCTTCATATCGACGGACAGACAAGAAATAAACTTTACATGCAGAAACCTCTTACCAGTACCTAGATATCCCCCGGATATAGCTTGGTTCTGTGTTTCTTCAGCATCGACAATCTATGTAACAAGTGCGATTTCTTCCTTTCGGTCCAATGCACCATGTTTACCTTCAGTCTTTTTTTTCTTTTTTTTATGTTGGTGTGGGTGAAGTAGATTGAGAGAATATAGTTTGGGGTTGGGTATTTATAGGTATAAAATGTAATCTTTTTTAAAAAAAACTTGATTTGGCATAGCGACTACCCCAAACCATTCAAAAATAAAAAGTGACCGTTTGGCCTGGCCACACCAACGGTCAATATTTTTAGCCATCCAAAGCCCCCACGTCACTCAGTTCATTCGCCCCACGCCAAGCAGAATAGCCACCCAAGCGGGCAATGCCAAATCCAACGCCGAGCCGGGGTGGTGTAGCCGGGTTAAACCCCTTCCAAACCCCACCCACGCCCCATACCCAACAGTTTTAGACAATTGTCACTCTGTAATTTTTTTTGAACAACCAACAAATCAATCCCGAGTACTCTCAGGGCACCAAGTGGACAAACGGAGTACTCCGAGAGTAACCCGAGTCGTCAACCACCATTTCCGAGGAAAACCTGATAACCCACCGCCCATAGGCACGACGGTAAAATGGTAAACCCGTTTGGCTTAAGGATCGAACCCAGGTTTTCCTAGATCTTCCATCATTGCCCACAAATGCTTACTTTTTTGACACCAAATGATAATCAACTTGAGTCACTATAGATGAACTCCAATTCTTCAATTAGTTAAGCTAGAGATACCTGGAAATTGTCACTCTGTATGACTCAACCCATTTAACACATTGTAGTTTTATAAAATCTTTAGATATCGGAAATAGGATACTCAACATTTATTTAGATATCTAAAAAAACGTATGTGGTTTTTATTGGACCTATATAATATATAATTTCAACTCATTTATGTATCATTTCCAAATTCGAATCATTTTTAGCTTAAAAGATTATAACCAAGTTGATATGTCATTTTTAATGCATAAGTTATAAATTTTCAAGTATTCTTTTATGGGATAAAGATGGAATACAAATACTAAAAAGTGAGGGTATCTTATTTCTCATCTACTTAATCATACCTTTTTGTTGCAAAAAAATCGTATATTTATACGCAATTACTCTTAGTGTACTTATTCATATTTTATTTTTATATTTTTTTTAGATTTTAGGACTGAAATATATATTTGACCAGATTAAGAAAAATTTTCTTTCACTTCTCATGTTTAAAATGTTAACATTCATTTGTACATAACTTTACTCTTCTTTTATGTTCATATAAAATAAATAACAAAGAAAAAATTAATATACTTTTTGTTTTTTTTTTCTTGTCATTATAGTTTTTTAATACTTTATGTTGATAAAAAAAATACCATGAAAAAAACTAATATACTTTCTGTTTTTTCTTGTAATTATAGTTTTTAGTATTCTTGTACGTCCTAAGTTAAAGGAAAAATAATACTTATTTATAACATATTAAAAAATTTCTATAACCATGTCTACTCATTCAATAAATCAATAATTCAGCAGCACTCAAAAATCTCCCTAAACGTTTCTCAAACAATCATTTATCAATGTATCTTACAAACATCTTTATATTTTTCACATAATTTTGTACTCACTTAATTATTTTGAACAGCCATTTTTGTAATATTGTATGTGTCGAACGTTCCTCACATATGTGCTATCTCATATATTTAATAACTAAATCCATTAGTCAACTTGTAGATTGATTAAACGTTTAATTTCACATGAAACCAACTAGGTTGGTTGGAGAGAACAAAAATACCAAAGTGGGGTGCACATGGTTATAATTAATGTCAAAGAATGTGTAGCCACCTCTTACCAACTACTTAAAACTTGAACAAGAGGAGTGCACGTTGTACTTAACTAACTTTTCGAAACTAGTCTACTGGTATAAGACGGACTGGGAGGGTTTTTCTTTGGCTTCCCGCCTGGGTTGCTCTCGAGTTCGAGGCCCGACTACTCCTTTGCTCCTGGCAAGCAGCATGTGGTGATTTTTAGCCTTCTAGCATCTTGGCGCCGACTCGAACCGGGCCTGTGTGTATGCAATATGCTGGGTAGTTTTCAGCTGAGCTAGCCGTCCAAAAAAAAGACTTGAACAAGAGGAGCGCACGTTGTACTTAACTAACTTTTTTTAAGGACGGTGTCTTTCTTGTATTAGGCTACCGCACTCTCTAAATTAAAGAGTCCACATTGTTCCTACTTTGAACGACTATGTTGTTTTAACCGGACCTACACTAGCTTCAGAGTTTGGTTTGAATGTTTTCTCAGGAAAAGAATGTCACTAGACATTTGGGAGACAACAAAAGTAGAACTTCTAGTACGTTGTACTTAACTAATTAATCTCTTTAACTAATAAATATATATATATATATAACTTTCTTTTCTTTTCTTTTATTGCTGTTTAAAAACACAAATAAATAAAAAGTAACTCTGGAATACTTGTCACTATTTTAAATTATTTAATTTTTATTTTCCATATCTCATTGCGTCTGTAACATTTATTAAAGCATCTATAACATTTATTAAACCAGATTAACAGTGTCAGCCAGCTATTTGATCTTTTTTATATGTTCAATTATATATTATATATTTTGCCCCGCGCTGATTCTTATTCGAGTTTACTAGAGCTCAGTTGATTGCATGCTTACTTACGCACACATACCAGATGTCACAGTTCCTTGCTGAGCTGTAGTAAACTTATTCAAGTTTAAACCTTTTATTATTATGAGCAGCTCCTTGCTAGTGTTGGTATGTTGTGTACATATATGCTCAAAATAAAAATATTTAAGGTTCCATCAAGTTTCACATTCCCCCTCAATTATCATCCATTCCGGTACTTTTTAATTTGTATGTAGGGATTAGTTTTTCTTTTCTCTTTATTGACTTTTTAACTCACTTTTAGAAAAGTCGCAACCAAGTGACTTTTACATTTCTCATTTCAATGCCTAAAAACTTCTTTTCACTTTATTACCCAAATACCATTTTAAAAAACTCATTTTTTTCAAAAAGTCAATAATTCATAATATAAAATAAGCTCTATCCAAACAAATCCATAGATTGTTATTTGTATTCTAGGTGATGTAAGTAATTACAAACATTTTTGTTGAAATAAGGGTGCACATTTTGTATTCTAGGTGATGTAAGTTATTACTAACATATTTGTTGAAATAAGTGTGCACTAGATTATTTGTTTAAAATCTTGGTTTTCATGCTGACTTTCCAAAAGCAAAACTCGAAGTTATGAATATTATTTGTAACATACATTTTTCCATACTAATAAATAAAAATCTTTGCCCGTAGCTTTATACTCTAGTAGCATCTTAGATATGGGATAAGGCTTTGAGACCAATAGGTCCTGGGTTCGATTCCCACAAGCGAGGTTTTCCCATATTTATTAAGTTTCCTCCTGAATTGGTGCCTAGTGGAGATGGATATGATCGGGTGGTTTCGCTGGTATCATGATTATACTCCAATGATCCGGCAGTGATCCAAATTTGCCATTCAGAAAAATAACGAAAATCTTTTTTGGACATGTGTCACTCCCTGGTGTTTTCTCACCTTATTTTTCTATTTATCTCTCATATTAAACAATAATAATACTAATAACAACAACAACAATAATATTAATAATCTTTTAAACAAAAAATTAGATAATAATAAATATTTGTTTGTCTATAAATAATTTTAAACAAAAATTAGATATATATTTTAAAATTTTATTTTTTATTTTTTAAACACATATTTTATTTATAATATGTTTCTTTTAAATATATAATGTTTTCTATAATTTATGCTATGATTATGTTTATATTTCGTCTTATTAGTGTTTATATTAATGTATTTATGATATCATCAATACATAGTATAATTTAATGATAATTTATTTGTTAAAATCCGGTAACTTTTTTTTGAACTACTAAAATCACTTCATACTAGTTAGGATTTGAACCCATGATCAATCGATTGAAGAACACACCACTTAAACCCCAGGCTATCTCTTAGGGACTCAAAATCTTGTAAATTACAATTTATTTTTGAAAACACTTACAGTTTTATCAATAATATTTTTATTTTTTGGTGTAACTATTTTATATCTGTATAAAATAATAAGGATTACAATAACTTAAGACAAAAGTGAAAACTTGGTAAATTATTGTTAGATAGTTGAAAATGTAACTTTTCATTTAATTTCACTATTTTATGTAATAAGTCATTTTACTAATAATAATTATATATAAATTTATAATTTATATTTTTTATATTAACCCGTGTAATACACGGGTTTTAACCTAATAGAGTAATTTATAAATACATCATCCATATTTTAAAATTATTATGACTTTTCTTTTAGGTTTATTTTTAAATTAGTTTTTTTATGTTCCTCGACGTTTTCGATTACACCTTTACAATGTAATATTTTTCCATTAAAATTCCATATAATCTTTTATTCATATTGAAAAAAATAAACCGATTAGATTTTGTGGAACATTTTCACATAATAAACTATTTTTTAACACACATTCTCTTAGCTCTGTAATGCACGTTGAACTGTATAAGGTGTAATGTGGTTTTTTTATGTGTAGATATTTTTTTTGTCTTATCACAATTTTAATTTTTTATGTCTTTTCTTTTAGTTGATATACTTCCGCCACGAAACAAATCGGTTTCTAAGCGATTTCCGTAACGTAATGTAGGGGAATTTTGCTAGTTTCTATTAAATAATAAAATTAAAAAAATATATTTTTAGTAATTTATTCGCCGTGCTTGGCCGCGGTGTATTGTCTTTTTTAAGTAACCCAAAGAAACTATAACATATTACACACGTCAACTCATGCATCATTTGTAACAACTTTAAAAGAAAAGACAAATGCCCGAATAGCCCTGTGGTTTACCCAAATATCACCTATAGTCGTCACACTTCTAAAACTACAACTATAGTCCCCAAGTTTTACACATTCGTTCTCCGATAGTTCATAGCATGGATAGAGGTTAGTTTTTGGTATTAAGTGGATGTGAAATGACCTAAATATCTTTACCGTTAAATTAATATCAAAAAAATTAAAATATATATAATTAATATTTAAAGATTTATGTGGGACCCACCACCTATTCCACCACTTCCTTCTCGACCCTTCACCACCACCCACCGTTCACTACCATAACACCTCCACAATCCGGGCTTCTTCACAATTTCAGAATTATTTCGTTTCTAAATCCACTGTGCGCAGATGGTGGGGCTAATTGCATTTTGCAAAGATGGTTGCCAACTAAAATCATCTCTACCAGGAAGAAGGCATAGAAGTAGACACTCGCATCTTTTCACAAACTCGGAGGAAAGATAAGTTTTCAACCCGAGTCTTCTCGGATGTAATCGAGAAAAGATAGGGGAGTAATTGGATACATCTGCCATTGAAGAGTTGAGATATCAAAATCTCCATTTCTTGAATAGTTTTCGCTTCAAAAATATTCCTGATTCCATCCAACTTAAAACACAAAAAGTTTGAGATATTTATACAATTTTTACACAAATATTAGATCAAGAACATGTAAAAATATGTATGAACATACGTTCTTGAAGATCTAGAAGAAGCGGGACATGTGTTTCTTCAACTTTAGCAGCAACAAATAGACAAGAAACAACAGCCAGTTGGGTCATCGGCGTCAGGGTCGCAGGTAGGGGTTTAGGGTAATAGCCACCAAGCCAGGTAATATGAACTAGCTTATGACCTGTGTATTACACGGGTTTGTTTTAGACCAGGAGATCAATCTTTCTATCAAATCAATCATAAATACGTAATAATTGATTGTACAAATACGAAAAGGGCCATATGCTGAACATTATAAATTTGCTAACAAAATTACAAAGATAAACAGTAATCAATAAAAATACAAAATAGTTACGGAGCATTTGCTCATAAGTTATTCATACAACATTAAAAAGTTATTATCTATACAAAATGTGAAACAAAATCATTATTTTTTATAATACATCCGAACAAAAACTATGACACGTTAATTTATAATAGATTCCAAAAAAAAAACTATAACACATTAACACCTAAAAAAGAATACTTTGTTGGCAAACGTTGTCGAGATACCCAAATGGTCGGAGATGTCACTTTTCAAATGATTTGTTTCTTTCTTAATTTCATGATAATGGTTTTTTTATAATTTTTCTTTGCTTTGTAGGGGGAAGATGAGTGCTTCTCTCCATAGGGCATACAAGACACTAGCTATTGGCGGCAGCCCCCCATATTTAACATGTAACGTTTTTTTATAAGTAAATATGGCGAGTTGTCGCCAATAGCTTGTGTTTTGTATGACCTATGAAGAGAAACACTCATCTTACCCCTACAAAGCATAGACAACATATAAAAAAGCATAATCGTGAGAGTAAGAAACAAAGAAACTGCTTTTTACCATCTTTGTCTTGAGGGATATAACTATTTTTGGTTTCTCTACAGCGAGTTTTGAAGGCTTCTCAGTAGGACTTCAACAATCAGAATTCGTTGAGGTTTTAAAACATAACGAATTCGGATTGTTAAAGTCCTACTAGGAAGCCTTCAAAACCCGTTGTAGAAAGATCAAAAGTAGTTATATCAATCAAAGACAAAGATGGTAAAATAAACATCTTTGATATGATAAAATAAGAATGCATCTTTAGCCAGATAATTTATGGTGATAAGTCCTTGTCATAGACTATTTTCTTTACCGTTCACACGCCACACCTGCAAAATTAATATAAAACAATAAGGTCGAAGTATGGAACAATAATAAAACTATTATTTTAACTCACGTCAGCTGGTTAATTGGTTGAATAGCTGGTTGTTGGCGACGGACTTCCACTCTTAACACCTTTAAGCGCTCCTTTCACTTGAAATTTAATTACCATACAATCTATGGCTGAAATACATATGAAATGGTGAGAATCACATTAAAAGCATGATTAACTCTGAAATAAAAAAGCACATCAAACACTAAAATGAACCAAAAAGAATGTGTTATCCTAATGAGGTTGATGTATTATAAAAACACATCAAGAGCTTAAATAGTTTCTTGAAGATTGTCATTTTGTCTGCCACTTAAAAACTGCTTCAGGTAGTGAAAGTTTTTCTGAATTTAATAGATGAACATTGTATGACAAATCATAAGTAAGTGGAACATCTGAAAGACGTGAAGAAACAATTTTTGCTTTAAGGGATTTCTTAGCGGCAATGTATCTCCTAATCACATGGAACTACAACAACCAAATTTATAATAAGTATTAGACAAGCTTGTGGAATAAGTAAACTAAAGAACAAAGATACATACATCACTGACCTCGGACCAAGCTAGCAATGTGTGCTCAAATTATATACTAACTTATTAAGCATATATCCTCAAAATTGCAGCATCTAGAATTTCCACAAGAAGCTAAAAAACATATACTATACAAAAAAACATAACAAACATAAATGATGAAAGATTGACGGAAAAAAGTGTTAAAAACAACAATTAAAAAATTGTTAATAACTATGGTAACATCTGTTAGAGATGTTCTAAGCCGAGTGGAACCAGGTTCGTTAGGAGCTCCAGATCAACATAGGCCAGTTGCTAAAAAAAGAACTTGTAGAGGACGTTGACTGTTTCATATATATTGACAATAATTATATTGAAAAAAATAAAATGTTATTGACGATTACAAAAATGAAAACATACCATTTGTAGAGGATGTTGACTGTTTAACAGATATTACAGATTAAAATAACTTTGGTTCAAACGCCAGAC
Organism: Scalesia atractyloides; assembly: GCA_947069175.1. NCBI lineage: Eukaryota > Viridiplantae > Streptophyta > Magnoliopsida > Asterales > Asteraceae > Scalesia > Scalesia atractyloides. Next base: position 87,254,042 of record CAMTDV010000012.1, read on the forward strand.
CTTACAACCATATTTGTTGTACGTCAGTAAATTAGAATAACTACCCCTCTAAAAACTTGTACAATCTAAACTTTTGTTTTGACATGTTTATTCAAAAGAAAAACCCTTGGTGTTAGTAAATAGAATAACTGCCCCTCTAAAAACTTGTACAATCTAAACTTTTGTTTTGACATGTTCATTCAAAAGAAACAACCCTTAGTGTCAATACATGTTCATCCCTATTTGTAACTCAAAATATGCATGTTCATTATAAAAAGTCAGAATATGCATAAGTATCCAAAATCATGCAAATCCCTAATCAAGTTAAGGCTTTGATTATCACAGCCATGTGTATACAACTTGTTGTGCAAAAGAATACTTGTTCGATCCTAAATCCCATAATTCCCTAATCTTACAAATCCCTGTTCAATCTTATTTATAAGTAATAAGAAGATAACTATAGCAAGGTCAATAAGACATTTCCCATTTATCTACTATTATAGATAAACATATACTAATAAAGAATACAACTTCAACAATTCGTATGAGATGACTAATCCTAACTGATATAAACTAACTACCATACCTGTAAACTTTAGTTCTCGATAAATCTTCACTTACTTCACATCCCAACTTGTGGTGATAGACTAACTGTTGTCAAGCAAAAAAAATAACATCAGAGTTGGACGAACAGTAAACGAAAAATTACAAAAAAAAGAAGAAAAATAAAAATAAATAATAAATAAATCAGGTGCAAAAAAAGAAGAAATAAAAATAAATCATAAATAAATCAGGGGTAATCAAGAATATTAGGTTAAATAAAGAAAAATTATCTTCCAAAGCTAGCATTATTAGGGAAAATAAACCAAAACAGTTTATCAAAGAAATAATCGATCTGAAATAAATGAATGAAACAACAAAACCTACAATCTCTACAGTCAAAACCTACATTATAACAATATCCCTATTGTGCATAACTACAATATCAATCAAGAATCAGTAAAAGATTTTGCAATCACGATATCAATGAAGAATCACAAACAGTAAATATTTAAAGTCATAATGGTAAGTAAAACTAAAATGTTAAAAGAAACATGTATCGACTTTAAAATTTTTACTGTTAAAACAGTAACAATTACATAGGAATTTGAAAACTAATATAATATTAACAATCTAATAAAAGGAAATAAGAAATTTTAACTTTAGCTCTATCGAGTACTAAACTTCTCGATGTATATCCTTGAGCTTTGTCATGAACTATAAGTCTTTATCACCAAATTCAATATTACTCGCAACACACAAGTCATGAACTGAAGTGGTTGGTATTGCCATCAAATTTCTCAAAATCTGATCTCTTGTCAGCAATCCAAGTTGTAATCCATCAAAACACCTCTTCAATTCTTGAAGAGTAGCCTTGTCTGCATATACTTGTTCCTCTATTTGTTTAAGAAATCTCTGCTTCAAATCATCAGATTGTACACGGGTTGATACCATAGTTGAATGTTTTGAACTGATACAGTAAATGAATCAGTGTATGATGCACAATCACATATGACAATGGTATTATATAGAGAAAAAAAAATAAATATCTAATAACCAACGGTCCGAATTAAATGCAAATATTAAATTAAAATCAAAAATGTAAAACACATAAATAAGAAATCAGTGTACATTTAATAACTCAGCCGCTAGAATTATTAATATCGTGTAATTTTTTTTTTTTTGAAAAATGATTTTTCATTGGAAAGCAAATAGAATTAAATACATACTACATAGAATGATTATTTACAAACCAATGAACGAAATTTAAAGCTTAGAAAACACGTTATAATAATTATGGATTGTCTCTTCGTTTACCTTATTATACATTGTAAAAACTATAAAAGTGATGATCAGTTTAATACAAAACATAAACTAACAATCTTTAAACCACTCTTCATCTAAAACACAACCAACATTGTAAGTGGCAAACATAACCTTTTACCACTGGGGGATACCAACAAAGTTAAAAAACAATATCAAGATGGTCACTTGAAGAATAGAGAAAAGACAAAGAAATAAATAGCAAAGTGGGTATTTAAGGGAAAATACTATCACCAAACCTGGAGTAGTATTGCTTTGGTTGATGAAGTTCTTGATTCTACTCATTCAGAGTTCAAGGATAAGGCAGAAGAATTCATCACACAACTACTAAAACAGGATCTGAAGATATGTGACATGTTATTTGATCTTCAAAATAAAAGAGGAAATGAAATTGAATTGAAGAAGGAGAGAGTGAAAGAAATCCTACAAGGTGTTCAATGGTAGTAGAAATCTTTTAGTATTTCTGAAAATCTAAGTTTTGTAATACTATTTAATATGAAATGAACAAAATTTGTAGTTTGATTTTTTGTTGGCTATCATATAAAATCCCTATCACTTTCACAATTCTAATTTAGAATAAAATATTAAGCAGTCTCACCACAGTTTGTTCATTTAGAATCCTCTTTTTAATGATCTAATATGGGGATAATTTCACATCAACGTATCAACAACAAAATAAGCAAGCTTGATGAAGATAGTAAAGAATAATAGATTTTACCATCAATGCAAAATTTTTATAAATTTACCTAGAATGCACTACATAGTCTGTCCGATATTAGAATACATGTTCTCCGTCATCAATAGTGCTGCGAAGGACAGAGCAAGCCTCATATCCTGCAAACTCAAGCCCATTAGAATGAAGGAGATTGACACACTTTAAAACATTCACGTGGGATTTCCCAACAACATTTTTTGTTTTCTTTTTATTCACATATATTATCTTATATATCAATTGAGAGTATACCGAATAATTGTAAAATGAAGTGCCAAACACGAAAAATTAAAAATATTATGAATTAGAACAACCTTTCTGGAATCATGTTTACTACAGGTTTCATTGAATCTCCATTTTCAACACCTCCTGGGTAAAATGTTAACCTGAGTGAAACCATAAACATCATTCAACACAAGTTGCATTGCTCTTCATCATTAAACACAATAAGTTATAGCTAATAATAACAGCAATAATAAAAGAAAAACCATATTATTGTAACGCCTCGCTTTTTCATATTTTCCTTAATTAGAAAGTGTAAACATATTTCTATTTATGGAAACTTGTATTCGTATCGTATTCGTATTTCTTTTCCAATCTTGTAATCCGAGACTTTGATCGTAATAAAATTCATACTTAATACATACTTGTCTTGCATACATTCAATTGTTAAATACGTGTTTACATACAAACCGATACTTGTTATACGTGTCAAATACTCATACATTCATACTTGATACCTAAAATATACTTACACATACGTTATACACTTGAGAACATGCGAAAATGTCAAGTTTAGCATGAAATGAAGGAAAAACTAAGTTCGGGACTAAAAGTGACAAAAAATCAAAGAAGTTTATGGAATATCACTTCTCGCGCCCCACGACCGTCTTCTCTTGTGTCTCTCGCGGCCGCGAAAGGGCGTAATCTGCAGATTCTTGTTTCTAGCTCATGGATTGGGCAAAAGTGTGTTTGTTGGATTGTGTTTCTTGCATTTAATACTCACCTAACTCAACCCCCAAATCTCAACTATAAATACCCACCTCCTCCCACACTCATTTCACACTTCAAACACTTCTCTCTCTCTAAAGCTCTCTCTCAATCAAGAAAGTTCAAGACTTTCAAGATAACTCGGTGTTCCTCCAACTCTCCAAACCCTTCACGGAATACTCAAGTGGAAGCTTGCAAAATCGTGAGTACACTTGACCCATTTCCCTTTTTACACAATTTGGGTTGTAACATGTTAATTAAAAAATACACGAATACATACACTTCATGCTTTATACACTCAATCCATCATACATGCTTATTGTTATGCTTAGGTACATGCTAAATTCATACATGCTTCTTGTCATTAACTTAGCTAGCCCCAACTTAACATATTAACGCTATAGGAGTAGCACATCGCCCGTCGGGGTATTGTTAAGCTTTAAGCTGATTCATTCTTAATTCATACTTTAGTCTCGTTACTTCGTGTGGCGAGGGACACATTCATTCTTGTGGACACTTGGGTTTGACAATTAGTATTGCGTGCTAGCTTACCTTGTATACAATTGCCATATAGATTTGAGTAAATACTTTTATACTTATGCTATGTACTTAAACTTGTGTACTCACCAATACTTGTTCTATTGAACTATACTTTTAACATGTTGCAGGTTAAAGATGTTGAATATGACGAATCTAGTAGGGACGACATAGAAACGCACCTAGAATGTTAGGCTTTTTATGTTGTAATTTTGTTGAATTTCTTATGATGTAATTGACAATTTGATTTATGAAATGAAAGGAAGTTTTATTTAAATATTGTCGCAAATAGTGTTATGATACATTGAGCAATCTATTTCGTCTCACTCCGATGTTTCTGCCATCGGTTGGGGTGTGACATTCTTCCTCATGAACACTGCATGAAATTTCCTCTGTTCCTACAAGTCAGTTGAAGTTATCAATACATTTTTATAGGTTACTTTTGGTTTCACTTTATACAGAGACAAAACTTCAAATTTTACACAGTTCATTCAAAATAAGATATGTAAAATCGTGTAATTTATTAGTTTACAAAACACAAACACCTCTCAATACCTTTTTCTACTGTAAAATCGTTTAATTTATCCCTTCTTTTAATCTGATTTTGAATTCAAATTCAAAATCCTTATAATCAGTTTCAAAACACATGTCCAAACGCCTCTCAATACCTTAAAGTAGTGATCAAAAGAACGCTGCGAAAATCATTAATAATTGAAGCAGAGGTCGAAGGAGCTTACAAGAGGTCGAAGCAGACGTTTGAAGGAGCTTAACAACGTTGGATTGAGATGCAATAAATCTAGCATACATGTAAAATCTTGTTAGTTCGGCTAGACATTTTATCAAACAATTGGTATGCAACCTAAAACTACAAACTACTGGAGGTAGAAGCTCGACATCATGAAGTATCTATAGCAAGGTCAAAGAGCTAATCGATCTGAATAAGTGAATGAAACAACAAATTCAACTAATAAATTGAAAGAGAAGTATGAAGAAATCTGAATTCTGCTATTGGTGTTGAAAGTGGGTTGATTCAGGGTAAAATTGATCGCAAGGATGCACAATGGAGAAGAGTTAGGGTTTGCTGAGAAAAGGAATAGCAGTCACAAAAAGGAATGCATTTCTGAAGATGATGAAGTACTTAAAGAAAAGTGGATATAGCCTGCATTTCTTCATACGCCGTTTGGTTTGTAGCGAAGAGAGAAGACAGGGCGTGCAAAGGAACCATGGTTTAATTAGGGGAGAAGGTTGGCCCAATGAATAAGTTGCAGGGTTTTAATTAATCTAGGTTATAGTTTAAAAGCAGTAATTAATTTTTTAATTTATTTTTCTTTTATTTATTGTTTAAAATTCAAAAAAAAATGATGGCCATCAATTTAAGAATTAACATCATAATAGTTGCAACCTTAGATTGGTTGAATTTGGCCATATGACAGCAGCCTTAATCCCCATTTATTAGATAAAAAGATGTGTTTGTGTGTTTTTTCCGGTGAAAATGAAAGTGAGTAGGGGTAGTTAGGGTGTGGTGCGACAAATGATTATGGTAGTTTTAATAAAATATTAGGGTAACGGTGCATAATTGGTTGAAGAAATAAGCTTGGTTTTAAAAAGGAGAGGTGCACAAAAGCGACAAGGTCTAAAACCGAGGCGCGAAGGGCAAAGCACAAAAGCAGCGGTCTTTTCGTACCCGAGATGCAAGCTAATTATATATATTTTTTATATATGCCATATGTTTTTAGCTTTTCATACCCAAATATAGTTATAAGGTTTTTGTATGATTTTAGCTGCATGTACAAACTAAAGGTACAACAGGTAGATAAATAAAAACGCCTCGTGTACAAGAGGTGCACACCTCAGGCCAAAAAAAGCCCAGAAAAATACCAAAAAAGCACGCCTTTTAGGAGCTTCTTATAATTATTCTAGATGCTGAACGAAAAAGCCCCAAGATGTAAGCCTTGTTGCGCCTCAAACACGTTTTTTAAAACCAAGGAAATAAGCATATTTGTGGCATTAAGGTAGTGCCCCTCCTACCCTCTTAACTTTTGTTACATAAATGTAGATAGCTTGGATAGCAATCAATAGACAACCTTTATTGGTTGTGAAACAAAAGTCCCTATCGCTTTTAAAAAATTAGATAGCCTTTGTTCATCTCGTAAATTTATTACCTATATAAATACGATTCTCATAAGGGGTTTTTCTTAAATTATTGGTTTTCTCCTTAATCGGTGCATAGACATTATAGCCTATGGAGATGGATATGATCGGGTAGTTTCACTGATGGCACGATGATACTACGGTAGTCCGTCAATGATTCAATTTTGTCCTTAAAAAACAAACTTATTACCTACATAAGATTCTAGCCAACAGGTTTATACTCTAGCGATATTGATATAATAATATGTGTAGTAAATGTTACTCCCATTTAATACACGGGTGTTTAATAATTATTATAAATTTGTTCATATTCCCAAAGTTACGATTTCGTAAACGATTATAAAACTTTTTTTTAGTACTAAACATCACTAAATTGGTATGTGTTACCAAGGAAATTTGGATTGTAGGCTTTTATAACTAAGACCTTTTATTTTTGTCACTGGAAATTCCTTGTTGAATGAATCAACCAACCAAGGTGAATGAACTTTCATTAAACTAATTCGGGCTAGAACGGGATTTATGTTTGCATAAGTCTTGAGAACTATATAAAAACGAGTTATAAAATAAGATAATATTTTAATGTTTGATAAATACCACTTTGAGGACTATATAAAAACGAGTTATAAAATAAGATAATATTTGAAAATACCACAATGAGATGAGATGATAAGGTATTAGTGTTTAGAATTAGATGATTGCTATCACTTTCATGGTGGCAACTCCATTTCCATTTCACATGTAGACAGTCCAAACCCGATTCAAACTTAACAAACGCGTTTGGATTGATTCTCTCACTCTATCTCTCACTCAAATTGATTAAATCAATTCAAGATTCAACCATCTTGTCCAAGCTACCCACGTTCTTTCATCTCTACTTCCATTAATTATATATATTTTATCCAATTTCCCTCATTAAAGCTCATACCTTTAAACCTGTATTTTCATTTTCTTGAACTCAATTCTCAAAAAAATCCAATCTTTATCCAATTTTTCACTAAAATCTCACACCTTTAAACTTGGGTCTTCAATTTCTTGAATTCCATTCTCAAAAAAATCCAATCTTTATCCATTTTTTCACTAAAATATTCATACTTTTCAACTTGGGTTTTCAGTTTCTTGAACTCAATTCTCATAAAGATCCATTTTTCTACCTTTAAACCTGGGTTTTCAGTTTCTTGGACTAAATTCTCATAAAACCCATCTGGGTATCTCAAATCATTACCAAAAAATGGGTGTATGCATCAGCAAAAGCAAGAATCCATCAAGAACTGAAGTGGGTATTGCTTACAATCACAGATCTGATGAGCCAAACATTGTGTACACCAAATCACCAGCTCCAGCAGACCAAATTCCACCCAAGAAATCACCACCACCACCCGCCCCAAAAGGGCATTCAAATCAGACACAATTCTTAACAAACCATTTGAAGATGTTAAAGAACACTACACTATGGGGAAAGAATTGGGTAGGGGTCAGTTTGGTGTTACATATTCTTGTACACAGAATTCAACTGGTGTTACATATGCTTGTAAGTCTATATCTAAAAAGAAGTTGATTACAAAGAGTGATAAGGAGGATATGAGGAGGGAGATTCAAATTATGCAGCATTTGAGTGGTCAAAACAATATTGTTGAGTTTAAAGGGGCTTATGAGGATAAGCAATCTGTGCATTTGGTTATGGAGGTGTGTGAAGGTGGAGAGCTTTTTGATAGGATTATTGCTAAAGGTCATTATAGTGAGAGAGCTGCTGCTGGAATATGTAGATCAATTGTTAATGTGGTTCATGTGTGTCATTTTATGGGTGTGATGCATAGGGATTTGAAGCCTGAGAATTTCTTGCTTTCTGATAAGAGTGAGAATGCTTTACTTAAAGCTACTGATTTTGGGTTGTCAGTCTTCATTCAAGAAGGTATGAGCTTGATTTCAGTTGTTTTATTTTGGATCTTTAAATGTGACAATTTAATCCTGCAAATTGTGTGTTAATTTATGGTCAAATGTGTCTTTTAACACTTTTATGTCTTGAGTCCACCCCCTGTTTTTTTCTTTGAAACTTTCGGCTCCCTGTTTAAAAGTTCAAGATCCGCCAGCGTCTGTTTTGATATATAGATCGTCAAGAAGCGTTATGTCAATTGGACCGTTAGATCCTGCAAAATTTTGTTACTGTTAAAAAGAATATGGAATTAGTATTTATCAATGGATCTTGAAGTAGAATTCTAGCAAACGAATCCGTTAATCCTGCTAGATTGTGTGTTGAATCATGGTTAAATGAGTCTTTACACGACGCTTTTGATTTTTTTTTTATTCATGGATCTGTAAGTAGAGTTGTTGCAGTTAGACCATTTAAATCTGCAAAGTTGTGTGTTACTTATTATATCTATGGATCTTGAAGTCAAATTCTAGCAAAGTAACCATTTACTCTTTCAAGATTGTACGTTCTATACTGACGAATCTTTAAATGAGTCTTTACTCTTTTTTACGCCTTTAATTTTATCTGTTTTTATTTATGGATCTTTAAGTAGAATTATTGCAACTGGACCGTTTAATTCTGCAAAATTATGTGTTAGTTTAAAAAGACTGTCAAATTAGTCTTATCATTGGACCGTGAAGTGGAATTCTAGGCAATATAACCCTTTAATCTCCTTCGACTATGGTACAATTTCTGGTATTTTATGGCAAGCAACCAAATTACGCGTATTAATCTGATGTACATAATGATTTTGCTAATCTTATTGTAATATTGGAACTAAATATTTCAGGAAAATCATACCGGGATATAGCTGGAAGCGCGTATTACGTTGCACCGGAGGTATTAAAGCGTAAATACGGAAAGGAAATAGATATATGGAGTGCAGGGGTAATGCTGTACATCTTACTCAGTGGTGTACCTCCATTTTGGGCTGGTAAGTTGCAAACCTCACCAAAACATGTGGGTCGATCAAAACGGGTGCAGGACGGAACATCCCTGTCTTTCGTATGGACCGGGTTGGTTGGGGGACCCACATTCATCTTTTTATCTTTCTTTTTAAATAATTAATGCATTCATTATGATTACATAAAACAATAGCATTATCGTGATTAATTTGATCTTTGAATAAAAATGATTTACAAAATTGTATAAATTTAAAACAGACGTGACTTTTAACCTGTTTGACCATCTCGTATTGTGGAGTCGCTGCTGATTTACCTCATGGCTGGATAGTAAATGTTTGGATTTTGCGATTACTCTACAGCACGTCCTTGTACAATGCTTAAGCTCTCGCTGGGTAGCAGGAGCAACTTGCTCCACTTTTAGCTATTTCTATTGACCCGTTTTAGATAAAACAACTCTAGTGCATACATGCGTAAGTAAATGGGTCAAAACTACTACCTTTAATTTGTTTGGTTACAAACGTGAAGGTGGGTGGTGGGCCGATTAAAGGGTCAAAACACATTCTGGTTAAAAGATGTCATCCATTTTTGTAAATAGTTAATGTGCGACTTATTATTACATAAACAATGTAAATACCGTAATAATCTAAATCTTTGAATAAAAAATATGATCTAGGATGTTGTATACATTAAAAATGGGATGTAATTTGTACACAACCTTTTCTCATTCATGCACAATAGTTATATGTTTTTAGACAATATTACCCTCACACCACTTAAGTGGTAAAAAAACTAGTCAAATTTGATTCAGGGTAACTTTGTTAAAACATATCTAGTTGTGTATAAAGTAAAAAAAAAAGTTGTGCACAAATCATCTCAGACTTGAATTGACTTTGACCCATTTGACCTGTTCATCAAAAGATCAATGTATTTATCTCTATATCGTTTTGTCACAAACTTAAGAACGCTTACCGAATTGCAGAGACCGAGAAAGGGATATTTGATGAGATTTTGAAAGGCGAGATCGATTTTGAAACCGATCCCTGGCCTTCGATTTCCGCTAGTGCCAAAGACCTTGTGCGAAGAATGCTCACACTCAACCCAAAAAAGCGTATAACCTCTGCTCAAGTTCTCGGTATGCTTAAACCTATAATTTCATTTAAATTTGTGGAAAAATTTTTAATTGTTGTAATATTTATATTAACTTTTTTTTTTTTTTTTTTCTACACGGTATAGAGCATCCATGGATTAGAGAAGATGGAGAAGCATCAGATAAGCCAATCGACAGTGCGGTTCTGTCAAGGATGAAGCAATTCCGAGCTATGAATAAACTCAAGAAACTCGCTCTCAAGGTTCTCTTTATAATAACTAAATGGGCGGGTTTGGTAACAAGTCTGAATTTATAATTTCTAAAACGAGTTTAAACGTGTTGGTTCGGGTCCACAATTATATCACGTCAAACGATATTCTGATTTTCTAAATCCAGGTAATTGCTGAAAATTTATCAACAGAGGAAATCCAAGGGCTGAAATCAATGTTCATGAATATGGATACGGATAAAAGTGGCACGATCACCTATGAAGAACTTAAAACTGGGTTGGCTAGACTTGGGTCAAAACTCACAGAATCCGAAGTTAGACAACTTATGGATGCAGTAAGTTGTTTTAAATTTTTCATTAGATTTGTCATCTGTTAATAAACTTTTTTTTCGAGCATCAAAAAGTGAAATTGAATTATCAAAATTTAAAGAATTCTGTATTTTTTAAACATTTTTGAACCATAAAAAGTGAACTTGAATTTTCAAGATTTAAAGATCCATCATGTAAAAGAACATGTTTTCAAACATCATAGATGAACTTTGAATTTTCGAGATTTAAAGATTCTCTGTTAAATAAAATTTCTCAAACATAATAAACAGAATCGATTAATTCAGGATTAAAAGATTATCTGTTAAAAGTATGTTTTAAACATGAAAAGTTAAAACTCGAACCTTCATGATTTAAAGATTTTATTTTACAGGCGGATGTAGATGGAAACGGGTCGATTGACTACATTGAGTTCATCACAGCAACAATGCATCGACACAAACTAGAACGTGAAGAAGATTTGTATAAAGCATTTCAGCATTTTGATACAGATGGCAGCGGGTATGTATTTAACTAGGATATTGTCAAGTTGGGCAGGTTGACTAATGGGTCATCTTTAGTACGGGTCAAAAGGGGCCAAGTCAAGTTTGGTTGACCTGCAAATACTTTTTGCCCTTTTCTCAAATATTTTTATATATAATGAAATTTTCACATTACTATTGAGAATAGACTTTTGAGCTTTGACGACTTCTACCCTTTTGATCCATTTGATGGATTTGAGATTAAAGACGAACTAAATCGATCCGATAGTGAGTAAATGGGTTGAACCTGAACACTAAACTTATTTGTGATGGATCTAAATTCAGGTTTATTACAAGAGATGAACTAGAAACTGCAATGAAACAATACGGAATGGGTGATGAGGCTACCATCAAAGAGATTATATCTGAAGTGGATAATGATAATGTGAGCTCTTTTTCTTCTTCCTCCATATTTACTTTTAACTTTATTTTTAAATATAATTGACAATCTGTAAATGGAATCATTTTTGCAGGATGGAAAGATAAATTACGAAGAATTCTGCACCATGATGAGAAGTGGAACACAGGGACCAAAGTTGTTCTAATACCGTTAATTATGATTTAAAAACCGCAGTTTCTAACCAACGGAGACGTTATGATCCTCAAACCAGATCCAATCAGGGTTCTGGGACGTGGTTACTAGTTTGGTTCGGTTTGGTTGTTCGTTGGTTGGTTGAGCTTCTTGTATTTCTTGTGCAAGTGGATCTCTGTAAAAATATGCACAATTGTTCTGTAATCATATTTCTAGTTTGGAGTGTTTGGCCAAAAGATGTTGTAAGTTTGTAAGTTTGTTATTTACAAGAATTCAAAGTAACCACTCCCAAAATTTTCAAACCATCTTTTTGCAAATAGTCTTCAGAAAAAAACAAGTGTTATATACCCTCTGTAAACATGCTTAAAAATGTGTACTTTCTAAATAAAAAGGTCAAAACATGTTTGACCTTCTGATAGCGAGCCCGTATACAAGTTGATCCAAGAATTGACGAACAATATACGAGTTGACCCAAGAATTGACGAACCGTATACGAGTTGACCCAAGAATTGACGACCCAGAATTGACGAACGTATACGAGTGACCAAGAATTGACAAACCGTATACTAGTTGACCCAAGAATTGACGAACCGTATATGAGTCAACCGTAAGAGACAAATGGGTAATTGACGAACCCCTGTATGTCGTCAGTTTGATCCAAAGGAGTATATGAGTCAAGTAGTTGATCCAAGAATTGACGAACGTATATGAGTCGACGGAAAGAGACCAATGGGGAATTGACAAACCCATATATGAGTCAACGAGTCGATCCAAGAGTTGACCCGTATATGAGTCGATGGAAAGATGAGACCAATGGGGAATTGACAAACCCAACGAGTTGATCCAAGAATTGACAAACCAGTATGTAAGTCGACGAGTCGATCCAGAATTGACGAACCCGCATGAGTCGACGAATCGTTCCAAGAATTGAAGAACCCGTATCTGGGTAAACGGAAAGAGACCAATGGGCTATAGTAACATTTGGCGTTAAAAAAAGATTCGTAACAAACTATACTAACATAACGCGTGTTTAAAAGACGATATACCAGTTCCAAGAACATATTGAACACACTAAAGGCTTTTATTTTATCATAACCAACCAAAGTGGTGAACATAGTCCAGTCACACATAACATCCATCACAGAAAAGTAAAAACCCACAAAACAACATAAACAGAAATCAAGAATCTGAAACAGGAGTATGCATCAATAAGCAAAACACAAACCGAATCCGAAAATAAACCACTTCGTTTTCAAAAACCATGGATCTTGATCTGGTCTTTCTTCAAAATACCCGCACGGGTCAAGAACGTGGAAACGTTCTTGCGTTGATCGCCTTGAAGCTGGATCACTTTACCCAGTTCTTTATCCTGCACAACAGTGCCATTGCAGCAGAATTCTTTCTTCAAATCTTTGAGGATTTTCTCGTAACTGAGCTCCTTTTTGAGACCCTGAACTGTTGTCAAGCTTTTTCTACCATTTCGTTGTTGTATGCGGATATGAACATACTCTTTGACTCCGGCGGCACCACCTGAATCTTGTTCAACGTCAGCAAATGGATCGAAAGCAGATGGGATCTGAACTTCTATATCAACCATGAACTTTGTTTGAATGATTGATTGTATACTGATTCACAAACAAAAAGAACAAATATCAGTTTCAAAATTTACATCAATTTGTCATAAATTTCAAGAATCTTCAATACATGTTAAATTCAAAAGATAACCTCCAAAAAAACAACTTCCTATGTTGTATGATCAGACCAGCAATATTTTTAATTCAGAAGTATTTACATCAAGAAATTAAACTAAGCATAAATCACCTCTAAATATCGATAAACTTAAAAATTATTTATGTTTTATGATCAGATCACCATATTTTGTTCAGAAAACTTCACATCAAGAATTTTCTATGTTTTATGATCAGATCACCATACTTTGTTCAGAACAATAACATCAAGAAACTAACCTAACCACAAATCACCACCAAAAATCACTAAATTTAAATATCTTATGTTTTATAAACAGATCACCATATTTTGTTCAGATAAATTCATATCAAAATAAATATAAATCAACCTAAGCACAAACCGATCAAGAAACACTCAAAAGAAATCAACAATCGATTCAAAAACCACGAGCAAAATAAACCCTAGTTCGGTAAATCCCAACAGCAGATCACACAAAATTCTATTCATATCGATCAAATTAGACCATGAACAATAGGCCACAAAACACAATAAAATCAAAATAATTCAACAGAATCAATTAAAAAAGTTACCGATAGTCTCCGATCCCGATTCCGATCTGATCAACACTGACGATGAAGAAAGATCGAAGTGGTTACGAGGATTATTGAAGATTAGGGTTAGGGTTTATATAGAAAGGGTACCGGGTTATTTCTATGGCGGTTGGTGTACAGGTTTTCGGGTCGGGTTGTGCTGTGAGAACAGCTCACATGCGTTTTTTTAATTAAAATTATTATCTTTGTCGATAAATATTATTATCTTTTCGGAACGGCCATAATATTATTATTTAAAATATTATTATATTTAATACGATATGCACCAAAAGAGTTTTAGCTCTATACCCAAAATGGTTTAAATTTTATTTTACTATTATAGAATTACGATTTTTTATAAGTTAAACTTTAGTTTTACCCGATGGGTAAATTTATGTGTGGGATTGACTAAAGCGGCTAAAACATAATTTAACATGAAATTGTCCCATTAGATCTTCGAAAGTTCAGTATGATAGACTTAAAAACAGATCAAATGTTTTATCTTTCAAGCATTAAAAGCATTCACATCCTATTTTCATTCTCTAACATAATTTAATGATATAATTTCTAATAATTTAACTAATAAAAACACTTTCTTAAAAATTTGTTTACTTTATAAAAACATCACACGTCTCATTCTCCATATTTACTATTATCTTACTCACAAACACTTATTTTCTTATTATTTTTCTTCTTCTTATATGCTCACAATACATTATTGAGGCTTGAATTTAAACCTCTAAATATAGAGGTTTGCTTTTGTGTTCTCTAAAGTGTTCTCTAGTATAGAGAGTGGGATGGAGTGGTGTTTTGAATGATTTCTGTAAAAACTAAAGATAAAGAGTAACGGATTATAATAGTTAGATTCTTGTATGTTTAAAAAACGATTTTTTACTCAATTGTATAGATTAAGAAAACACAAAGTCTCATCCGGTTTAATTTACTCCTAAAAGGGTTGAACCAACTTATTTAGCTAAGTTCGAACGGTTCACTGTGTTTTAACAGTTTTTCACATCCCTGTTTATTAGTTTTAAGCGCAAAATAGAGATTCCTTCTAAAATAATATAATTGGTCGCCACACATAGAAGTTTTTTTTATTTATTTTTTTGATGTGGCAGATGGCTTGATGGCGACATTGGTGCAGATGACTATTGATAACTCTTAGAACCACAAATTTTTTTGGTATTTAACCAACTACATATATAAAAACAAGTTGATTGATATAGAAGTTGCATGACACACGTGATTAGATCACCTTAAAAATATTCCCAATATAAATAATTCGAATTCGAATTTTGCAGATATCAACAAAAATTTGATCCAAGTGGATTGAAATAATAACTTGAAACATCTCATGCTATATAGTCATGTGGCATTAGATTCACAATAATTGATTATGTGTCGCAAATTTTGTTGCACGTCTGTTCGGAACTGGTGTGCTCTAGTGATTTGTATTGACCCGGTAAAAGAACATTGTCTAGGAGGCATTTGTAACATGGGTCTGATGTGAGAATAAGTATAATTTAAAAAAAGTGTTAAGTGGTTGTAATGGTAACATGGTTGTCACACCTGACCCGCAGTGGAAATAGAAGTCGGGGCATAATTGGGTTATCATCAAAGCTCATGACATTTTACTATAATTAAGTTTCATATTTATTAATTGAAATTTTAGGAGAAAATATCCAAACAAAAGAAACATAGAACCACAAGAAATATTGCTCTAAACAATACATATTTTATTCATCTTCTAAGGCCAATCCTAAGTGTTCCTCTCCTCAGCGTGTCCATCTGTATCATGTGTAAACATAAAAGTTTGGGTCAACAAAAGTTGACGAGTAAATCTAAATTAAACATTTAAACAATTTAATTACATTGATTAATTTAAAAGATTGTGCAAAGACCATGTATGAGCATATGTATATGTATATATAAACAAAAACCACATAATATCAACAATGTACACATGCATGATAAATGATAACTGTGAGATCAAGGCTCAATCAAACGAAGCCGATCTAATGAGGACACGCGATGCTCAACTCGTATCCAACGAGAACTGATGGGCCTTGTATGAATGATTTGCACTGAATTGACATAATGTAACACATCACCACAAAATATACACATAAGATCACATAATGGTGTTAGCACAAGGGTTTGAATAAATAAATATGTAAACGACACATGATACACCCCAAAACATGATTAAAAAGGGAATTTGTAAGGATTCACCACAGTGGGTGCGTTTCCTTGGATTGATGACGAACGCGGCGGATTTAGGATTTAACCGACGAGGAAAACTAACCTAAATAATAACGCAATAATTTGATAAATAAATAAAAATGAATATTTTTAATTAATGTTTTTTATTAGATTTTTTAGGTTATGGTAATTAATGAAATTTTTAAGCTTAGAAAGTCTTATTTTAAGCATTTTTAAAGGAGTTTTAAATGAATTAAATAAAGAAAATAATAATAAAAAATTGGATCTTGTCGGACCTGACATGCAGGTCTACCAGTTTTTATGTGTGAAATTTGCAGCGTGTGAGGTTCGAACTCGTGACCTCCCGTATACGTGCACGCAGCTCTACAACTGAGCTACGTGTCTAACATGAAATAATCTCTTTTTTATTATTATATATATTATATATATACTCACTTAATTTAATTCATAAATTTGTTTAATTAAAAAGGGTTTTATTTCCTTCAAAATATAACTGGCGTGCCCCATACCCGTCTCGAACCCGCATCCACAGACTTGCATTGCACCCAGCCCTACCAACTGGGCTGGGTGGCTAACCCGGTATAATATTGAATTTTTATTACTCATATATACTACTTAAAGGGTGTTCTTAACAGATAAAAAAATTTGGATTTTTATCTCTGAAAACCGGAGTCATGCATGATTCGAACCCAGTACCTGTGCGGTGTGATTGCACACAGTCCACAACTGGACTGTGTGTCTAACCCGTTTTAAACAACAATTTTAAATATACAAAACACTTAAACCAACTTCAACTTCTTCATGGGTTATAATTCAGAACATCAAACTTGATTGTGTTTAATTCAAAACAATGATTTTAAGTTCGCTATAGATAATTAAAAGGTTTTGAGAGGAAGGTTCAAAAGGATTATACAAGACGCACACGACTTTGATTCCGATGAAATTCCGGCGGCGACTGAAACTTCCGGCGACAGTGGAACTCGAACGGAGACAAACTGCGAAGGCTTTAGAGTGAAGATTTGGAAGGTTGAGCGAGATTTTGAGTGATGATTCAGTGGGTATTTATAGGATGCCCATTCAACTAAGTTTTTGGTTTCAAGACTCAATGATTTGGATTTATTTTGGTCGGTTATGATTAAGGATGGTAACTGATGTTTTGATTACCGTTTTCCTTTGATTAATCTTTAAGAGAAATCGTAATTGGCAAACATTACTTGATTCTTGGCGGTTATGATTTCTGAATTTTGATTATGTCTGATTTGCTTGTGGGTTTTACCTTAAGTCTAATTTGTTTTCAAGCTTAGACATATAAGTGCGTGTGGTGCAGTGGTGTAATTTGTGTGTGTGGGTGATGGGGACCCGGGTTCGACTCCCGGTTACCCCTTTTGTTTATTTCTTTTTATTTTTATTATTTTAGGGCTAAATTACTTTATTTATTTTTTTATAGTTCTTAATTAATTATTTATTTATTAACTATAAATAACAAATTAAATAAAACAACTAAATAAATGAGCAACGACTTCGAATAAATACTTGATTTTTAAACGGAGTGGGTTTTGAAACCCATTTTAGATAAAGGTTACAATGGTAAGGACTTGTGGAGACTTATTTATAGTAGAATATAACGTTAATGGTTTATACTATACAAGGTGTGTCTCATGGAACACTAATGATGTTAATTGAAGCCTTTGGACACCATGTTGTCTACCATCTCCTTTGGTGATAGTGGATGGATTATTGGTTAAAGGTCACTAATGAGCATGTGATACTCCTTTGATTATTCATTGATACACATGATTCTGGTCAAGATTACCTTGATCCATGGTACGGAAAACATTGATTCGGATGACCTTTTGTCCATAAGACCTTGATTCGCATGATCTTGATACGAAAGATCATGATTCGAAACCTATATACTTCTTAAGATATTTGGTTTGTTGAGGTGACAAGCAATTTTTTTTCACTAGGGCCATATGGTTATTCCACGTGGATTTTTATCTAGTTGGATCATCAAGCTTTCTTCCTTTAATTTTTCTTCACGATGGGCTGTAGTATATTTTTGTTACCAACTTCTTATAATTTAGCGATATCAATATATGATAATTCAAGGTTCTACTTTTATAAAAGAAAAAATGTAGATTTAAAAGTATGATGTGTTTTAGCCTTTGTTTTTAGAAGTTACATTTTAATTTTAATTTGTTATATACTAGGTTATAACCCTGTGTATTACACGGGTTAAACAAATGAATTTTATATACTAAATAATAACAAAATAAGTCTTTTAAAAACCTCCCTTATTGCACGGGATGAATAAATGTAAATTTATATATTAAATAATAAAAAGTTATATCTCCAAAAGATACGTGGCCTAATGTGATGAAAAATGCTTCTAAAATGGTTTCTTTGATATAAAAAATATCATGATTGGATAGTTAGGAGGTTGTATGGTGATAAATGGTTAACCATATTATAATGTCATATGTTTTTGGTTATATATTTTTTTGAATTATTTTAAAAAATTAAGACTTTGTTATTGTTGTTAGTAAAATCAATGATTTATATTTGTAATTTTGTTTGGTATTATTTTATTAGAAAGTGCATATTATACATATAATTATATCATCTTTAAGTTATTGATGTCATCCAAATTGTTTTGCGATTTTATGTATAGCATTCTATATATATGATAAAATAAAGTTTATTAGAGATAATTACATCATTGTAAAGATTAAGAGTAGATTTTTATATAGGTTGTCTGTCAAAAATAAGTTACAATTTGGGTAAAAGGAAACTCATAAATATAGCTGTTACTTGACACGTTGGGTAATATAAACAACAAAGATCATATGATATAGAAAATCAAATAAATAATATTATAAATGAAAGTATACGTTAAATTTAAACTAAAAATTAATTATCTATAATAATAATTATTTATAATTAATTAGAAGAGATTAAACTTAATAATAATTATCTATAAGAGATTAGTGGGAAAAACATAATATAGATGACCTAATATGATAACAAGTGTCTCTCAAATAGTTTCTTTTATTGTATAGTATAGAAGATTAGTAGTAACATTATTCATATATTTATGGTATTATCATCAAATTTTGATCTTCAATAGATTTCAAACATTTATTCACTTTGCTTATCAATTAATTTTTTTATAATCGATTTGAACGAACGGTAAGTTCCTTTCATTTATCCATCAATATGTAGAATAAAAAATAAGGATTAGAATTAGGTATCATATATTAATTTGATATTTATATTTATTTAGGAATATTTGGAACAAAAAAAAAATAAGGATTAGAATTAGATATCATATATGAATTTGATATTTATATTTATTTATGAATATTATTTATAAATTGAGGAGAAATTATCATGTGGTATTCATTAGAGTCTTTTATTATAAGTTAGATTAGATTTGATACATTTATATTAGTTATATATAATATTAATTATATTTGAATTATACGTTTATCTCTAACTATATTAATTAATACTATACTACATTTATTATATTTTATGTATAAAAAAACTAATAGTAATATTCATTATTAAAAGTGAGGAGACACCAGATAGTGACACATATACAAAAAGATTTTCATTTATTAGACCATGTGTAGTCATAAAGCTCCTATGGATGTTACACGATAAGTGGCGACACGCGTAAAAGAGGAGTTTTATGAAACTTTATATCACAAGAGAGTATAGTAGGGTTATATTTATATGGGACTTTATATATATGTGTGTGAGGAGGGTAGAAAGGACCACACCGTTTTACATTTTACGAGAAGACAAAAAAATCAACCTATAACACCAACCGTATCAATGTTACCGGGTAAAGCCGCACTACGAGTGAACTTAGTATGGGAACTTATACATTGAATTCGGTCATTGTATTCTGTTTCCTTTTCCAAAAGCTGCTAGAAGAATAAATGAATAATGCTCCAACATTAAATAAACACCAAGCAGAATGGCATCTAACCTTGCTTGCGTTAGATGTCTTCAAATCCCCACCGTTTATTAAAATAAAGTAATATTTTCTTCTGTTTAACACTTATAGTTTAAATTACATTAAATTTATCTTTGATAGAATTCTTTTATTTTTGAACACACAACAAATTTTCCAAACAGGTTACTGGTGTAATTCATTACATCAGGATACATTCGTCTCTGAACTGAGGAAAACCCTCATCTGGAGGTGAAGCCCGTAAACACTCGCCTGAAGCACGATAATGCGGTGAGGTAAAACCCGCTCAGTTCAAGGATTGAACTAGCGATCTTCGCCTACTCGCCTAGTCTCCCATCATCACCATATGCCGTAGAAAATAATTGGGAGAGCATGAATTGAACTTGGGTCCCTTAGAACACCAAGTCTCTCCCATACCACTCCACCACCACCTCATTGGCACAAGACGAACCCTTATTTGAAAGATAGCAACACCTTAACATCATATAATCATTTATCTAAAAAAACTATAAAAAGTTTTGAAAATTGATTTGTGATTCATATCCATGACTTTTGCTAACGTGTGGCTAGCCCAATTGGTAAAGGTTCTTGCCTCTTAATGAAAGGTATTGAGTTCAATCCCAAACAAGATGTAGATTAGGATTAATATTTGGTGTAATTTAGGAGTGAGTAACCTTTGTCATTCAATATATATATATATATATATATATATATATATATATATATATATGATTTATTTTTTAATTGATGTTATTAAGGTACTTAAATTAATGTAACTATTACTAGAGACCACTTTATTAACTATATCAGGAGTCAGAATCTAACTTTCTTTCACTACTTCATAAATTTTCGATTTTCCTATCTGTATCGATTATTTTTTACAATGGCAATGTGCTCGCCAAGGTTTTTTGACGGATTGAGTTGACCACCGGCGTTTTTAGTGTGTGTAGCTTGGGTTTTTTATTCGACTCGGCTTCGTAAGAGTTTTTTAGGGTGATTTTTAATCATGTTAAGATGACTTGATTTAGCTTGTATGAGATTTGAAGGTAGTATATAGGTTCATGTTCAAAGCAAGTGATTTAAATTAGAGTAAATTATCAAAATCAAAATCATTCCTGGGATTTAATTATATTTGCTTGTTTCATTCAAAATGTTTTTTTTATGCGTTGGGTTTGCCTTTTATTTTCATTTCAATCCAATTCACTAACATTGTTTATTTTTTCTGTTAACTCAGGGGTAATTTGGACATTATACCCTTTTTCTGTTTTTTATTTTGTTTTTTTTTTGTATTTTTTAACCTTTAAAAAAAGCAAAATAATATCAATTATAAAACCTACACCCCCACCCCAATATCCCCCACCCCCTCTCTCTCTCTAAACCTCTGCATCGTGTTAGCTCCGTCAAATCAGTAGAGCACCGAACTCAGGCAACCCCTGCATCTCCGGTGGATATGGCAACTGCTCAAACGCTATGTAGCACGGGTACGGGTACGGGACGGGGATACGAGGACAATACGGGTACGGGGAACAGCAAAACTCAAAAATGCAGGATACGGGTACGGCAAAAAAAAATAAAAATATATTACATAAAGTCCAAAAAATAAAATATATTAAACAAAGTCCAAAAATATATTAAACCCCAAAAACACTACATCAACCATAGGTAATTAATTATCAATAATCAAATCGTTTTCAAATTCCGATTTATCTAGCGAAAGATCAGTGACCTCAAAAAACCCAATATTTAACTATTAGAAACTATAACTAGTAGACTACACTTTAATAATTGTTAAATGTAAAATGTATGAAGCAATATTTGACATTCCTTCTTAAGCAATGTATGGACATAGTACATCACATACATTGTTGGGGGTAAAAATGTAAATTCATAATATTACACATCTTATCCTCTTCAAAATTCATCTTCCCAACCATACGCTTTCTCAGTATAAAAAGAAACAGAGCACAGTTCGTCAATTACACCCTTCATATGTTTTTAAATTTTACTTTTTTTCTCAATCTGAAAACTATTTTAATATGGAACGTCCCGATACTCGGAACTGCCGTCCCCATATTACCCGAATCGTTTGGTTGCCGTATCCATATTCCCGGAAACGTCTGAGGGACGTCCCATGGCGTTTCCGGCGCGTTTCCGTCCCCACGCCGTCCCCGGGACGGGTACTCAAGGTCTAATGGCGTCCCCGTGCTTCATAGCTCAAACGTTTCAACTAATTCTTCTTGAAACTTTGAAATTATTATTTTTTATATAAAACTTTGAAAATATTGTTGTATAAAAATAAACTTTGAAAATATTATTGTATAAAAATCTGCTTAGATTTCCCTCACAAATGAGTTTTCTAAAGCCCTTTGATATTGCCTAAAGAATAAAGGCTGTTCATTCAAATAACCGTTAAAAAACGGTTTCTCAAAACTCAGATTTAATATGATTCCAGCAAAAAAATGTATCATGAAAATAATCGCATAGTGTATGATAACTGCAGCTAATCATTGCTTTGAAGATCAAATCTATCAAGAATAAAATCCCACATTGTTTCAAACTCATCAACAATATTTGTCGACTTAATACAATTATCCAACTCAACCTGAAAAAAGAAATAAGGTAAGAAAAACAGTCAGGTTTTTAACTGAGCTAATTTTTTATCATAAAAAGTAGCCGGTTTTTCTTATAACCGGCTCTGGTTTCAAACCGGTTTTTAAAAAAAAAAAAAATCAATTCAAATAGAAAAACTGTTTTTTTTAAACGGTCTGGTTTTTAGTTGAACTGTTTTTCCGCATCATAAAAAGTAACCGCTTTTAAACCGGTTTTTGTAAACCAAAATAGTAACTGGTCGTAGCTGATTCGAATCAGTTTTAAAATTGGTTATAAAAAACCTATTTTTTAACTCGTAAAAAAACCGGTTAAAAAAGCCGATGCAGAAAATCAACAGAATGCAGCTGCTATTTATTGCAGGGGAAACCCAGTTTTTTAGGTTTTATTGCTGAAAATACCTTATAAATTACTAGAAAAAAAAACAAATTTTTTTTATACAAAGATGTTAAACATAAAATAAGATTTATTGATAAAACGTTAAACTTGAAAAATCATCAAACATAACAAAGAAAATACATAAACTTAAACTCTTAATCCGCAAGAACGTCCACTAATATATAAAATTATTTGGTTGAACTAAATTACTAATGTATCTTGATAAGCGTCATTTAATCTTCGTCACCCGAACATGAACTATTGCGAAGGTGTTCATCAAATGCGAGTTCTTCGTCGGTTATTGGGTTCGTCAAATTATCTTTGACCTTGTCCTCTTACACTTCGCCTTCGTATTCTAATTCTCCCTTGAACAAGCGTATGTGTTGAACTCTCTCCGCCGTATCCAAGTAATCTTTCAAGAAAATTGACATCTCAACCACAGGTTGTGTTAGTCGAGCTCTCCTTATCGATATCACCCTACCACTAATAGAGAAAAACATTTTCCGAAGCTACCGTGGAAGCTTAGATCGTAAGTAAATCTTAGGCCATGGTGCCTAAGATCGGAAATTGATCTTCTTTACTTTTCCACTAAACCAACAAATCAAAAATTTTAAATTCTTGAGAAGTCATCATTTGTAGAAATTTCGACCCATTATACCTCCCTAGTTCGCTACTAGTATTGTTTATAGTAGATGCGGGTTTGCCTCATACGATTACACTAATGACACCATATAGAGATGTCAGGTATCATTTGAAAGAGTACTCCATTCATGCCCCTAAGAATTCAAAGGAATTGTTTAACCTTTGACTTGCATCATTACGTAACGCAATTGAAAGAGCATTTGGTGTCATAAAAAAGAGGTTTCCTATCATTAGAAGTACGACATAACCATTTTACTCCCGTGAAACACAATCAACCATCTTATTGACATGTTGTGTTTTACACAACTATTTATTAGAGGGAGAACATGACAAAGATCTTGAAGATGAGGTCTTACATGAGATGTTGAATGGACCAGAAGAGGAAGAACATAATAGTACATGAGACATACAACGTAAGGGTAGTACCAGAGTAGACCAACAAGGGAACTCAATTGCTAATGAATTATGGACTAACTATTTGACTCATCCGAACAATAAAATAAATATGTTAAAATAGTTTTAGAATAGTACATTTTAATATTTCCTTTTGAAATTGTATTGATGATTGGTGTTTGACGTTATTTATGTTATTTAGTATTTGCATTCATTATCATTATTAGATTTACCATTTGTAAGTTTAAAAATTATTATAACTATGTAGTATTTATTTATTTATGTTACCATAAAGAAAGTCATGATGAGCAAACTTGAAATCAATGGAAATATTAGTAAGAGGAAACAATTAAAGTGGACATGGATAATGGATAATGCATTCATTATAACGCAACAAGATAAAGGCAATAGGATTAATGGGACATTTACTTCACAAGCATACAATAATATGATTGTAGATCTAACTACAAAGCTTCCAATAGAGTTTACTAAAAACTATTTGATGAATCGTTTAAAAACACTAAAAAGTACGTTTTTCTTAATGTATGATATGTTTTGAGAAACTTCACTGAGTGGGTTCTCATGGAATCCAGCTAATTAATAACTTGAAGCATTAGGTAAATATTATAGTTTTAAAATTCCTTATAATATGAATTATCTGTTTATCTTAAACAGTCAAAGCCCGAGGCAGCTCGTTGAAGTAAAAAAAAAAGTGTCAAACTACAACGAATTATTAGAGCTATTTGCAAGGGATAGGGCGTGTTAGGATCTGAGTTTGATATTTGCAAACTAATATTGATTATCACAGTACAATTCACAAATAGAGAGACATTATCATAAACTGTTTTCTAATGATACAAATAGTCAAAAGTTTTACGTAATGATTTTACAATCTCCCTTCATCCGATCACTCACTAGAACTATTCGTACTAAAGAGAACTTGTGTGAAGTGATAAATAGATCACTAACATGTGTGATCTATTTATACAAGTACTAAAGCTCTGTTCGTGATGTGCTGACGTCACCCTGATAACGACATCTAACATTCATAACAAAAAAGATTCGTCAGATGTTTGCAAACATCTGAGGAAATCCTATCATCTGATCTAGGCTATATTAAAAACACTGATGAAATAAGTACTGTTACATTGAGAAAACACTGTCTAAGCTATCATCTGTTTCAGTTGTCCAAACATCTGTTTGGCCTAATTGATGTTTGGTCTTCTTCATCAGACGTTTGCTCGATTAAGGCTTTGGTCTTCAACAAGTGCCAGTCTTCAACAGATGCTTAGTCTTCATCAGATGTTAGTCATGCTCTTGATCCGATGTTTTGAATAAGTGTTCAAGATCACTATCTTTGGAGAGATAATTGTTTCATCAACTGTTTATTTACTTGATCTAAGAGTCATGTTTTGGATTTTGGATATCATCTGTTTTTTGTAGGTTCAACAGGTACACATGTTGTAACTGCTAAAGAAGTAAATGCTTGATTGCACACTAATGACACCATTATTACAGAGACAATTACAGATGTGTATGACTTATTATCAGCCAATGGCCCTAACTTGGAGAACCAGTACAATATCAATGACGATATTCAAATGTTAGGTACTACGCCTCCTTCACCTGAATAGTCGTCTAGTACAAAGAAATATAAAATTAAAAAAAGAAAACTTGAACAAGAAGATGGAACATTTAACTCAAAGCTTATAAAGTGCTTGAGAATGTTGCTAATGCTATTGTGGAAAGCAATAAACTATTAGATGGAGTTCATCATCGTGAGTAATAGATTTATAAGGAATTGAAACTGATGGGTTTGAAGCCCCACGAACTACCAAAGGCTTTAAATCGTTTGGCGACCAATCGAGCAAAAGCAAGGACATTATTCAATTGTCCTCTTCAAATACAAATGGATGTACTCAGGGTGTAGATACATAAGCAAGTTCAGATGATGATTAAAGAATTACTCAATTCTTTTGTTTAGTGATTTCGAACAATTAAGACATTTTTTTGGGTAACTTTGTAGAATAGTAACTAAGTGTTAAAAGTGTTACAATTAGGTCACTCAAGTGTCAAAAGTGTTTCAATCAGGTCACTCAATTTTCCATTTTTCATTAAAATTAACGATTTTTTCATCAATGGTGACATGGATTTTTGTTTTTTTTTCCTTTTATTTAATGCTAACGTCGATTGATGACGTGGATTTTAACTTGTTTTTAAAATTTTTATCATAATTAAAGTGTTTTTATTTTAAATAAATATAATTTTATATATTAAAATAATCCAACCCCATATCTTATGCTTCATTTTTTTTCTTGACACATGGAAAAAAGGACATAGCTCGATTTGAATGTTAGGTTATCTAATTGGGACAAAAATGATACAAGTGATCTAACTAGAACACTTTTAAAACTTGGTTACTATTCTATGATATTTTCCCTTTTTATTTATTTTCTTGGGTACTTTATTTTTTGGTTATTTATGTTGAAGACAATTGCTGGCTAAAGGATTTATGTTATTCATTGTTTGCACGGGCAGATCTATGTTCAGAGGTACGGGTTCACACGAATTCACTCGGTTTCAAATTTTTAGTAGAAATGTTAATGCAAAATTTGGTATGAACCCATAAAAAACATCTGGGATGAACCCATTAACCAAATTTATAGATGGTGGAGTGGTTAAGTCATGTAGTTCCATGCTTGAGCCTAGGGTTAAAATTGAAAAAGTTCCTGGATCCGCTATTGATTGTTTGATCAGGTTTATGTGTATGTGTATATAATCTTTGTTAAAAATTGCAAAAACAAGTTCTCTCTGTATGTGGTTGGAAACAAACGTAAGAAACGAGATTATGATTTAGAATACGACATGACTTAGAAATTTGACTTTTTGAGTAAAATGAAATAACTTGAAATCAAGCAAAAATTAGTTGTCGAGTTCAGGCACGTCCACGTGCGTAGGGAATTATTTTGACCACAAAAGTCAACGTCTCAACGATTAGAGAAGCATTATTATCTATTTAATTACTTTAATTTTATCAGAATATAATTGTAAATTTGTAGTTTTCAAAGTTGATTATATTCCTTCCTTTATTTTTCTTTCTTTTCTCATCTTATACCCACAACAACACGCCCTATTGGTCTATTGGATATTGAACCGAAAGGACCCATAGATAAGAAGATCCCATACTAACTTGGGCCCATTAAGGAATCACACAAAACGTCGGCGTATCACACACTCTCCCCTTTCTATTTCCCCTAGCCTCCTATCAACAATATATACAAGAAATTTGTTTCATAGAGATCGACATTCTCCATTGATTTCTCACAGAATCACCTTTTGTACACATTTTCGGTATAATTTTTTTTAGAATTTATCGTTCAATCTCCAACCTTTTTTAACGATTTTATGTATTTGATCAAAACCCTAATTCGATCTGATCATCTGTTGTTGTTGTTGTTTTGCAGTTGGTTGCATCATCTTGATCGTTATGGCTAAAAGCTCGTTCAAATTAGAACATCCTCTTGGTAGTTTATTACTTGTGTTATTGGTTATTATCAGTAGTTAGAAATTTTGAATCTTGTAGTTGGGTTTTTTGTTGATTTAATTGTGTTTATTAGGTTTTGATCATTTACTTGATTATATTTTATTTTATGTAGATTGTTATTAGGATAATTGTACTTTTAAATTATGTTATTTTGTGTATTTGTATTTTAATTTGGCTGAGCTTATGTATGCTTAATCTTCCAAATGTTTGGGGGGTGTTTATTGATGAATGCACAGGAAAACTTGATCGCTTGGTCAGTTGGTTTTTTCTGTTCTTGTTTGTTTATGCTCTTTAGTTTACGCAACAAAGATATTATGTGTGCACCCGAGCCCTTATGTGAACAATTGTAAATCAAATAACAAGACCCCTGTTCGGTGGAATGAACCAAATGTGTTGTTTGTGATGGTTACAGAAACGATCTTTTTGCCGAACGGTTCACTGCATGTTTGGCTAGCTTATAAGTTTAGGTGTGTATGCATAAGATTAAAATATGTTCATTTGAAGGTTCTCTTTTGCTTTTTGCACATTTGGAGCATCTTATGTCTATAGTTGTGAATTTTACGACATTAATTTTGTAGTTTGAGTATAGTTATTTCTATATTATTCTACACAATACAATCGGATAGCATGTGTAAGATTGTATTTATATTTTTTATTTAATTCATTCAGAGAGGCGCCAAGCGGAAGCTGCTCGCATCAGGGAGAAGTATCCCGACAGAATTCCGGTATAAGATTTTATAGTTTTCATGTTTTCACATATTTTTATTCATATATTTGTATAATTTTCTGTTCTTGTTTTGTTTTACAGGTTATTGTAGAGAAAGCTGAACGAAGCGATGTACCTGACATTGACAAGAAAAAGTTCATCACTTCTTCATATCCTTGTGCCAAATTTTTTATTAATATTGATTTGGTGGTCGCATGCCAACATCATATATTATTTTCCGTGCTTGGTTTAAAAAAGCACGAGGCGTTTAGGTCTAAAAAGTCTAGGTGCACCGTGCACACATTACGTACGCGAGGCGTCGCTCCTGAAGTGTTTACCTGAGCGCCTAATAAAACCAAGTTTCGTGTTTTGTCAAACCAAGTATTTCATGTATTTGAGTAGATATTTCACATGAAAATCAAATTCTGCACCATTTTATCATTTTACGTTGTTTATCTTGTGGGGCCCACATCAAATGAACAGAGAGACCTATCGCGTTTTCGTTTTTCATACACCATATACTTAATGGCATGAACTTAATATTAAAAATTTGGTTTTTTAGACTGACTGAATGTTAATTTTAAATGATGGATGCAGGTATCTGGTGC
The DNA here is from genome assembly GCA_947069175.1 of Scalesia atractyloides. Classification (NCBI taxonomy): domain Eukaryota; kingdom Viridiplantae; phylum Streptophyta; class Magnoliopsida; order Asterales; family Asteraceae; genus Scalesia; species Scalesia atractyloides. The sequence goes on from CAMTDV010000012.1 coordinate 87,283,203, forward strand.
CTGCTGATCTCACTGTTGGACAGTTTGTTTATGTGGTCCGAAAGAGGATTAAGCTCAGTGCTGAAAAGGCTATCTTTATCTTTGTTAAGAACGTCCTTCCACCCACTGGTTAGTTTAAAATCTTTAGGGCACTAATTAGATGTCGTAATATGGGCAGTTGAAATGGATCGGGTCAACCCACATACCCTTTTTTTGTTATATTCTTATACTCTTATCAGAAAACACTAATGGGCTTTAGAGAGTTTTTGAATAGTATAGTGACTTAACCGTGCAAAAACAAAGTCTAGGGGCTTGATATAAAGAACTTGTTCTTAAAGTTTTTTCTTCTTTTTTGGCATTTGCCCTAATTACAATTTACAATAGTAACGTAATAATTTTCATCAAACAGTTTATATAAAGTTACATTTTGAATACCCTGGATAACTTTTGACCCGTTTGGCGTTTGAGATTGCTTATTTAAACTGTTATGTGTTTTGGAATCATCAGTTTGAATGCTTATCTTTCAAGTTGATTCTTTCACTCTAAAATAATCATATGATTAGTTTCATCCAACCACTCAAAACTGATCATCTGATATTTTTAAACATAATTGGTTTGCGAACACTTTCAAATACTTTTTAGTTGACCCGTTTGAACCCTTGAGAAAAAAGGAACCCATGTTGACCAGGGGCAGCTTGTTTGAGCTGACCCATTCACTTATTTGTGGGCTGAAATGAGATTGTGGCAGTGCTATAGCTTGTTCTGATCTGACATTTAATGTGATTGTTAGCTGCAATGATGATCTGCAATCTATGAGGAAAACAAAGATGAAGATGGCTTCCTATACATGACGTACAGTGGCGAGAACACATTTGGATTGTTCTGAAGCTGTTTGGAAGGCTACAATCTATGTAAATATGGTTTATTATGTGTACATTCTTTAATCAATCATGCTCACTTTGTTTGGTTTCGCAGTACTTGTGACTTGTTTCGTGTGACGGTTTAATCGTAAACAAATTTAATAGTCCGTGTTTGTTCTACGTTTTTAATTGGTTATGTATGGTTTGATTAGGGTTGTAGATGATACGAGCTTGACCTCGGTTTGTGAGTAGGTTTTAAGATCAAGCTCTAAACTTAACCCTGTTGGTCTTTATAAATTTTGTTAGATTATATATTTATTACATGTATAATTAGTTATATTTACTTGTAATATTTTTTATATATAAAGTAATAGGTAGAGGATCATGTAAAAAGTGTCCAAAGTGTGAGAAAAATGTCCAAATGTGAGACCTGTGAGAAATATTGTGGAGATGACATGCGTTCTCGATCTAAATTAATTCAAAAAGGTAAACAAGTAATTTTCTCATTGATTCAATTAATTGATAACCTTCATAACTGTCACCCATAATTACAGAATACGAATTTGCACAGTGTTATATGGTGTTATATTTTTTGTAACATGTCTATGATTGATGTATACTGTTATTTTCTCTGTAACGGGTCTACGATGGATGTATAGTGTTATAGGTTATATATTATATTCTATAGCAGGTCTATGATGGATGTATTATGTTATATAGTGTTATATATTTCTGGTAGCAGGTTTATTGGATTAGATGTATATGTGTTATAGTGTTAATTCTGGTAGCAGGTCATTATTTGCAATACTATGGTGTCTTATTTTACGTTCATGGTGTTGTACTGTAAAACAAAATGCCTTGAATCACAGTACAATTAAAACACCATTTGATGGACATAGAAAAAACACCATGGACTAAAACATCCAATCGAAACGTAATTTTTTTCTCTACATAAGTATAACAACATGGTACTCGTATTAAAGATAAAAAACACTCGTTATTATGATGTAATTTAAAAAAAAAGAGTTACGTATAAAAAGTTATTGACGTTTAAAAAAAGGGAGGAACTTGCATTGCATTGCATGTGACTTTTTAAATTTAAAAATGTTAAATTTACCTTTATATCCTTAATCTACAAAATTAATTATTTTAATGGTAAACACTATTTACAAGATTGCCATGAAGGTAGATCTAATGGTTTAGATTCTTTTTTACCCTTTTCACAAAAAACATTTTTTACGATAACCTCACCCTAAAGTAATATTTAGTTATGTTTATCATATAGTTGTATATATAACAGCAATTTATTTTGTAAATGTGTGGAATATATAAATTAAATGTATGAAGAAAACCGACACTTTTGTCATGGAGCTGACCATGATTGACCATTATAACCGGTGGTTGGCAAGTCTTGAACTCACCACGAAAGTGAGTAACATGAGATATCAAACCATTAGAGATTTTTTAGTTTTTACGATACAATAATCATCGTGTCAGGGCCGTTTTTTGGGTCTTGTAGAATTCCTGGATTGTGAGTGGCTTAGACATGGGCTCGGATCTTTACCGGCTGGGCCTCCTTTAGAAGGATCTCGGGGTTAAAACCGTCATTTACTTCCACATAGATTTTGTGAGTTTGGGAATTTTTGTTGTTGTCTACATCAGATGTGATCAAGAAATGTGTAAGAAATTTGGGTTTTTGAGGTGTGGTTTTTGGGCTTAATACGAGAGTTGGAAGTGGTTCATATTCACCCACCCAACAAGGCCCAAATTTGACCCCTTCAGCCTTCGGGTAGAGGTGAACAAAAAACCTGGTGTCTTGGTTCCGAACCTGATTCGGAACTGGTTCCTACCCTACCCGACCCGTGGGTACATAAGTTCCAGATCTGGTTTTAGAAAAGGAACTGAACCGGACAGACCCGCTTCCCCCTCTATCGGTCAAAACACGAAAAACCCTAGCCAAAATGGTCAAAACCCGATCAATAACCCTAACGTACCCGGAACCGGTTGTTGATTTGTTCACCAAACTTGGACCCGGTTCTAAAAAAACCTGATTTGTGCATTTGGGTAAGGCTTTCTCAATTGTGTATTTGTGTGAGATGCGATTTTCCAAGCAACGGGCCCAAGAGTTGCAACAAGACGGGCCAAACTTGAATGATCGATATCGAGCCCAGCCTGGTTCCAAAGATCATAATCATATTAATGAAAACAAATCAAACATTGTTAAATGCTTAAGAACTAAAAAGTAAAAAAAAAAAAAAGCTTTAGATTATTTTTTTTCATACCGAAAATATTATGAAGATCAAAAGGTTGATAATTCTATAATAAAAAGAATAAGGGATATGTGAAAAGGAAGTTCATAAAAAAAATATATAAGTCAAATAATGGAATCTGAAATTTATTTAATTCAACCAAACCAAATGCTGTCGGATTTATTTGCAATTCTTTTCAGTTTTGATTCACCGATTACATTTTTTTTTTTCAAAAAGTTGAACAAATCTATAATCTTAAGAACACCTAAATTATCATTGTGTTGAAACGTGATCATGTAAGCATTTGCCTATTCTGCTTAGTTTTGCCCTAACGCTATAAATATCGGCTTAAAAACAAGCTCTCTCTATCCTCCCCTACTCACCTAACTCGTTTTTAAACTTTTTTTACAATAAAGTCCATCGTCCTCTCTTCTAAAAAACGTTCAATACCGGCCTAAACTCTTGATTCAAATATTTAAGAAACAATAATCCAAGCACAAACCTGTGTAAAATAAAAATAAAAAAATTATAAAACAAATAATATATAATAATGTCCGACGCAATATATAATATGAAAATTTAAAAAAGAAAAGAAATTGCATCAACAGCATGCTTGTACCCACAAATTTAGGACTTGCACTTTTCCGTTGTTTCATGTACAATAATATGAGAGGTTTTTAAACATCTTACTAAGGTTGGTTAGATGATTTTTTTTTTTTTTTGTGTGTGTAATACTTACATCATACTCGGAGTGCAAAATCCAAAACTATTTTGATCGCTTTACGATCAACTTTGTTATCAAGTTACCGGTTTTATTCATGTTACAATTAAACTATACTTGCTAAATATTTAACGATATATCACGTCAAACATATTTATTTATTTTTCTACGCGTTTCAAGTGGAATTGACATGCACTTTTGGTAGTGCTTGTTAAAAAGAAATAGAATCTTTTGAGTGATTGACATATGTAGCTAAACATTGACCAAGGCTAGAAACTAGATAGGATTGAGATAGTGCCTTGAAAAGGCTCATGCCGGTTTAACCAAGTGTACTCATGGGTCCATGCATCATCAATATCTAACTCCTTAATCATGTCGATATGGCATTCATTTGACGGATTCAGAATTTTATTTTAATGGGTTCCTTTTGGTAAAGTCTTTTTAATTCTCACAATTTTTTTCTAAATTCTATAAGATTCTCACTAATTTCTTCCACTTTTTCCAAACGCATTAAGTTTCTAGGAACCCACAAATAGAGCTAGATCCACCCTTGCATTTTGAAATTCATTTGAAACTATTAACCCGATCAATATGATAATATTCTTTCATTTAAAGTTTAAACCCACTCTAACCCTAAAAGAAAGATCTCTATCTTGGAACCCACTTTAACCCTAAATTTATTATTAAACAAAAAAGTTCAAACTAAAACACAAATCTACAAATCTTGCTAAGGTCCATGAACCCAGAAATGAAGTCGTATGGCGAACCCACCAAGGTTGCTGCGTTGTACCTTGCTTAACCAGCCCACTCTGCTTGGTGAACCCATGGCGTGCCCTCCACTATTATTCTTTCCTTTCATTCTAGATGTAAATGTTTGATTAAGCATGTCGCACGGTTTTAAGTAAAACTTATATTGCGAAAAAAAGTTGTCAAAAAATCTAAACCTTCAAATAGCTAAAACGACTTGTATGTTTGTACTTTGATAATATGTGCATTATTACGTACAATTCCGTTTTAAACAAAATTTACCTTGAAACGTAGATAAAATATGCACGTTGCAACTATATATTTAAAATAGCTTTAACAAATTGTATGTTTGTTTAAGCATGGTTAAATCACTTATACAAAACTATTTTCGAGCCCTTTTCCATAAACAATAATTCATTTTTATGTGTAGTAATCGACTTTCTTTTTGTATAATATATAATGTGAAGTCACAAATATCCACCAAGTAGTTTATATCTATTATTCATGCTTTGTATATTTTTTTTTGGGAAATCCAAGACATATTTTAAAAATAAATTGCTGCTCCATTTGGACACTCTATTTGGAGAAAATGTACAAGTTGAAATTTGGAATCATAAAATCTTATTCAACCAATAAAAACACTTACATATGACATTGTTTTTGCTTTGTATATATTTCGGAAAAATCCATATGTTATAAACAAATTGCTTCTCCATTTGGACACTTTGAGAAAATGTACATGTTGAAATGATGATTTACAATCTTTTTTTAATCATAAACGTCTTTTTTAACCGATAAAAGAACATACAAATTAAATATCTGGACACACATGACGAAATTACCCATATAATATAAGAGGGATAAATCAGATCACGGCATGTGTCTTCATTAGGTGCATAAGGCATGATTTTTATATAAAAGTTTGTGTTTATTTGTTGGTCTAGCTTGTTTAATTTCATGATTATCTCATGGATTTTTGTTCGAAAGAGTTGTTTGTTCCTTTTTATCTTAATTGCATTAAAAAAAATAGATCCTTATATTCACAGTAAAATATAAAACTATAGAAGGTAGTTAGATACTTAGATTGTTGTCCTTTGACAAAGATCTACTAGTGTAACAACTCTTTACAACTTGTGAATGATTAAGTATTGAATCAGTATTTAAAAAAAAGTAGACGCTTATATTAACAGTATAATATAAATTATTGAAGGTAGTTAGATACTTAGATTGTTGTCCTTTCACAAAGATCTACTATTGTAAGGGGCTGTTTGGCAGCTTTTTAATGGGTAAGTGCCGAACCAGTAAGAAGTCTAAACCATTAAGTGCTGGACTAGTAAGAGGTCTGAACTAGTATAATATTTAACTGTTCAAAGGCAATTGTATGACAAATTCAGATAAGAAATCTTAATAATTCAGATTCAATATAATGCTTCACTATTTAGAAGCACATGTCGGAATCATTCAGACATCTGCTCACGAAACATACAGTCTGAACTGTTAAGTATTGAAAAAGTAAAAAGTTTGAACTATTAAAAACCTAATTAAGAGATAAAAAAAATACTCAAAATAGACGAAATACGAAGGAATTTTTCAATATCCACGTGGCACATGCAAGATTCGTTAATATGATATGAGATAAACACGGACTTGACTCTACCATTATTAAATCATGTTAAACACCATCACTTTACATGGTCGATATTCATTTCAATTTTGGTTCACCCAATCACTTATAATATACACATGGCGTACTTTTAATATAATAAGCTTTTTTTTTCTATAAGTGGTCACATTAGTTTGGTAATCACTAGTCAGGAACCACATTTGTTCGAATATGAGACAAGTTTATATTTCACATTTTCATGCCCAAAAGTATAACCATATCTCATATTTGTACTCATACAAGTCGGATTCACAGAATTCCCGTTGATATATTGGATCCGTGTTTATAACTTATGTGCTTAAAATTATACGTTGGGATTTCCATCATTTACAATCTGATATTAAACACATCTTAAAATCCCGATTCAAACAATCTGATATTAAACGTTTTAAGATACTAAATATAAATGTTTTATAAAAAAACAAGAATTTTAGTTGATGTTTAGTTATGCCATAAATGAGCTCACCAAATAGTGTACATGTAAACACATTCACCCGATAGTTATTGATTGTTTTTCGTCAAGTCCATGTCAACTTCCTATTTATATCCCAGACAACAAAAATGCTAACTCTTAATTGTAAAACTTTTGGAAACAAAATTAGGTTTTCGTTATAGGTTATGACAAATCACTTGACCTAAGATTACTGAATTTTCAAAGCCACGTATTTATTTTTTTCTTTTTAATATCGAGCCAAACCTAGCCGAGCCCGAGCTTAGATTTTCAGCTCAGTTTCAAATACGAGTCGAGCCAGCTCGATTTGTAATCAAGCCGAGCCCAAACTTACCCTAGCTCAGCTCGACTCAACTCATGAATAACTTTTCCCGCAACACAAAAGTTCTAAATTACTCGTTAATAATATATTATCACACGTAATGCTTTACAAAAAATGAACAAAAAAATCCCCACCCGATAAAGCACGCACACGCTAAACGTATAACTCAAAAATCAGAATCTAATCGTAACTTTTGGTTTTTTTTCTTCTCCTTCGTTCTCACTTCTACTTTAGCATCATTTCACCACTATATAAACCCCCACCACTTCCCATCATCCATTAACACACACAATCACACAAAACACACACTAGCCATGACTACCAGACCTTCACTTAGCTTCATTACGTCCTCGTTTTTCTGCGTTTTGCTGTTCGCAGCTCGCGGTTTGTGTCAATCGGTTCCAGCCATGTACATATTCGGTGACTCATTAGTCGACGTCGGAAACAACAATTACTTGTCTCTGTCCCTTGCCAGAGCTAACTTTGCTCACAACGGCATCGATTTCCCTACCGGAAAAGCCACTGGCCGGTTTAGCAACGGAAAAAACGCAGCGGACTTTTTTGGTACGTTTTGTTACTCTGGTTCATGCAATTCACCACGTTTTACATGTGGTATTTTTTTATTGGACTAAAAAAACATTATGTAAAAAACCGATTTTAGCCGTCTTTCTAGTCAAAACTAAAACTTAGCAGGCGTTTTTTATATTAAAACTTTAGGTTACGATTTGTTAGATGACTGGATAGGCTAAATTCTAGTTGCTACACTATTTTGATTGATTTTTTTTGGATCGTATTGTATATTTAAGGTTTATTTTGCTAACCAAAATTTAGCCCACGTTTTACGATGTTATTATTTGTTGTCTACTGATTGGTTTTTTAGTATATATATGTATTTTTGCAAATGAAAACTTTACTTTGTTAACTTTTCATTCATTCTTTGTTTCAAACTTGTCTATTTTCGTAATTTCCAAACATACTTAGGGTTTGCCTTTGGAACTAATATATATGGGTGATTTGACAGCGGAAAAGGTCGGACTACCATCGCCAGCGCGTATCTGTCTCTGGTGTCGAAATTTAAGAAGCTGAGTAGCAGTAACGCAACGGTTACCGGAGTGAGTTTTGCATCTGGAGGTGCCGGAATCTTAAACGGAACGGATGAACTTTTTGTAAGAATACTTAACAATATCTCAAATGCTGATTAAATGCATTTATACAATTAATTTGAACCTATAAAAAGCACTGGTGAGTGGTAAGTCCAGAAAGGCTTAAACCACTGAGATTCGTCTTTGCATGAAATTGGATCTCTTTTTTTTTTATAAAAGAAATTCTCAATATTTTTTTTAAATAATATGACGAAAAGGAAAGTTATGTAACATATAACAAAACTACGAGAGTCACGTAAACACTTATATTATATGTATTGCTTTAGACATAAATTGTTTTTAATCATCTCTACCCACAAATGTTTACATTATTCTCGATAAACTATATTTAATATTGGCATCGTGTTGAAACTTGAATGTGCTTATACATACTTATACATATATAGAGTTTCGATCCAAACAAACACGTTTTAGTGTGTGAACCGTACAAAGTGAAGGAAAATCTACACAGTGGCATTTTTGTAATTAATTAAATAAAGTAATCATCTAAAGTGACGGAGCTTGAACGAAAACTCAGTGTGCAGGGGGTAGCGGACTCTCAAAATCCAAATTAGTTGGGGCTCAACTCTTAAAAATTCAATATTTTACACTACAAAATAAAAAAGAAATTTGAAAAATCGGTGGGGGCCGAGACACCCCGTGCCTATATAAAGTTGGGCCCCTACACGCTATAACAAAATTGTACTAGAGTAATGATAATTATGATACAGTTTACAGGTAACGTAATTATTGACACTCTAGTACAATTTTGTTATAGAGGAAGCATTTGCTAAATAGCATGACTATAATAATTACGAAATTGCTACCGTTTCATTTTTTCTTCACTTCACACGCTTAATGTAATTTTGTGCCGGATTCTATTACATGTTTATGTATTCCGTAAGTAAGCTAATGTATTTACCGATTAGATATACGACAAAGGAAAATGTATTTAATCAATTTCATTAGATCAGTTGTATTAGAATTAATTTATAAGATACTTACATGTACATATTTCTTTAGTTTATACTAAATTCGATAAAATAACATGTAAAAATGTATATTTTTCAAAACCATGTTTGCTTATATAATAATTCAATTTTCTTCAACACGCTTGTTTTTTCTTAATCAGAATTTAATGACATATATAAACTTCTGGAATGCGATAAAAGAGTTGCATTTATTTTATCAACAAGAAAGTAGTTTCTTACATGAAAAGAAAAAACAACTGTCAAAAAGCTTAATCACGTGCGTTTGGAATCACCTATACAACACAAAAATGCGGTGAACGTGGATCGAACACGTGACCTTCAGATCTTCAGTCTGACGCTCTCCCAACTGAGCTATCCCCGCTTTTGATTAAATAATTTTTTTTTATTTTAATGTAGAGACAATCAATTCCACTAACAAAGCAAGTGGGCTACTACTCTCTAGTCCATGAAGAACTAGTTCAACAGTTGGGCCCAGATGAAGCCCAGGCCCATTTATCCAAGTCCATATTTCTAGTTATCATTGGAAGCAATGATCTATTTGGCTACTTCAACAAAAACTCCAAAGCCTCTAAGGAATACACCCCACAACAATATGTTGATCTCATGGCCTCAACCCTCAAAGGACTCTTACAAAGATTGCATGAGTTGGGAGCGCGTAAATTTGTGATAAGTGGAGTTGGAGTGATAGGTTGTTGTCCAGCACAAAGAAAGCGAAGCGACACTAGTGATTGCAACGTTGAAGTAAATACTTGGTCAGTGAAGTACAACGATGGTTTAAAAGCTTTGCTACAAGAATTAAAGACAGAATCATCGGACATCCAATACTCTTATTGTGAAACTTATGATGTTATGAATAACCTCATCCAACATCCTGAAGCTTACGGTACTTAATTCTTGACTATCTTTGTTTCGTCCTCCATGATAACATATATATCTTGATTTCAATCATGAAACTACCGCATATTTATTTTGGTTTACAGGATTTACAGAGATAAAAGAAGCTTGTTGCGGACGTGGTAACCTAAAAGCTGAATTCCCTTGCACCCCGATTTCAACTTATTGTTCGAACAGGAAAAATCATATTTTTTGGGATCTTTACCATCCTACCGAATACACATCTAGTATCTTTGCTGACTCGGTCTATAATGCATCACAACCGCTTTTGAATCATGAATATAAAACAACTTGTTAATGTATAAGGCATGAATGCAAAGTACTTATACATTCAACATGTGGTTAAGTTAAAAGGTGTATTGTGTCACACCAAATGCTTTTGATTTCTTGTGATATTGTTTGTTGATCCACTTCTTGCAGTTAGTTATGGTGGTTGATTGATTCATGTTTTTAGTCGTGTCTAAAAAGATCATTCATGTGAACTGAAGTTCAAATAAAATAGAAAATACATGTATCTTCAAATAAGGTTGTATAATGATCATTCTGATGATAAAATTACACATGTAGCATATTGCGAAAAACATACCATGAATCGATAAAAACGTTTTTAGACTCCTAGTGATACCTTCGAGTGCTTAACTGAACTTAACTTAGCGTTAGAGAGCATAAATTGGCTATGCATGCCTTCCCTTTCCTATCTACATGTCGTGAGTGTGCACAAGTTCGAAGAAATATTTGGCAATTCGAACCAAATTTTCCAGTGCCATGCCCAAGCGTACGAGTTGGAGTGAAATACAACTACGTTGTTTACCAAACATGTTAAGTTCTTACTTATAAACCACTTCAAGTTTTATTCATGAGTAGTGGTTCACATGATGAATGGGCATATTCCGCTTTGTGACGTCCACGCCAGCATGTGTGAAATTACTCCCAAAATGGTGTAGTAATTCACCCTCTCCTCATTAATTACCTAATGATAATTATTATTTTTTAAATAATATTTCAACTATAAATAAAAACAAAATAAATTCATTAAAATTAGTACTAAACAACTAGAAAATAAAAAAAAATTGTTCATCTTCGTTATCTTTGTCGACTTCATTGTCTTCGTCATCTTGTCGTCTCATCGAAGCGTGCTGGACCAATTCCGCTATTAGAGCTTGGTGTGCACGGGAATTACGCATATACGCGGCATCTTGTATTCTTTGTTCCATAGTTGGCCGAGTTGTTCTGCTTCTACGAATTCCGGATCACAATCTTGACAAATCACTTTGCCCTCGTATTATATTTGATCCGACTTATTTTAAAACAAAATTTATGTCAAAATGTAAAACAATTAAAACGTACATAAACATGCAAAAAAATGTATTATATTTAAGCCAACTCATTTCCGATTTTTTTTACATTGAAACATAAATCAATATGAACTTACACCAATAGGTACTAAAATAAGAACACAAAAATTGATTACAAAGTCTTAAGAAAGTTGAGAGATTATAAGTGCCAATACAAAATGTTGAAGTGTGAAAGTAAAAGAGCAAAGATACACTAAAAGACAAAAATAAACCCTCACCTGAAGTTATCGTAGATACAAAACACAATCTATGTCAAAATGTAAACTAACTAAAAACATACATACAAAATGCACAAAAATGTATTATATTTGAGCCAATTCATTTTAAAAAAATTACTTTGACAATCAACCTTAATTTATGTCGATGTGTAACACAAAAATAAGCACGTTAAAATTAATTACAAAGCCTTTAGAAAATTAAGAGATTTTAAATGTTTAAGTGTGAAAATAAAAAAGTAAAAAACATTAAAAGATAAAAAAAAGACTAGATATAACTTGATAATATAATATAATATAAATAATGTTAGCAAATTGTACTCATTAAAAAAACATTTAGCCAGTCGTTAAGACTTGTATAGTTTTTACTAGTCTAGTTGATGTCAATTCTCAATTTCCTATTTATGTCCCCAAACAACACGTACTCGTCTAGTTTATGCCAATTTTCAATTTCTTATTTATGTCCCAAACAACACAAATGATAAGTTACTGTACAAAATATAGAAAAAGAAAATTAGGTGTAGATTATAACATAACACGATAAGCAAGACGTGAACCATTGATCGATATGATTTCAAAGATCTAAAAAAGAATTTCATAGCATACCACTACTTTTTATCGAATGCTCTTGGTAACTCTCAAAATTATAGTGACGAATTAAGAAACACCGGTTCTAATCCGCAGAAGATAGAACTAAGAGTGGTCTAACAATGGGGCTAATCGTCTAATCTCTTGATCGACAAAGCTTAAGAGTGATATCCAAAAAACAAAACAAGTGAGCTCATTACGAGGAGAGGTGGGAGGGGAAGGGGGGGTTCTTCTCGTAACCACCATCCGGCATGAGAATAAGTATTGTTCTAATGATGATTAAACAACGTGTGTGTTAAGAGTGAGAGTAAGAGAATTTGTATCCTTAAACCTGTGAGGGAGATGGGTATTTATAGCCAAAGAGTCTGGAGAAGAGTGTAGGCTGATGGGCCTTGGGCCAGACGTCGCTTTCATGAAATATCCGTTTGCTCTCTCTAACATGACAGGTAGTGTCTGCAAAGGTGGAGGCAACGTGGCGCAACGTGATTGGCTACACATCAACGTCCAAGTGTGCTTGTTGGCGTGTCTGTCATCAGCATTGAGTGAATGAGTGGAGATCGTGGAGCAGCGAGTGACGAAAGCTGATTGGGTCCATGTAACTGTCCTTTTGTATTTTTTGTCTCCTATACAATTGTACATCGTGAGAATCGTTTGGCAGAGCCTGGTATCACTAATTGACTGCATGCTCTTGCCACATGTACTTGTTGTTCCTCTCATGAGTTAGTGATGGTATTGCGCATACATAGGCATGCCAATGCAGAGGACTCTGAGCAAGTTGAGTGTTTATGTGATTGTGGGTATGGTCTTGAATGCGTATGGTCATGTGCATCATTAGGGACCATATCCTTCACGAATTGACTATAGTTGTTAGGTAAATTGAAATTATTAACATTGTTAAACAAGATATAAAATTGCCAATGAATTTTATGAATGTTGGTTGGTGACTGTTTGTGGCATACAAAATTACCAAGGTTATGTGAAAGAGTTGTAAGTTATAACAACATGGGAAGAGGTCATAAGTTACAATCATGCACCTCTCATAGGCCATCTAATAATCCAAAATCATGGAGGGTTGGTGAGTTGTATGGCTGAACCATGGGTTTTGCAAGAGACTCCAATGCATGAATGAAAATGACAAAATCTCATATTTACTTGTAATTTGTGTATGGGAAATGCGACGGAGACTTGATATGAGTGCTTTAAGTCCACGCATATTTTATCCACATTATATTAAATGCTGTTGTTGTATGAAAATAATAAATATACATGATATGTATGGTTACCAACGAGGTTAATGTTTCAAGATACTCATAAACTCATATTATTGGGTTATTGGATTTTATCACTTTCAATTATTGGCTTTTGGCCGTTATCACCCTCAACTATCACTTTAACACCCGTCACTTCCAACTTAACACTTAGTGTATTCTGTCACCACGTCGTTAACTAATCACTAACTTTCGATATTGTTACTATACTTTTAGGGTGTCCTAAGACCCCTATGACACCCCCGAAAGTACAGTAACATGATCAAAAGTTTGTGATCTGTTAACGATGTGGTGACAGAACACACTAAGTGTTAAGTTGAAAGTGACGGGTGTTAAAGTGATAGTGGAGGGTGGCAGCGGCCAATAGTCAATAGTTAGGGGTGATAAAATCCAATAACCTATTATTGTTTGACAGCTTTTAAAATGATTTCTCAGGGGGGGGGGGTATGAAAAGTAAGAGCATTCACGCTTCTTCTCCTGTATCTATCACTAAACTTCACTAAAAATTACTACATTTTCTTGTTCCATTCAATAATAATACTTTTTATACATTTATCATTATTTTTTTCTTTTCTCCACTCATAACTAATATTAAAAAATTAGTGGGGTGAATAGTGTCTCCCCAAATTTACAGATGAACAATAACATTTTCTCTCTTCTCCATTCACAACCACTTTTCAAAATATGCATCCTCACTCACATAAGAAATAGCGGTAGGGATGTGAATGTCATAGCATTCACATTCGGTTCTTTATTCATACAATTACACTAAAAATTACTCTTTCCTCTCTCTCTCTTTCAATTAAATAATATTTTTTATATCTTTATTGTTAATTTTTTCTCTCTCCTCAATTCACAACCACTTTTAAAATTATTAAAAAAAATTATAAGAAATGAATAGTTTTCATATATTTACAGACGGACAGTAACATTCCTATATATTTTCTCTTTCCTGCACTCATCACACTCAAAACTATTCCTTATAGTATAACTAACTCACTCACATAAATATAAGGGATCCACTCACAACCATCTCCATCTTTATAATTACACTAAAAAAATACATTTTTTCTCTCATTTTTAATTAGATAATGTTTTTTTAAAGTTAAGATATTTTACAAAGCATAAAATAAATAAGTTAAGAAGTCATTATAGAGTGACAAGTGTCCCAGGAGACATCAAGTGAGAAGAATAATTTTGTCTAAAGGGAAAAAATGCAGATGCTATTTCCTCTCATTTTTTAAACGGACATAACTTTTCTATACGACATTTGTTTTTTTTTAAATTATACCATAAATTTGAGTGTCTTTTATTTTTAAAATGAGTACCCTATTGTTATACTTTTGGGAAAAAATTGAAAATCCAGTTACGTAAAACACAATGAGTATGAAACTAGAAACACAATAAATATTAAACTAAAAACAGAGCTGACGTCAAATAAAAATACAATGGACAACAAACTAAAACACAATAGACAAAAGACTAAAAACAGAATGACTAGAACACCAAAGACAGTAGATTAAACACAATGGATAACAAACTAAAAGAATGATCAGAAGTTGTAACACAATGTATAGAAAACCCACTCAGTTGAAAAACACAATAATCAAAGCTAGTAACACAATGTCACAATGTATAAAAAAACCTAAATATAACACCATCTTCATTGTGTATATGCTCTGATAATAAATACACAGTAGACAAAACCCAAAATAACATTGAATATAAGTTCTAATTATAGCACAATGTGTAGAAACCCTAGTAAAACACATAATGACTAAAACCCAGCTGAAAAACACAATGACTGGAAAATTAAACACAATGAATAGATAACTCATCTCAATTGTGTCATACATTGTGTTATAGGTTCTGATAATAAAAACTCAATAGATAGAACTCAAAAGAATATTATGTTATAGGCTATGAGTTCTGACAATAACACAATGTATAGAAACCCTAGTAAAAATGTAATAACCGAAACGCAGTGATACGTGGTTAAAAACCGGTGTCTTATTGTGTTTAAGTTTATGTTTTTACATAAATTTTAGTTTCGAATGGCGTTCTTTGATTAGAATTGTGTTTTGTAGGTTTAACGAAGTTTAAGGAGCTACTCGGGAGCTTTACGGAGCATCGGGGAGCGAACGGGATCAACCAGAAACGCGAAACAAAGAAATCAGAAAATAGGTTTTAGAGAGGTAGTGAAACGCCCAACATAATTTTAAGACTAAAAGGCTATAAAATTTCAAACTTTTAAAACATAGCATAAAATTTACCATTATACCCTTTAGTTTAATACGACAAACGCAGCCATCAAAAGTTTTGACCGCATGGAGTCAAACTACCGACTACTAACGTTATTTCATCTTCTTACAAAAGTAATTTGAAGTAACATTTTACATTTACAAACCCAAAAGTTATTTAACCCGTTTGTCATTATCATATCCGGAAGCGTAAAGTGGGCAAGAAGTGTGTTCGTTCCGATCAAGCGTCACCACTACACATGGGCTTTACCTGCACATCAAAACCATCTCGTTAGCAATACATATAATACTAAGGTTACTAATTACTAACAAATTAGTAAAGTTATTATATCATTTCTTAGTTCAACCATAAATCTTGCTAGTGCTTAACAACATAATTCATTGACTCAATCATATCGTTTTTACATAGCCATTCTTTTTTACTTCTCATTCTTATTCGTTTGACCCATTCTATACGAGTCAATGCGAATCTATTCTTTTACCTTCTCATTCTATTTCGGTTGACCCGTTCTATACGAGTCAACGCAAACCATTCTTTTTACTTACTCATTCTCATTCGGTTGACCCGTTTTATACGAGTCAATGCAAACCATTCTTTTACTTGCTCATTCTTATTGGGTTGACCCGTTTTATACGAGTCAACACAAACCATTCTTTTACTTACTCATTCTATTTGGTTGACCCGTTTTATACGAGTCAACGCAAACCATTCTTCTACTTACTCATTCTTATTCGGTTGACCCATTTTACACGAGTCAACACGAATCCATTCTTTTATCTTCTCATTCTTATTCGGTTGACCCGTTCTGTACGATTCAACGTGAATCTATTCTAATCGATAGGTTTAATTTCATCGTAATGATAGCAAAACATTCTTTCGGGTTATAGAATGAAAGTAATTCTACTACCAAAGTTCAAACTGGATGAATAACGTACCTCGATCTTGATTTCCTTGTTGCTTCGTGTTGCTTGAACCTTCTTCCTTTATTCCTATACATCAACATTTATATTTAGATTTCATTACTCATACTTACTTCACATACATCCTTGAGTAACACATTGCTAAAACTCACCATATGTATTATTTGTATACTCAATTTATGATCTTTATATGGGGTTCAAGTAAAATCATAGAAATTCTAGTTAAGGCATTTCATCAAACACTTGGTGCGCGTACCTTTAACAAGGCATTGTGTACAAGTATTTAAATCATGTTTCTACTAGTTCATATCATAGTTCATCTAAATCAATTGATTTCATCCAATCCTCATTTCTCAACAATTTATATAGTAAATCTCTAATACATACAAGTTTATACTTTAACATTACATCTATGGTTACTCCTACATAATCATCATATTATCATTTCAAATGAGTTTTCAATATAAATCATCAAGATGATAAATTTCAAGTATAAATCTTGTTCTATAATGTGATTCTAACAAATATTCATACTAATTTCACATGAACTCATGGATTGAATTCAATCCACATCTACAAAATCATTCAAATCATGAAATTCAACTTATCTTATATTAAGAATTGTTAGATGATGATGATGATGATTTGGTGTTCATGCATCAGTTTGATCTTCAATTCCTCTTTCAATTTCTTGAATCTTTTGATGAAAAAGGTTTTCCCTTTCTTCTCTTGTGTCCAGGCGACACACACACACTTCTGGTGTGTATGTTTTAAATTTTGTTTTTATATTTTCATTTTACCATTCATTCCATTAGTGGCCCCTCTAGTTTGATGTTTATATTATTATGGCCAAACCTACCCTATAAGTCAAAGCTTTACTTATATCTTTAACTAGGATTTTAGATTTTAGTCACCATTTAAACAATATTTATGTTTACATATTTAAATATTATGGGGTGTTACAGGTAGTCGGCGACGCCCTCCAGAAAACCCCGTCGGGTGGATTTGTTCGTAGACAGTTTTTAGGCCGTCGGGAGTGTCACACCCTGACCCGCAGCGGAAAAGGTGATCGGGGCATGATTGGGTTATCATCAAAGCTCATGACATTTATTATACGTTTCATATTCATTAATACAATTTAATGGAAATTTACAATAAAGATTACAACATGTTCTAGCTATCAATCTAGGCATCTTTGTTCTCTTCTAAGGCATTTCCTATGTTTTCTTTGCTTCAACCTGTTCACCTGTATCATGTGTAAAAAGGTTTTGGATCAACATAATGTTGGCGAGTGAATACTATGGAAAACATTTGAACAAATTTATTTAAATTGATTATGAAATATGTGCACAACCAAACATGAGTAAAAATAGATGTAAACTTAATCAACAATCATAAGATATTAAATGAAACACACATGAACAATAATGGAACATTTAGAGGCACGCGATGCTCAACTCGTCTCTCACGAGGAACTGAGGGGCCTAATGAATGAATTGCATAAACATGATAATATGAATAACACAACTACAAACAATATAAACTCAATGATACACACATAAACAATAATGAATTTGATTTGTGGCACGCGTTGTTCAACTCGTCTCCCACGAGGAACTGATGGGCTTAATGATTGGGTTTCATATAATTTGACAAAAAGGAAATAAGTAATCACAACAATATAAACAATCTAAGTTTAGGTCATGATGTGGTATGGCACAAGTTTAAATAAATAAGTTAATTATTTTCATAACACATGACACACCCCAAAACGTGTAATTTAAAAGGGGGAGTTGTAAGATTCACTCACCATGGGTGCGTTCGGTTGATGATGTTGAATGCACGCGAAGTGGTTTTAACCACGAGTGAGATTTAACCTAGATAAATCGCATTATGGTTTGGTAAGTAAACGGATTTTATTAATCTATTTTAGTAGGATTGTTGGGTGTATTTTTGTGAGTTTGAGGCTATTTTCTAACCTTAAAAATGTTATTTTTAAGTATTTTTAATTGATTTTTAATTAAAATAATAAAAAAATTGATTTTTTTCTGACCGTTGACTGATCGTTGACCGGTTCGAATGCGGAATATAAGTGCGCTGGGTGAGGCTCGAACCCGAGACCTCCCGTACGCGTGCACACAGCTCTACCAACTGAGCTACGTGTCTAACCCGTCATATATCTGATTTTAATTATCTTTATACATTAATTAGTTTAAACCGAAAATCATTTTATTTTAAAAACAGTTTAAGGGAATCGGACGTGCACTCCACAGGTCTCGAACCCAGGACCTGTGGCTTAAACTAACACACAGTCCACCGCTGGACTGTGTGTTTAACATGTTATATAATCCAATTTTTATTATACTTAAATACAAAATATTTGTTTCCATTTCTGACTTATTTAAAAAGGTTAATAATCGTCCGGGTCGATGCAGAAGACCGGACTCGAACTCGTGACGTGCGACTTAAACATACACACAGTCCACCGCTGGACTGTGTGTCTAACTTGGTTATTATTCCGATTATTAATATACTTAACGTATACCTGTGGCGACTCCGGTTCAGTTTAACAAAAAAATGATTTATTAAGGCAGCGTGTGTGAAACCGGATTCGAACTCGAGACGTTTGTATGTTTAATGTGCACACAGTCCACCGCTGGACTGTGTGTCTAACCCGAGTAATATCCTGATTTTAATTATACATATACGTTCCGAAACATCGTCTTCCTCGTTGAGTTTTAACCAGAATCGGTAACAGACTGGTTCGTAGTTTTAATCGGTTTCTTAGCGTCTTACAGTTCATTAGGGTGAGATATGAGTATAAAGAAAAGAAAATAAGCGTGAGGTATACCGACTCGTTTTCCTCTGTTTTCCGGCAGAACTCCGGCGACAGAAATTAACTCCGGCGTCAGGTATCTTGCAGCAGGGAAACTTCAGAAAACTTACAAAGGGTGTGGGTGACTTCGGTATAAGCTTAGGAGGTTCAATAAGGCTCAGAAATGGAGAAACCGGTTTTCCGGCGACGAACAGATTAATTCCGGCGAGTGGAATTACGTCCGGTAAAGGTGTGGTTTTGAGCGAAAAAGTTTGCGGTGGGTTGTGGGTGAATTTATAGAACAAATCGTCAATGTATTTGGCCGATTTCCGACTGGATTCGTAAATTATAAAAACTCCGGCGGTTATAACTTTGGTCGCAGACTCAGACGTCGGTTATAACCGATGTCTTAGTAATGGTTTACGTTATAACGTAAATTGTCGTTAAAACTCGCGAGATTTCCGGGATTTCCGACGACTGAACTATTGGGCGCCGGTTTTGAATTCATAACGTCACTTTATAATTTAAATGAATCCAATATTTATCAAACAAAACAAGTGGCGCAGTGGTTTGTGTGTTGTGTGTTAAGACTGATGTTGAACCGGTTCAGACCCGGGTTCGAAACCCGGCAGAACCTATGTATTTTTATTTTGCGTTTTTTAACAGTTTTTCAAAAACTAATTATATATTCCCGTATAATAATTGATTATGTATCGTTTAAAATTATTTTGGGCATTTAATTCGCAACCAAATTTTTGACTGACTGTTCGGTTGATAAACGGAGCGGGTTTGGTAAATCCGTTTTTTACGGATGTTACAGGGAGCATTTTGATGAACCACAGGCCATCGCCAACGCCTCTTCTGTGTTTATGATACTGATTTGTTGGTTCGAATGTTATGAACGAGTTAGATAGCCATTTTGGGGGTTTGGAAAAGGGGTTACGCATTTTGTGAGTTTTGAACTTCATCTTGGAGCCAAGAACATCTACACCATCATCTTCAATCATACCCAATCCATCCGATCATCCGAATCACAATCTCCAATCCTAACCCTAGTTTACCATCATCTCATCCAATATCCATTCACTTTCACCATCCATCCTAAACCCTAACCAATATCACCATTACTTTCAAGGTTTCAAGATGTTCGTGATCAAGACTCATCCAGTGATTGTGTTTCATTCACCATGAGCGGCTAGTCTCTTTAGGTTTCACCCCGGTGTAGATTTTTGTAAGTTTCTAGGGTTAGACATTGTTTTGAGTTTCGATTTGTGACAAATTGTAATTTGATTTTGAAACCAGTGATAGTTGTCTTGCATTTGTATCGTATTCGTGAATTGTCGAGTGAAGATTAAATTTGACTTTGCAAAATTTTGTGTGCAATTATGCCTTGTCTAGGTTAGAATTTACATGTTCTTGGTAACGAAGTGCATTGCGGTCCGTTGTCTACTACATTGATAGCTTTTGGCACCTAAGCCACGCGACACTAAATTCGTTAGTCATTTATGCAATTGAACTAAATCTAAAATGTGTAGAAATCCTTGGTCTTCAATTACCGAACCAGGTGTGAACCATTAAATCAAGTTTTCGTGCAATCATTCAAGTTTCCGTGGTTAGTAATTAAAAACAAACTTGTCGGTTTAAACCAACACCTCTTTCAAACAAACAAACATTCAAATTAAACCATAGCAAGCTTCATAAAAGTGTGACAAACTGTTCAAATCAATAGTTCCATCGCAAACTATAAACTATTCGTGGTTCGACCCCGTACTACCACTAACTCATAGTAAGGGTAAATCGGCTATACAAATATTATCTTGACCGAGGCGCGATACTCCGATCACCTAGTTGAAAAACATAATGACAATAACCTTTAACACAATGATAAAAAAAACCCATATTAATCGTGTCATACATTGTGTTATAGAATAACACAATGTATAGAAACCCTAGTAAAAAAAATAATGACCAAATCCTAATTGAAAAACACAATGACCAGAAGTTTTAACACAATGCATAGAAAGCTAGTAAAAATGCATTATTTTTTTTTATTTTATATAACAATATCATACTAATATTAAAGATAAGAAAACACTCGGGTATTATTGTGATTTTTTTTTTGTAAAAAACTGATATAGTATGACAAATTTATAGACGTTTTAAAATGATGTAAGAATTGACGTGTGCATTGCATGTGAAGAAAAGAAGTCAACAAATAAAGGATATTCCCTTTAGAGCATTCACATTGAATTCTTTATCCATATTTTATAATTACACTAAAATCAATACTTATTTCTTCCCGTTTTCAATTAGTTAATATTTTTTATATATTTATTATTACATTTTCTCTTTCCTTCACTTACAACCGTTTTCAAAAGTATTAAAAAAATTATAAGGGTAAACCGTGTTTCCCATATATTTACAGATTAACATACTTTTTATTTCTCCTCCACTCACAATCACTCCTTGTAATATAAGTAACACACTCACCAATACATAGAAGAACCATTGTGAATGCTCTAACGTCATTCACCTAATTTTTTTCCTCTAAACTAATCTCAACCCTCCATAATTAAGATAAGTGGAATAGAATTCTTCTCACTCTTCTTATTTATTTTGCACCTTTTACTTTATCATAACCCCCTTTTTACACATTATTATTACATTTTCTCTCACAACCATTTAAAAAAATATTAAATATAAGGCAAGAACAATATCTCTCAAAATATACAGATAAATAGTAACATTTTCTCCCTCCATTCAAATGTCACACCCCAACCGATGGCGGAAACATCGGGGCGGGACGAAATAGATTGCTCGAGACTTCATAACGCTAAAATGTGACAATAATTTATATAAAAAAATTCAATTCATTGAAATAACAAGTACAAAGTACAAATTTCAGGATACCACCTCATGGATAACAAATTTCACATACAACAACGTTAATGTTATAATTCTAGGCGTGTATCTAAGTCGTCCTATTCGTTTCCATCCGTAGTTATCATCACCCTCACCCTGCAATACATGTTAAAGTATAGTTCAATACACAAGGCATTGGCGAGCATACAAGTTTGGATAATAGCATAGTATAAACGTTTAGATAAATCTTCATGCGTACTTATCTATTCTGAGGCTAACAAATATTAAACTATCATGCATAAGTATAATAGTCAACCCAAAGTTTACCGCTAGCGTAATCTTATCGTCGCAACGATAAGACCATTATGAATGACTTAACATGACCTCACGAATACGGGCGGTGCGTTACTCCTACAGCGCTATACATGTTAAGGGAGGCTTGATCAAAGTTAATGACTGAGTATAAGCATATCGAGTATAATCATGTGTGATTTCAAGTTTAGCATAAGAGCATGTATAAAGATTATCTTGTGAATTGAGTATAAGCATGTTTATGTAATTTTTGCATAATGTACATGTATCGCACCCAAAGGTGATAAAGCATAAAATGGGATCAAGTATGCTCACAATTTTGCAAGCTTCTTTAGCAGGTTTGTGAATGGACGAGTGATAAGGTGATGCAACATGGAGGTACCCTACATGGGGTAATTAGGAGAACGTGAGTAAACTGAGTGGAATGATTGGTCCGAATTATGAGGCAGAAAGTACGGAATGAAAACGGGAAAAATACCACTTCGTACGAAGTGGACTGACCTCCTTATGCGAGTTGACTTGCAACTCGTACGAGTTGACCGTTACCTCGTACAAGTTGGCTGTTCACCTCGTGCGAGGCGACAATTTTGGAATGTGTTAGCCTGTATTGTACCCGTTTCAGCACTGATCTCTGTGAACGGAGTTCGTGATAACGAGGCAGGATGATCCGAGTCATAACACTAGATCAGATTGTGATTAATATTATGTCCGGATCAGTTGTAAGTAAAATACAATACAGTTCATCGAATTCTTAAATCATATCATAGAAGTCAAGCGTGGGGGTGTGAACACCTCATTATATGATTCACCAAAGCACAAGGTTCGTAAACCCGGCTGGTCATGAATAACAGAATGTACGTCAACTAAAACATTAACAACTGAATGAGCAAGCTAGGTGCGTGCATCCTGAACATAACAGGGTTTGGGGACGTGTCGTAGCTTTGTCACTCTAAATGAAGGCTGGATCGGTTTAGGAATGAAATACAGGTACAAGCAGTGGTGGAACTTAATTCGGAAAGCCTAGACTCCCAACGTTCTCTCTTAGCCGAACTTAGTCTCTTGGACTTAGTTAGTTCACTGGCTTGTACAAAAGAAAAGAAGATAGAAACAAAGTAGAAGAAAAGTTATGAAAGTACTTTTATAAAAGTTTGAGGTATGGTGAGCTATAAGACTCACTTAGAAACTGATTGAAATCTGTCAAGTTTTTGCAATTTCGAGTGGGAGTTAGTAAGATTTCGGAAGGTTGGATATGTGGGTAAGGGTCGTATTTATAGGAAAATCAGGCCACTTCGTACGAGTTGGGCATTACCTCGTACGAGTTGGGCATTACCTCGTACGAGGTGGCCCCACTTCGTATGGAACGGCTAAGCCTCGTGCGAGGTTGACTGTTTGGAGTTGTCTTCGTATGATTTGCTAGTTTTAAGCGTTTTAAGCATGTATGAATGATGTTTAAGTATGGTAGCGCATAAAGTTGGGTATTCGAGCATGTAAGTAAGAGTTTCTCACATATAATCATGTATTAAGAATTGTAAAGTATAATTCAGGTATGTAACACGTATAAGTATAAAATGAGTTTCCATTATGATCATAATCTTAGATTACAAGAGTGGAAAAATGAAAGATACGAATGTAATTACAAGTTTCTAAAAATAGAACCACAACAATTCTTTCTAAATATAGAATATATGAGAATACGAGGCGTTACATCAACCGCCTTCAAAAATATGTAGAATTCATTCACAAATATATGCTGAATTTGTTGTGAATGCTCTAAGAGTGAGGGAACGTTTAGCCCACCCTTTTTTTACTTGATTCATTAGAAAGTCACATCAGATATAAGGATGAGTTCGGTGCTGACCGGTACCGGAAGTACCGGTACCGAAAATCCCCAAAAGTGGGTATCAACAACGAATATACACGGTTCGGTATCGGTATTTGAGGGTAAAGACCGGTATCGAATTGGTACCGAAAATGTCAAAAGTCGGTACCGAATCGGTACCGAAAATGTACTCGGTTCTGTAAATTCGATACCGGTACCGATACCGAGTACCATTTGCTCATACCTAATCAGATATATAATGGAAAAAAACTACAGTTGTTTTAAATCAAATATTAATAGCTCAATACAAGCAGGGCTATTTTGTATTTCCATATATTTTTTATAAGCGTTAATTAACTTTCTTTTTTTTAATTACAAATGTTAGCCATATGATGCTTTACACACCGATTATAATTAAAAATTCTCCAATTTAAGAGGTAAGTATCTCTATCAAGTGAGCTACTACACATTAATATAAACTAGTAGGGTGTCTGCGTGATATGGTGGGAGCGATACTTTGCATTACAACATTCATATCTTGTAGTTTTCTTATTCCTGTAATATTTCTGGTATTATTATTGTGGTGAATATATGTCATAAGTATTACACATGTCTAGTAATTATTAAATTTAGAATTTGAATTATTAATTAAAGAAACTATTGATACAATAAAGTAACACACGAATAAGAAAAAATAAACCTTAAACATAAATAAAAGTTATATAAAGTAGCATTCGAACTAGTAAATATAGGTCTTAAATATAAAAGTTAAAAACGAAAAGCTCAAGTGTCAGGTACTTTGCATCATGATAAGATCAATTTAATAATCATATGACTTAAACATCTTAAGGATGTCATCTATATTGTCACAGAACCATTTGTCATTATCGAGATAAGCGTCTTCCGGAATTTCTTATATCTCTTCATGTTTGATTGTTACATTTTTGGAGAATGAGTTTCTTCTTTGTTCTCTTTAACTGATACATCAATGGCAGCTGGAGCAGTTTGAGAAACTGAAAAAAAAGTTAAGTATTTTAGTTACATATTTTTATCATGTTACCGTTATATATAATATAGGATTAAAAATGACGTTCACAGTTAAACATAATATAAAAAAAACAATATATCATGTTTTAGAAACATACATACCTGTAAGGATGAGCACGGTACTCGTTCGGTACTGAACCGAAAGTACCGGTACCAAAAGACGGGGAAAACGCGGTACCGGTACCAGTACTGGATATACCAGTACTGGTATTTACCGGTGTGTTTTATCCGTAAATCCCGGTATCGTACCAGTACAGATACCGGAAAACAGGGAAAATAGGAACCGATACTGGTATCGAAAATGCTCATTTTATGGGTGTTTTTATAAATAAAGGGAAAAGAAGTTCTTATTTTTTAGGTATATTAAAATAGCACTACCTCACGCATTGTAATATAATATAGATAAGTAACTTCGTCTTGGAGAAACGCAGGCGACATCTTTCATGTGGTTCAAACATCAGGCGAAACGCCAAGGTGTACAGTGGATGAAGTGGCTAAGTTCTGATTTTTGACTTAAAACTTTACATTGTATCTGTACTTGGGTGAAAATCATTGAGGTTTGGGCGCTATATGCTAACAACGTGATAGGATATGACAGCGTATGTATATTTTTTGGTCATAAGAATAAAAAGTTTGTTTGCCGTAAAAAAATTTAACTTCGAAATTTAACTTCTGGATACATGGAATTAAACTGATCCATTAAAAATTTAAAACGCTTACATGTATATTTTTTACTAAGTAGAAATGGAAACATAAAAAGAGTAAAAATGCGGTGAACGTGGATCGAACACGTGACCTTCAGATCTTCAGTCTGACGCTCTCCCAACTGAGCTATCCCCGCATTCGGTTATAAATGTACTTTCGTATATATATTATAAAGTAACACCACTAACAAAGAAGGTGGGCATTTTTAGCCGCTAAAATGAAGCCCGGGCCTGTTCATCTAACTCTCTATTGTAATTTTATAAACTTTATTGTTCATGGATGAGACATGTGAACATAGTTTTTCCAACATCATTTAAACTTGGAAATTATAGTGATTGTTCCTTATGGTTTTGTTTCTCCATATTACGAGTGTAGTCAGTTTGAGTCGTGCTAATTGGTTGTCAAGTATAAAGAAGCATAACCCCACTACTAACTGCAACGCCGAAGCATGATCAATGAACTGCAGTGATGATTTAAACGCAGGAGTTAAAGACAAAGTCATAAATTATTCATTACGCCTATTTTGAGATGTATGTTACCTCATCCAATATCCTGAAACTTACGGTACTTAGTCCTTGAATGTATTTGTTTCATTCCCCACAATTAAATATATATATATTTCTTCAGTTCAATCGTGCAAATGTGAAATGTGAATTACAAAAGTTGTATTCTATTTATTTGGTTTACAAGAATACCATTGATAAAAGAAGCTTCTGGCGGATTTTAGACACACACATATATATATACACTCTAACTAGTGGCGGAATTAGTACATTAAATCAGGGGTATCCAAATTTTTTTTAACCGTGCAATTATACAATATTAAAAAAACGACCATAAATAAATAAAGTAAAACAAATACCTAATAGATTTGTGCTCTTTTTTTTCATAGCTTGAAATTGTTCCATCACATCGTCGTCTTTTACTTTATGAAAAAAAATCATTTTCGACTGCACAAACCATAGCATTGTTCAAAAATTCCGGGCCCATTCGATTGCGTAAATCCATCTTGACAAGCTTCAATTTCGTAAAAAATCTTTCAACGGTTGCGGTTGCAACTGATAAAAGCAAAGCTAGCTTCACTACCCGATAAACTAAAGGACAAGAACTATGTGTTCCCATTTCAACCATCACACGTACAAGATCACTTATTCCCTTCAAGTTTGCAAATTTATCATCGCTTATAATGTGACGAAATTTCTCAATATCACTCAAAAGGAGTCCCTATTTCTTGTGTAGTAAAATCATCTGGGTGTCACACCGCGACCCGCAGCGGAACAAGAGTCGGGGCATAATTGGGTTATCACCAAAGCTCATGATGTTTACTAATATGTTTCATATTTATTAAATCCAAATTACATTTCAATGTTCCAAGTCAAATTCATACAATACAAGGAAAGGAAAAATTAACTAAAACAAATCACTAATCTAAACTGGTTTATTCTTCTAAGCCGCCCTATATGTTTCGTGCTTCAACTTGATCACCTGTATCATGTGTAAAAATGGGAAATTTTGGGTCAACAAAAGTTGGCGAGTGAACCTTGTTAAAAACATTTGTTATTGATTCATTATTGTAATTAATTTAGGAAAATTGTGCAATAATCATATACGAACAAATGTGTGTAAACATAACAATCACAAACCACCTTGCTTAAGCATAAAATAAGAATTACAATGTATATGTTGGCAACGTCCCATTCACGCTCATAGGTAATGGGGAACGGACGGCCTATGCTAATGTATGTGAGATCAAGGCTCAATCAAACAGAGCCGATCTTATGTTGGCAACGCCTGGTTCACGCTCATAGGTAATGGGGAACAGCTCACGCTCATAGGTAATGGGGAGCGGCGGCCTATGAAATGTATGTACTGAAATGATAAATTAAATCTAAACTTCAACCACACAAACAACGGTTACATATTGAATACACATGATCATGAATATGATGGATGCACAAGTGTTTAATTAAAATAACTAAATAACGACACATGATACACCACAAAATGTGATTAAAACGGGGAATTGGTAGAGATTCACTCACTTTGGGTGCGTTTGTTTGAAGGTGTTGAATGCGCACGAGTTTAGAGGATTGATCGACGAGAGATAACTAACCAAATAAATAACGAAAAGGTACTGTAAGTATATGGATGTTATTAACTATTTTAATAGGATTTTTGGATATATTTTTGTGAGTTTAAGGCTACTTTCTAACTTTAAAACCGTTATTTCTAAGTATTTTTAATTGATTTTTAAATTAAATTAAATAAATAAAAATAAAAAAAAATGTTGACTTTTTGACTTTGACCGTTGACCATGACTGTTGACCGTTGACCGTTGACCGGTTCGGTCGGTTATATTTTTGCACTGAGCGAGGTTCGAACCGGTGACCTCCCGTACGCGTGCACGCAGCTCTACCAACTGAGCTACGTGTCTAACCCGAAATAATTATGTTTTTAATTATACTTATATACTATTTAGTTTAATCCGAAAATCATTTATTTTTAAAAAGGATTTTAAATGTATCGAACTGGTGCTGACCACAGGTCTCGAACCCGGGACCTGTGGGTTAACGTGCACACAGTCCACCACTGGACTGTGTGTCTAACCTGGTTAATAATCCGGTTTTTATTATACTTAACATGGTTTGTGAGTTAACCCGGTTCAGTTAAAAAGGCAATTTTTTTATTTCGAGAGAGTAAGGCTGGGACAGGATTCGAACTCGCGTCGCATGTGTATTTGTTGCACACAGTCCACCGCTGGACTGTGTGTCTAACCCGTTCATAAAACTGATTTTAATTAATCTTATGTTATAACCCGACTTCGTCTTCTTCGTTAGACTTCCCCAGAAAACAAATTCCAACTGTTTTGACCGATTCATGTCATATTTGATTTTCAAACATTATAAGTAATTTAAAGGTAATGAATGGAGAGAGTTTGGGGGAAAGGATGTACCGATCAGTGTTGTTCACAGAATTCCGGCAGAGGTCCGTTGGTTCTGAAAGTGAACTCCGGCTGTTAAAATCAATTAACAGTTCTGTTTGATTATTTATGAAGTTGAGGCACTTAAACAAAGTTTAACAGAAGTTTGAAAGGTCATACCAGTTCTCGGTGTGTTTCCGGAAGTTTCAGAAATTTTCCGGCGAAGGTAGGAATTTCGACAAACGTTGACTGGGATTGATTCTGATGGTGGAGTTGTGTTAGTGACCGATTAATCAAATGATCGAAACAGAAAGAGTCGAAAGAATTACCGTGTGGATGTGAGTCTCGGTTTTCCGGCGACTTGCAGGTATTTTCCGGCGAGTGAATTTTCGTCGAGAAAAGGTGCGATTTTGAGCGAAAAGGCTACCAGTGGATTGTGGGTGAATTTATATGGAGGAATCGAGATGTATGGGGTCTGAATTTAGTCTCAATTCAAGGTCAGCCGTTCTTTGGCGGTTACGACTGGTGTCGCGGGTTCAGACGTCAGTTATAACCGTCGTCAAAGTAAATTCTTCGGTTAAATTGGACGAAAACGTAAATTATCGGCGAAGTCGTCGGGATTTCCGACGACTGCTAATTGGGCGCGATTTTGACTGGATTTGACTTCCGTGTTTTATTATTTGAATTAATTGATTTGATATGATATCAAATAACTACAGTGGCGGAGTGGTTGATTGTGTGAATGTTAAGACTTTGGGGATTTCCGGCTGACCGGGTTCGACTCCCGGCAGCCGGTTTTCCTTTTTAATTAATCTATTCTTATTTTTTACAATTATAATTTATATCTTCTAATTTGTTTATTAATTATGTATCGTTTAAAATTAAAATAAGTCACAAATGAACAACAAAAATTTAAAACTGATTGTTCGGTTATTAAACGAAGCGGGCTTCGAAAACCCGTTTTTCGACGGATGTTACAGTATCCCCTACTTTTAGAAATTTCGTCCCGAAATTTAAGTAGTAGTAGTAGATACTGGAAAAAGATGTGGGTGTTTCTCGCGCATTGAGTCTTCACGTTCCCAAGTAAACTCAGGTCCTCGTTTCGACTCCCAGCGTACCCTGACAATTGGGATGCGGCTTCGTTTTAAACGTTTTTCCCCGAAGTCCATAATTTCTACTGGTCTTTCAATGAAATGCATAGATTCATCGACTTGAATGTCTTCTAGAGGAATATGGAGATTTTCATCGGCGAGGCACTTCTTCAAGTTCGATACGTGGAATGTGGGATTAATTCTGTTGAGTTCCTCCGGTAGGTCAAGCTTGTATGCTACAGGTCCTACTCTTTCGAGTATCTTGAAAGGACCTACGTAGCGTGGTGCTAGCTTGCCTTTTTGGCCAAAACGAACTACTCCCTTCCACGACGATACTTTTAAAAGTACTTGGTCGCCAACGTTAAACTCCAATGGCTTTCGTCGCTTGTCAGCATAGCTCTTTTGACGACTTTGTGCCGCTAAAAGGTTGTTTCGGATTTGATGAATCTTGTCGGTTGTTTCTTGTATTAATTCTGGACCGGTGATTTGAGCTTCTCCAATTTCGTGCCAACATATTGGTGATCGGCACTTACGACCATATAACGCTTCGAAAGATGCCATGCCGATACTTGAATGAAAGCTGTTGTTGTACGAAAATTCAACTAATGGTAGGTGAGCGTCCCAATTCCCTTTGAAGTCTATAACACATGCTCGAAGCATGTCTTCAAGAGTTTGAATGGTGCGTTCAGATTGACCATCAGTTTGGGGATGATAAGCGGTACTGAGATCTAATCGTGTACCCAAAGCGGCTTGTACAGCTTGCCATGTTCGTGAAGTGAAGCGACCATCACGATCTGATATAATGCTTAACGGTACACCATGACGGCTTACGATTTCGCTAATGTAGATACGAGCTAGTTTCTCATTCTTGAAGTCTTCGCGAATCGGAATGAAGTGAGCTGATTTTGTAAGACGATCAATGATTACCCATATAGTGTTGTACCCACCAGAAGTGCGAGGTAACCCGGTAATGAAGTCCATGGTTATGTTTTCCCACTTCCATACAGGTATTTCAGGTTGGACCAGAAGTCCTGAGGGTCTTTGGTGTTCAGCTTTCACTTTAGAACAGGTAAGGCACTTGGAAACAAAAACAACAATATCCTTCTTCATGCCAGGCCACCAGTAGGTGTATCGAAGGTCCTGATACATCTTGTCGGCTCATGGGTGTACAGAGTATCGTGTTTTGTGCGCCTCTTTCATAAGGGTATCGCGAAGGTTGTTGTGATCGGGAATCCATATGCGATCTAGATAATACAGGATGCCGTCAGATTTTGTTTCGAGTTTGAGTTCTGCTCCACAAGATAACTCATTGCGTATGTCGTATTCTGTTATAGAAACATGTTGAGCTTCTCGGATTTGATCTTTGATGTTGGACATGATTTGCGAACATAGGAGACGAATGGAGTTCGCATACCCCTTTCGACTGAGTGCATCGGCCACCACATTTGCCTTGCCGGGATGATACCGAATTTCACAGTCGTAGTCATTAAGAAGTTCAACCCATCTTCGTTGCCTCATATTCAGCTCCTTTTGGTTAAAGATATGCTAGAGGCTCTTGTGGTTAGTGTAAATTTCACACTTGGTACCATAGAGGTAATGTCTCCATATCTTAAGAGCGAACACAACGGCCCCAAGTTCTAGGTCGTGAGTAGTGTAGTTCTTCTCATGAGTTTTGAGCTGCCTAGAAGCATAGGCTATCACTTTTCCCCTTTGCATTAAAACACAGCCTAGTCCCTGCCCTGATGCGTCGCAATAAACTACAAAGTCATCGCAACCTTCGGGGAGTGTGAGGATAGGTGCGTCACAAAGCTTTTGCTTAAGGGTTTGGAAGGCTTCTTCTTGTTTAGGTCCCCATGCGAAGGGTTTTCCTTTATGTGTCAAAGTCGTGAGTGGTACAGCGATACGAGAGAAATTTGATATGAAACGACGATAGTAACCAGCCAAACCAAGGAAAGATCTTACTTCGGTTGGGGTACGTGGCGCTTGCCATTCTTGCACTGCTTTGATCTTTGAGGGGTCGACATGAATTCCCTTGTCATTGACAACATGACCAAGGAACTGTACTTCTTTTAACCAGAATTCGCATTTGGAGAATTTAGCGTAAAGCTTTTCGGTTCTCAAGAGTGTGAGGATGAGTTGAAGGTGTCGTTCATGATCAGTCTTAGACTTTAAGTAAATGAGAATATCGTCGATGAAGACTATAACAAAGCGATCGAGATAGGGTTTGCAAACTCTGTTCATTAGGTCCATGAAGACGGCTGGAGCGTTGGTTAGACCAAATGGCATAACCATGAATTCATAGTGACCATAACGAGTTCGGAAGGCGGTCTTTGGGACGTCTTCTTCATGTACTCTGAGTTGGTGATAGCCGGAATGAAGGTCGATCTTTGAAAAACAAGTGGCACCCTGGAGTTGGTCTAGGAGATCATCGATACGAGGTAAAGGATAGCGATTTTTGACCGTTAATTTGTTGAGTTCCCTGTAATCGATACACATGCGAAACGTCCCATCTTTCTTCTTTACAAACAGAACAGGTGCACCCCAAGGCGATGAGCTAGGACGTATGAATCCTTTGTCGGTCAGTTCTTGCAACTGACTGGCCAGCTCTTGCATCTCGGATGGGGCTAACCTATAAGGAGATTTCGCTACGGGTGTAGCGCCAGGTATAAGATCGATGCGGAATTCGACTTCTCTCTTGGGAGGAAGTCCTGCGATGTCGTCGGGAAAAACTTGCGGGAAATCTTTCACTACGGGTATATCTTCGAGTTTCTTCTCTTTGTCTCCCTCTTGACCACGTGAGTTAGAAATGCTACATAATTCTTGCGGAGATATTTTCGGGCTTGAAGACAGGACATCAGTTTGAGTCCTTTCGAAGGGGTCTCTCCAAAGATTCGTAGGGTTTGACTGTCTGCAAGAGGAATGCGAATAACATTTGTAAAAATCGGGTCTCCAAAACCCGCTCCGTTTTGTAATCAAGTACCAAGTTATAAAAGTGCATTAATTATTTATGGTTATTTTGAGTTAAAACGATACATAATTAATAAATAAACTAAACTATAAAAATTATATTTGATAAAAAGTTAAAATAAAATAAATAAAAAATATATGAAGCTGCCGGGACTCGAACCCGGGTCAGCTGAGTCGCTGCAACAACTTAACAATCATTCCCTAAACCACTCCGCCACAATGTGTTTTCTGTTAACTCTAGGAAAACAAATGAAACTTATACACAAACTCAGTTTAACCGATGATGCCATCTGAAAACCGGTAATCGGCAAACCAATCGTCAAATCGATTGTTTACCTCACAATTTCAGTTATAACCGATGTGTGACGGTTTCCAATCAAGTTAAAATTGATTGAACTTTAAGTCTCATCATTTTCGGTTTTTGAAACCGAAAGTTCATCAAGGTTCTGATTTAATTCAAGCTCCAGACCATTCTCACGATTCGGAACTATCACAACAATACTCCAATTCCTTTTCGTCGCATTTTCAGACCATCTGAGCACCTAAAACAGTTCGCCGGAATTCTCTGCAAAAGTCGCTGGAAAACCGTATTCAACACAAACCGGTAAAATACTACTCCTTTACGATTTCAATCTATTGTTAGAACTTTACTAACATTAACCCATCTCTCAAAATCAACCACGGACGACATTGCTGGACTTTCTGTGTTCGCCGGAAAATTTCTGGAATTGCCGGAAACTTGTTAATTACCGGTATGCACATTTCAACGTACTGATAATCAATACTCACTAGTTCAATTTCATATCTAAACCTTAAACCTGTTAATAGATTCTCTGAGCCGAAGGTTCAAAAACAGAGCCGACAAGTTTCGCCGGACTCTCTGAAGAAGACAACCTGTTCGGTATCTTCTTTCCCCAAACTGTTCGGTTTAATACATTCAGGCTAGACATCATGTTTATTATCTAGATTAATCACGAATCAGTTGTTTGATTGAGGTCTGTGTTCGTAATGAAGAAGATGAGTTCAGTAATGACATAAGAGTAATTAAAATCAGGATTATAAACGGGTTAGACACACAGTCCAGCGGTGGACTGTGTGCAAACAAAAACTATACACGTCCCGAGTTCGATCCCCGCTACACGCACGCCTTGTGTAATAACATGCCTTTTTGATCAAGAACTGAACCGGGCTAAAACAGATAGTTGTTAAGTATAATAAAAACCGAGATAATAACCCGGGTTAGACACACAGTCCAGCGGTGGACTGTGTGCAACATGAACTACACGTCGCGCGTTCGAAACTTGTCACGAGCACCGGTCCAATTGAATTAAAACGTTTTTGCAAATAAAGGAATTTTCGGTTAATTCAAATAAGTGTATAAATATAATTAAAAACGAGTTTATAACGGGTTAGACACGTAGCTCAGTTGGTAGAGCTGCGTGCACGCGAACGGAAGGTCGCCGGTTCGAATCCCAACCGGCGCAAGTATATTCGCTGACCGAACCGGTCAACGGTCAATGGTCAACGGTCAACGCTTAAAAAAATGATATATTTTTTATATTTTTATTTATTTAATTTAATTTAAAAATCAATTAAAAATACTTAAAATAACATTTTTAAAGATAGAAAATAGCCATAAACTCACAAAAAATATATCTAAAAATTTCATTAAAATCCTTAATAACATCCATCCATTTAATATATTTTTCCATTATTATTTAGGTTAGTATTCCTCGTCGACTCGCTCATCTAAATCGTGCGCATCTCACCATCTCCAATTCAACGCACCCAATGTGAGTGAATCTTTCAAATTCCCCGTTTTAATCACGTTTTTGGGGTGTATCATGTGTCTTTGTTTATATAAATATTATAACTAAACTATTGTGCGTACATCATATCATGACATGTGTATTTAGTTTGTTGCTGTTAAGTAGTTATTATTGGATGCAAATTATTATTTCAGTACATGCAATTGCCGAGGCCGCCGCTCCCCATTTATGAGGTTTGAGCTTGTTCCCCATTTTATTATGCGGTTGAACCTGGCGTGCCCGCATACGATCGGCTCCGTTTGATTGAGCCTTGATCGCACAGTTCATTTTACATTTTCAGTACATGCAATACGATCGGCTCCGTTTGATTTAGCCTTGATCGCACAGTTCATTTTACATTTTCAGTTCATGCAATACGATCGGCTCCGTTTGATTGAGCCTTGATCGCACAGTTCATTTATGTTAGTTATCGTATGGTATTGGTATATTCATGTATGCTAGCAAGTGTTATTGAATGTTATAATTGTAACTGCTATTTGCCAATGTTTGAGTATTTACATTTGTTCATTTATGATTATGCACAATATTTCATTGATAAACTAACCATAAAATCATTATCAAATGTTTATCTAATAAGGTTCACTCGCCAACTTATGTTGACCCAAAAACTCCCATTTTACACATGATACAGGTGAACCAGCAGCAGCTAGGAACACATAGGACCTGGATTAGAAGAATAAAACGATTTAGTATTGGGATTGTTATGTTTGGTTATTTTCCTTTGTATTGAATGAACATGTTTGGATGTTTGAAAATGTAACTTTGACTTTATTAATTATGAAACATAATAGTAAATGTCATGTGCTTTGGTGATAACCCAATTATGCCCCGACTCTTATTTCCGCTGCGGGTCGGGGTGTGACAGATTGGTATCAGAGCCATGACTATAGGGATATAGGATAGGTTATTAGACCCTTAGAGCCTATACTATAGTCGATTAGAAACTTATAAGAATTTTGTGTGTTATATGCCAAATTTCATGATGTTTATATGTTTTATTTTAAATGTTACATTTGATATTGTGCAAGCATGTTCATAAGTATGTGTTATCAAATAATGCCTATCATGAAATCGTATGCTCATAACATATCACATCCATGAAAGCACACACCACGTCATGATTGATTTTACAATGATTTTCGTGTTTTCAAATCTCATCAAAGTGAGTTCTCATGACGGGCATGTAGTAACTGGAAGGGTACTAGTACCGGTAGTCGGAACGTCCTGTCTAGGCTGGCATTCGTATAAATCCAAAATAAAGGACCAGTTTGCCTACCTGGGGACTAACGATGAGAGTACGAAGTACTTATTAGGCCAAAGCATGCTATACCAAACGTCGTGTGAACTAATCCCACTTTGAGTTGTCATTGTGTCTACACCTGGACACGTTCCGACCAAACATCTCATGAACATATTTTGTGGTTTGCATTCGGGGATGCGAGTGTTAAATTGCCAATACTAATGTGAATCCTACCAAGCCAATAGCCATGGGGGCCCACATGACTATGTAGGTGAAGGTATGGGGGACATTTGAGGCCCAACATGAGCGAACCCAAGACATCCTATGGATGTAGTTGCATTATTGATATTTATGTTATTTACATTTTCTTAAAGACACATGACACCTAAAAAGACACCATAAACTCACAATCTTCTCATTTTATGATCCTGTAGATGTCGTCTAGACAGCATCGAAGGGGTAAAAGATCGGGAAAGTCTCAGGAACGTTTGGCCACACATATCGCGAATCAAATGGCCACGATATTGCCTGACATCGTGGTACAAGTACAACAAGCCCTTGCTACAAATCCTACTAACCCTCCTCAACAACAGGACCAGAACATCGACAACCCTCCCACCAACAAGTGCTCTTACAAACATTTTAAGTCCTGTGATCCTCCAAAATTCGAAGGGACCGAGGGTGTCACTGCTCTCCTACATTGGTTCGAGGAGATGGAAAACGCCTCCTAAACTGCGATTATCCTGAGGATCGCAAGGTTCGTTACGCCACCGGGAGACTACTTGGTGTAGCTCTCACTTGGTGGAATACTGAGAAAGGAAAGAGGGGAACTGAAGATCGATGGCCTTAACTTGGGAGGAGTTAAGGGAAATCATGACTAGGCGTTTCTGTTCTAGAAGTGAAATTAAGAAGTTGGAGGATGAATTTCATGCTCTAAGGCAAAAGGAGGGTGATCACTCTACTTACAACAAGAGGTTCTTGGAGTTGAACCAAATGGTTCCAAACTTATTCACTCCAACCTATCGTCTGATCGAACATTATATTCGAGGACTTCCCTCGAAAATTCAAGATTCGGTTCTCAGCGTTTCACCGGTAACACTCGAAGCTGCCATGGAGTTGGCAACTGAACTGACCGAAAACCGGATTCGCAATGGGAAGTTCAAAGAAGAGAAGAAGAAAGCCCCTGTTGAGGGACAAACCTCAAACCACCCCATTCCTTCCTCTAAGTTTGCTAACAAGAGGAAGCGTAACACCAGGAATTTTGCAGTCACCCAAACCAACACCCCTATTCCTGCTGCACCCATCACTCAAGTCACTCCTTCACCCGCGCCATACAGAAGACCCTACACAGGCCCATTACCAAAATGTAACCGTTGTCAGTATCACCACTCCCCTGATCATCCTTGCCAATACTGCACCGGCTGCGGTCGCGCAGGACATACTGTTCAAAACTGCCGCATGCTTCATCGAACAAACCGCCACCAACCTTTAACCCAAACCCACCAACAGTTAATGGGTCAAGCACAACAACAACTACCATTTCCACCCACCCAACATTTAGCCCAAACATACTATCAACCCAATTACCCTATGGGCCAACCTATGCGAGCTTGTTTCAATTGCGGCGACCCAAGTCATTTCAGAAACACATGTCCAAGACTGGTTAATATTATTCATGCTCAGGCCCAAGCCAACCCTGTGAATCAAGCGAACCAAGCTCCTCCACCTGCAAGAGGAAGAGCTTTCAATATTAACGCGAACCAGGCCAGAGCTGACGGCAATGTGGTCAACGGTACGTTCCTTATAAATGGTAGATATGCCTCTATGTTATTTGATACTGGTGCGGATAGAAGTTTCGTGTCATTAGAATTTGAACCTATCTTAAGCAAAAATCGGGATAAGCTCGCGGAATCCATAACGGTGGAAGTTGCGGATGGAAAACCAGTTTCATTAGACTCTATTTTACGCAACTGTACACTCACCTTAAACGACCACGATTTCTCAGTCGAACTTATTCCTATGAAGCTGGGAAGTTTCGACATCATAATCGGTATGGATTGGCTCAGTCAACATCAGGCGGAAGTTGTATGTCGTGAAAATTTATTCGTATTCCTCTTTCAAACGGTCAGACTCTTCGAATCATTGGAGAAACCTCGTCGAAAGGGCTCAACTTAATGTCTTGTCTTCAAGCTCAAAAATACCTTCGCAAGAATTATGTCGCGTTTTTAGCCCATATCATCAAGAAGGGGACCACAGAGAAGAAACTTGAAGATATTCCTGTAGTAAAAGATTTTCCACAAGTTTTTCCTGACGACATTTCAGGACCTCCTCCAATCAGAGATGTCGAATTCCGTATTGACCTTATACCTGGTGCTACACCAGTTGCAAAATCTCCATATAGGTTAGCCCCCTCTGAAATGCAAGAGCTAGCCAGTCAATTGCAAGAGTTGACTGACAAGGGATTTATACGTCCTAGCTCATCGCCTTGGGGTGCACCTGTCCTTTTTGTAAAGAAGAAAGATGGATCTTTTCGTATGTGCATCGACTACAGGGAACTCAACAAGTTAACCATCAAAAATCGCTATCCTTTACCTCGCATAGATGATCTTCTTGACCAACTACAAGGTGCCAGCTGCTTTTCGAAAATCGATCTTCGATCTGGCTATCATCAGCTTAGAGTGCATGAAGAAGACGTCCCTAAGACTGCTTTTCGAACTCGTTATGGCCACTATGAATTCATGGTTATGCCGTTTGGATTAACCAACGAACCAGCTGTCTTCATGGACCTAATGAACAGAGTCTGCAAACCTTACCTTGATCGATTTGTTATAGTTTTCATCGATGATATTCTTATTTATTCAAAATCTAAAGCTGATCATGAACGTCATCTTCGACTCGTTCTTGCACTTCTAGAAAAGGAAAAGCTTTATGCCAAGTTCTCTAAATGTGAATTCTGGTTAAAAGAGGTGCAATTCCTCGGGCATGTAGTCAATGACAAAGGAATACATGTTGACCCTTCAAAGATCAAGGCAGTTCAAGAATGGCAAGCTCCACGTACACCAACTGAAGTAAGATCTTTTCTTGGACTAGCTGGCTATTATCGTCGATTCATTTCAAACTTCTCTCGCATTGCTGTGCCACTCACGGCTTTAACCCATAAGGGAAAACCATTCGTATGGGGACCCAAGCAAGAAGAAGCTTTTCAAACGCTTAAACAAAAACTTTGTGATGCACCAATCCTCACTCTTCCCGAAGGTTGTGATGATTTCGTAGTCTATTGCGACGCGTCAGGGCAAGGATTAGGTTGCGTTCTTATGCAAAGAGGAAAAGTTATAGCTTATGCCTCGAGGCAACTCAAGACACATGAAAAGAACTACACCACTCATGACCTAGAACTTGGAGCCGTTGTATTCGCTCTTAAGATATGGAGACATTATCTCTATGGTACTAAGTGTGAAATATACACTGACCACAAGAGTCTTCAACATATCTTCAATCAGAAAGAGTTAAATATGAGGCAACGAAGATGGGTCGAACTCCTAAATGATTACGACTGTGAAATTAGATACCATCCTGGTAAAGCAAATGTGGTGGCTGATGCACTTAGTCGAAAGGGTTATGCGAACTCCATTCATCTTCTATGTTCGCATATTATAACCGATATTAAAGATCAAATTCGAGAAGCTCAACACGTTTCGATAATAGAAGAAGATGTACGAAAAGAGATGTCCTATGGAGTCGAGCTAAAACTTGAAACTAAATCAGACGGTATTCTGTATTACCTAAATCGTATCTGGATTCCTAACCACAACAATCTTCGTGAAACTCTCATGAATGAAGCTCACAAAACGCGATATTCTATACACCCAGGAGCCGATAAGATGTATCAAGACCTACGATACACCTATTGGTGGCCTGGAATGAAGAAAGATATTGCCGTTTTTGTTTCCAAGTGTCTCACATGTTCTAAGGTGAAGGCTGAACACCAAAGACCCTCAGGACTTCTAGTCCAACCAGAAATACCTGTATGGAAGTGGGAAAATATAACCATGGATTTCATTACCGGGTTACCTCGCACTTCTAGTGGGTATGACACTATATGGGTGATTATAGACCGACTTACAAAATCAGCTCACTTTATTCCTATTCGAGAAGATTTCAAGAACGAAAAGCTTGCTCGTATTTATATCAACGAAATCGTAAGCCGACATGGGGTACCATTAAGTATTATTTCTGATCGTGATGGTCGTTTCACCTCACGAACATGGCAAGCAGTACAATCCGCTATGG
Source organism: Scalesia atractyloides (assembly GCA_947069175.1). Lineage (NCBI taxonomy): Eukaryota > Viridiplantae > Streptophyta > Magnoliopsida > Asterales > Asteraceae > Scalesia > Scalesia atractyloides. The sequence continues at coordinate 87,323,728 of CAMTDV010000012.1, forward strand.
GCACACGATTAGATCTCAGTACCGCCTATCATCCTCAAACTGATGGACAGTCTGAGCGCACCATTCAAACTCTTGAGGATATGCTTAGAGCATGTGTCATAGACTTCAAGGGAAATTGGGACGCCCACCTACCGTTAGTTGAATTTTCGTATAACAACAGCTATCATTCGAGCATCAGCATGGCACCTTTTGAAGCCTTATATGGTCGAAAGTGCCGATCTCCTGTGTGTTGGCACGAAATTGGGGAAGCACAAATTACTGATCCAGAATTGATCCAAGAAACCACAGACAAGATTCATCAAATCCGAAACAATCTTCTAGCAGCTCAAAGTCGTCAAAAGAGTTACGCAGATAAACGACGGAAGCCCTTAGAGTTTAACATTGGTGATCATGTGCTTTTAAAAGTATCACCGTGGAAGGGAGTAGTTCGTTTTGGTCAAAAGGGAAAGCTAGCACCACGTTACGTAGGACCTTTCAAGATACTCGAAAGAGTAGGTCCTGTAGCATACAAGCTTGATCTACCGGAAGAACTCGACAGGATTCATCCCACATTCCACGTGTCGAACTTGAAGAAGTGCCTCGCTGATGAGAATCTCCATATTCCGCTGGAAGATATTCAGATTGATGAATCCATGCATTTTATTGAAAGACCAGTGGAGATCATGGACTACGGAGAAAAGCATCTTCGACGAAGTCGCATTCCAATTGTTAGGGTACGCTGGGAGTCGAAACGGGGACCTGAGTTTACTTGGGAACGTGAAGACTCAATGCGTGAAAAATACCCGCATCTTTTTCCTACTACTTCAACTATTTAAATTTCGGGACGAAATTCCTAAAAGTAGGGGATACTGTAACATTTGTAAAAATCGGGTCTCCAAAACCCGCTCCGTTTTGTAATCAAGTACCAAGTTATAAAAGTGCATTAATTATTTATGGTTATTTTGAGTTAAAACGATACATAATTAATAAATAAACTAAACTATAAAAATTATATTTGATAAAAAGTTAAAATAAAATAAATAAAAAATATACGAAGCTGCCGGGACTCGAACCCGGGTCAGCTGAGTCGCTGCAACAACTTAACAATCATTCCCTAAACCACTCCGCCACAATGTGTTTTCTGTTAACTCTAGGAAAACAAATGAAACTTATACACAAACTCAGTTTAACCGATGATGCCATCTGAAAACCGGTAATCGGCAAACCAATCGTCAAATCGATTGTTTACCTCACAATTTCAGTTATAACCGATGTGTGACGGTTTCCAATCAAGTTAAAATTGATTGAACTTTAAGTCTCATCATTTTCGGTTTTTGAAACCGAAAGTTCATCAAGGTTCTGATTTAATTCAAGCTCCAGACCATTCTCACGATTCGGAACTATCACAACAATACTCCAATTCCTTTTCGTCGCATTTTCAGACCATCTGAGCACCTAAAACAGTTCGCCGGAATTCTCTGCAAAAGTCGCCGGAAAACCGTACTCAACACAAACCGGTAAAATACTTCTCCTTTACGATTTCAATCTATTGTTAGAACTTTACTAACATTAACCCATCACTCAAAATCAACCACAGACGACATTGCTGGACTTTCTGTGTTCGCCGGAAAATTTCTGGAATTGCTGGAAACTTGTTAATTACCGGTATGCACATTTCAACGTACTGATAATCAATACTCACTAGTTCAATTTCATATCTAACCCCTTAAACCTGTTAATAGATTCTCTCAGCCGAAGGTTCAAAAACAGAGCCGACAAGAATCGCCGGACTCTCTGAAGAGGACAACCTGTTCGGTATCTTCTTTCCCCAAACTGTTCGGTTTAATACATTCAGGCTAGACATCATGTTTATTAACTAGATTAATCACGAATCGGTTGTTTGATTGAGGTCTGTGTTCGTAATGAAGAAGATGAGTTCAGTAATGACATAAGAGTAATTAAAATCAGGATTATAAACGGGTTAGACACACAGTCCAGCGGTGGACTGTGTGCAAACAAAAACTATACACGTCCCGAGTTCGATCCCCGCTAACACGCACGCCTTGTGTAATAACATGCCTTTTTGATCAAGAACTGAACCGGGTTAAAACAGATAGTTGTTAAGTATAATAAAAACCGAGATAATAACCGGGTTAGACACACAGTCCAGCGGTGGACTGTGTGCAACATGAACTACACGTCGCGCGTTCGAAACTTGTCACGAGCACCGGTCCAATTGAATTAAAACGTTTTTGCAAATAAAGGAATTTTCAGTTAATTCAAATAAGTGTATAAATATAATTAAAAACGAGTTTATAACGGGTTAGACACGTAGCTCAGTTGGTAGAGCTGCGTGCACGCGAACGGAAGGTCGCTGGTTCGAATCCCACCCGGCGCAAGTATATTCGCTGACCGAACCGGTCAACGGTCAACGCTTAAAAAAATAATATTTTTTTTATATTTTTATTTATTTAATTTAATTTAAAAATCAATTAAAAATACTTAAAATAACATTTTTAAAGATAGAAAATAGCCATAAACTCACAAAAAATATATCTAAAAATTTCATTAAAATCCTTAATAACATCCATTCATTTAATATATTTTTCCATTATTATTTAGGTTAGTATTCCTCGTCGACTCGCTCATCTAAATCGTGCGCATCTCACCATCTCCAATTCAACGCACCCAATGTGAGTGAATCTTTCAAATTCCCCGTTTTAATCACGTTTTTGGGGTGTATCATGTGTCTTTGTTTATATACATATTATAACTAAACTATTGTGCGTACATCATATCATGACATGTGTATTTAGTTTGTTGCTGTTAAGTAGTTATTATTGGATGCAAATTATTATTTCAGTACATGCAATTGCCGAGGCCGCCGCTCCCCATTTATGAGGTTTGAGCTTGTTCCCCATTTTATTATGTGGTTGAACCTGGCGTGCCCGCATACGATCGGCTCCGTTTGATTGAGCCTTGATCGCACAGTTCATTTTACATTTTCAGTACATGCAATACGATCGGCTCCGTTTGATTGAGCCTTGATCGCACAGTTCATTTTACATTTTCAGTACATGCAATACGATCGGCGCCGTTTGATTGAGCCTTGATCGCACAGTTCATTTTACATTTTCAGTTCATGCAATACGATCGGCTCCGTTTGATTGAGCCTTGATCGCACAGTTCATTTATGTTAGTTATCGTATGGTATTGGTATATTCATGTATGCTAGCAAGTGTTATTGAATGTTATAATTGTAACTGCTATTTGCCAATGTTTGAGTATTTACATTTGTTCATTTATGATTATGCACAATATTTCATTGATAAACTAACCATAAAATCATTATCAAATGTTTATCTAATAAGGTTCACTCGCCAACTTATGTTGACCCAAAAACTCCCATTTTACACATGATACAGGTGAACCAGCAGCAGCTAGGAACACATAGGACCTGGATTAGAAGAATAAAACGATTTAGTATTGGGATTGTTATGTTTGGTTATTTTCCTTTGTATTGAATGAACATGTTTGGATGTTTGAAAATGTAACTTTGTGTACAAGATCACACGTACTATGTGTTCCCATTTCAACCATCACACGTACAAGATCACTTATTCCCTTCAAGTTTGCAAATTTATCATCGCTTATAATGTGACGAAATTTCTCAATATCACTCAAAAGGAGTCCCTATTTCTTGTGTAGTAAAATCATCTGGGTGTCACACCGCGACCCGCAGCGGAACAAGAGTCGGGGCATAATTGGGTTATCACCAAAGCTCATGATGTTTACTAATATGTTTCATATTTATTAAATCCAAATTACATTTCAATGTTCCAAGTCAAATTCATACAATACAAGGAAAGGAAAAATTAACTAAAACAAATCACTAATCTAAACTGGTTTATTCTTCTAAGCCGCCCTATATGTTTCGTGCTTCAACTTGATCACCTGTATCATGTGTAAAAATGGGAAATTTTGGGTCAACAAAAGTTGGCGAGTGAACCTTGTTAAAAACATTTGTTATTGATTCATTATTGTAATTAATTTAGGAAAATTGTGCAATAATCATATACGAACAAATGTGTGTAAACATAACAATCACAAACCACCTTGCTTAAGCATAAAATAAGAATTACAATGTATATGTTGGCAACGTCCCATTCACGCTCATAGGTAATGGGGAACGGACGGCCTATGCTAATGTATGTGAGATCAAGGCTCAATCAAACAGAGCCGATCTTATGTTGGCAACGCCTGGTTCACGCTCATAGGTAATGGGGAACAGCTCACGCTCATAGGTAATGGGGAGCGGCGGCCTATGAAATGAATGTACTGAAATGATAAATTAAATCTAAACTTCAACCACACAAACAACGGTTACATATTGAATACACATGATCATGAATATGATGGATGCACAAGTGTTTAATTAAAATAACTAAATAGCGACACATGATACACCCCAAAATGTGATTAAAACGGGGAATTGGTAGAGATTCACTCACTTTGGGTGCGTTTGTTTGAAGGTGTTGAATGCGCACGAGTTTAGAGGATTGATCGACGAGAGATAACTAACCAAATAAATAACGAAAAGGTACGGTAAGTATGTGGATGTTATTAACTATTTTAATAGGATTTTTGGATATATTTTTGTGAGTTTAAGGCTACTTTCTAAGTATTTTTAATTGATTTTTAAATTAAATAAATAAATAAAAATAAAAAAAAATGTTGACTTTTTGACTTTGACCGTTGACCATGACTGTTGACCGTTGACCGGTTCGGTGGGTTATATTTTTGCACTGAGCGAGGTTCGAACCGGTGACCTCCCGTACGCGTGCACGCAGCTCTACCAACTGAGCTACGTGTCTAACCCGAAATAATTCTGTTTTTAATTATACTTATTTACTATTTAGTTTAATCCGAAAATCATTTATTTTTAAAAAGGATTTTAAATGTATCGAATCGGTGCTGACCACAGGTCTCGAACCCGGGACCTGTGGGTTAACGTGCACACAGTCCACCACTGGACTGTGTGTCTAACCTGGTTAATAATCCGGTTTTTATTATACTTAACATGGTTTGTGAGTTAACCCGGTTCAGTTAAAAAGGCAATTTTTTTTTATTTCGAGAGAGTAAGGCTGGGACAGGATTCGAACTTGCGTCTCATGTGTATTTGTTGCACACAGTCCACCGCTGGACTGTGTGTCTAACCCGTTCATAAAACTGATTTTAATTAATCTTATGTTATAACCCGACTTCGTCTTCTTCGTTAGACTTTACCCAGAAAACAAATTCCGACTGTTTTGACCGATTCATGTCATATTTAATTTTCAAACATTATAAGTAATTTAAAGGTAATGAATGGAGAGAGTTTGGGGGAAAGGATGTACCGATCAGTGTTGTTCACAGAATTCCGATGGAGGTCCGTCGGTTCTGAAAGTGAACTCCGGCTGTTAAAATCAATTAACAGTTCTGTTTGATTATTTATGAAGTTGAGGCACTTAAACAAAGTTTAACAGAAGTTTGAAAGGTCATACCAGTTCTCGATGGGTTTCTGGAAGTTTCAGAAATTTTCCGGCGAAGGTAAACGTTGACTGGGATTGATTCTGATGGTGGAGTTGTGTTAGTGACCGATTAATCAAATGATCGAAACAGAAAGAGTCAAAAGAATTACCGTGTGGATGTGAGTCTCGGTTTTCCGGCGACTTGCAGGTATTTTCCGGCGAGTGAATTTTCGTCAAGAAAAGGTGCGATTTTGAGCGAAAAGACTACCAGTGGTTTGTGGGTGAATTTATAGGGAGGAATCGAGATGTATGGGGTCTGAATTTAGTCTCAATTCAAGGTCAGCCGTTCTCCGGCGGTTACGACTGGTGTCGCGGGTTCAGACGTCGGTTATAACCGTCGTCAAAGTAAATTCTTCGGTTAAATTGGACGAAAACGTAAATTATCGGCGAAGTCGTCGGGATTTCCGACGACTGCTAATTGGGCGCGATTTTGACTGGATTTGACTTCCGTGTTTTATTATTTGAATTAATTGATTTGATATGATATCAAATAACTAAAGTGGCGGAGTGGTTGATTGTGTGAATGTTAAGACTTTGGGGATTTCCGGCTGACCCGGGTTCGACTCCCGGCAGCCGGTTTTCCTTTTTAATTAATCTATTCTTATTTTTTTACAATTATAATTTATATCTTCTAATTTGTTTATTAATTATGTATCGTTTAAAATTAAAATAAGTTATAAATGAACAACAAAAATTTAAAACTGATTGTTCGGTTATTAAACAAAGCGGGCTTCGAAAACCCGTTTTTCGACGGATGTTACACCGGGTACATCTTAGCAAACGCCACTATCTTCGATGTGTCAAACTTAGAAAACCCGTTACAAGGATTTAAACCCGACATATTTTTTTTATCAAACTATTTGTTACCTTATTAAATCGATTTCCTAATTCTTGAATGTGCATGTCCAAAACCTCATTAAAAATGTCAACTTCAAAATGATGTGGATATGTAATAACATTCTTTGGTTTGTTGGATTACCATAACTTTCTGTCATGTCCAACATTGTAATGTTGTATTTTTTTACCAAAGGAAGTCACTTTTTTCAACATCGGCTCAAATCCATTTTGTCTTAAAGCATATAATGCTCGTTTTGTTTCATTTATCAAGTTCGCCGCTTCCAATAAATCTTTACTTTTTTGTTGAACGTGTTTTGAAAAGAGCATTTGTGTAGCTTAAGATATCTCCCATCAAATGCATATAAAAACAAACTCGAGTTTTCTAAAATACGATAGAATACCTTTTGCATTTATTCGTTGTTGACTGCAATCTCCATCTTCTTTAACATATTGAAGTACGGTAACAACTTCTGGAACAAATCTAAGCAAATTGATGATGGTTCTATGATGTGAACCCCATCGTGTATCACCGGCTCGTGCTAGGGAAACCTCTTGGTTTAACCCGTTACCCGTTTTAATTTCCCCTTCAAGTATTTCTTTTTCCACTCTCGCCTTTTTCCTTCCTTAACATATCTTTTCATTTGCAGGAAGCTGAAACCGTCGTCACAACCATGGAAAGGAATTCATAGAAAGTTTTGACACCGGTATGTTTTTTTGGAACAACAACAATAACCAACTGAAGTTGATGAGCAAAACAATGGATATAATGTGCTGACGGGTTATTTTTCAAAATCAATGCTTTTAACCCATTAAATTCTTCACACATGTTGCTTGCACCATCATAACCTTGACCTCACCTAAAACAAAAATAAATTATAACAAAAAAATAATGATTATTAAAGTTTATGTATAGAATCTATGAATTTTATTACTTACTTGCTTTATGCTCAACTAGTTGTTTGCTAATAAATCATCAATGACTTGTTTAAGAGTTAAAGAAGTCGTGTCTCTCACATGAACAATTTCGATAAAACTCTCTCTAATAGCCCCAAGTTTATCAATAAATCTAACAACTACAACCATTTGTGTTTCTTTAAAGATACATCACTAGATTCATCTACCAATGACCCAAACACATCATCTTCAATTTCCGCACAAATTTTTTTGATTACTTCATTTGAAAAGCATTCAATAATCTCCTTTTGTATCTTTGGCGATGTCAATTTGTTGTTCTTTTTTGCGTTCCTTAATGTGTACTTACCAATTTCCGGGTGGTTAGTACTAATCAAGTTTAACACTGAAAGAAAAATAACTTGAGAATTAGATTTTCTTCCGATTCATCATGGCCAGAAAATGGTAAAGAGTTTTCTAAACAGAATCTAGCACTAATAACAGAACCAAGTAATTGATAATGATTTGCAATCATTTCGTCTTTAGTCAACTTCTTTACATTCTCGTCCATGGATTGCTTTTGATTCATGAGATTGCAACATTTTTGTGCCGCCTTTAAATGATGACTATCAACATTCCTAACATGTTCCTTTAATGAACATTTTTTACTCCAATCACAAAAGCCTTTAGAACTAGAAGACCATGTATCTCTTTACGCCTTGATTACAAATATCTTCTTGAAACAAGTAACACTTTGTCTGCTTTGATGCTATACTCTAACCAACTACAATCATTAAACAAACTAACAACAAAACTTTTTTTTATTTTTTTTATAAAAGTCTCTAACAGAAAATTTATGACTACGCGGTTGAAAAGCCCCTTTAACAAGATATGCCCTTCTTATGTCATCTATTTGATTTGGGTGACTAGCAATGGGTGGCCTATCAAATGGATCCGAAGGAAGATCATTCAAATCTATATTACCTCGTGTTGTTGGAATTGAAGTTGTAGGATTACTTGGACCAATATCAACAATTTCTTGCATGTTATCATTCGTATTATTCGGACTTGCATCAACATCATCATTTGCTTGGATATTATCATTATCAACATTCGGAGGAGTTGTTTCATTCGGAATTGTATCATCATCACCAACCCGATTTTCATTAATTTATTCGTATTTTCTTTTGAAAAAGTTCCCAATTAAAGATTGTTTTTTAAATTGTGGTTTCATTATCACTTCAAAGAATTCAAGATTGAGCAAAAATAACAATCCCTGGTTTAACAACGAAAATTAGAAAAGTATAAATATAGAAAATTACCAAGAAATCAAACTATCAAAGGCTAAGCACAAGAAGAAAAGAAATAAATAATACTCGCAAACAATCTGCGGAATACTTGATTCAGTTCTGCTCCTTGTTCGAAATTTCTGCTTGTTGCCTCTTGTTCAAAACAACACTAGAAGAGAGTGCCATTGTATCTGGTGATTTTTAAACTAATGATATGTTTGAGATTGACATGGATAAGCCTATGCTATTGATTTTGCTAACTAGAATTTGTGTTAAGAATTTATGTAGTAAGCTTATTAATGTGGCAATCCTTACAAGGATGATCACAAATAGTTGATTTATAACACTATGATTGGACTAACATATTTAAAGGAGAATTGCAAATTAATACCAGAATGTGAAAGCTTTACACTAGCAATTTCAAATCTTTATTTGTTTTTACCCCAAAAAAAAAAAAATCTTCTATTGTTAGTAGGTTGATTTTGGCTTAGTCCAGTGGGTAAATTTTAAAAATAGGTGAAAACTGGAGACAAGTTAAATATCCATCCAAAATGTATTCGAAATACATAAAACATATGAATTGGTTTTTATCTAAACTAAAAACACCAGTACTCTACCAATTGATATTTATTTATTCTCAAGGTTTTATATAACTAGAATTGAATTCCTGCGTTGTGGGGTCGGTTTTTTAAATATGATTTAACGTATTGATTTTTTTTTTTTTTTGCTATTGTTTTTAAGAGAAAATAATGAGGGGTTACATTTCCAACCCTTTAGATACTTTCAAAGTTGTTTGAGAGATTAATTGTAATCGGATTTCATGGTGTGTTAATATAGTTGAACCCACGTCTTAGCGCAATTTGTATTAATCATAATTGGATTTCCATTAATTATATACTTTTAGTAAATATACACACAACACAAATACTAAACCTATATGACTTCATAAAAATTAATTCTATTTATTATTGATTTTAGTTATAAAATACGAATATTATCTCAAAAAATGAAATTAATTAAGAGTTTTCTTGGCATCTATTATGTGGGTGGGGTGGGGGAGATTAATTTGTTGAAAGGTATATTTCAAATAAATAAAGAAGATTTGAAGTTTACAACAACATTAATTAGATTTTTCATGCTAAAAATATGAATAAATTTAGAGATGACATTTAGGGAATAATTTATACCGGTAAAAACGGCTCAAAATAGAAAACAATTTTATAAGATGGACCTAATATTAAAAGATTTGTGGTTTGTTTTCCATTTAATAACTATATATTGTAATGAATACGTGAATAAAGGGGATGTAAAAATATTATTTAATTTGTCCTTTTGCAAACTTGAAGAAACCAAGTATTTTAATGTTTAATCAATTCTGAGAAAATAATCGACCTAATTTCTACTTTGTATAAAGATAAAACAACAAATATGGCAATATCATGTATAAAGAAATCTTCAACGACTTATGATTTTATCGTATTCATTTCTTTTGGTTTATAATAATTTAATGTTTATCTAAGTAACATAACGTCTTTTTTTTCATTAAAAGTTTATATCAACACTATTAAATAATATAATTGTCTTTAAATAATATTACTTGAACGTTTATTTATTTCAAAGGATTATTCAACAATTTAAAGTTATATATCTGTGTGTTAGTCCACCCGCGAAGTTCGCTGGTTCTTAAACTAGTAAATAATACTCGCAAACAATCATCGGAATACTTGATTCAGTTCAGCTGCAATGCTGTTCGAAATTTCTGATTGTTGCCACTTGTTCAAAAAACAATCTGCGGATCGTTCCTTCATAAATTTCACGCCTGAATCTCGAGTGCCTGAATCAGTGGCAAATTCTGCTTGTACAGTTGACGTGTGGACTTTCCTGAGATCGTTCTTCCCATAATCAGGTTTGTATTTTGGGCTAAAGTACATAATAATTGGGTTCCATTATATATTTGTTTGGGCTTTATAGATTTCGAAACTGGGCTTTATAAAGTTAAAGTTTACATTTATAAAACTTATCAACTGGTTTGGGCTTGAAACTTTTTTCCTTTAGGGGTATCCTATTAGTTGTTTAGCGATATCCTTTGTATAAAATCGATTTTTTACACTACCAATAAGAAGTTGAGCCATAGCCCGTGCTACGGCTAGTTTAATGCCAGGTCCGCCCCTGACCCCAACTATATAACACAATTTGGACATATTCTTCATGTCTATCAGCGTACAAAAGGTCGAACTCAAGACACGTCGACACGATGTACGCGAACACATACTCGGCCTCGCTATACAACCAATTTCCATCCCAAACACAATTTAGTTTTAAAAATACTCATGAAAATCAAATGGGTGTAGCCTGCATATGAATATAGTTTGGCTTAATTCTGTTTACCACCTCATACACAATTCACATCAATTAATGAATATTTGTACAATCTGTTCCTTGTGTGTAAAGGTTACATCGTTGCAAATTGTCAAAGAAAAAGTTGACATGAAAGATTTTGAGGATATATGTAAGGTATCTTGTCCTTATTGTTCTCTTTGCCAATTTAATTTAGCATCTTTTTTTATATCTTTTGAAGTACAAACTTATAATGCCAGCCAGATAATTTTTTTTACATTGTGATAGACTAAAATTAGACATTTTATTTTCTTTAATGGGAACTTGTTTTTTTCTAAGATCACTTGTAGTGCTTGTGGTTGGGCTAACCATGAGGCCACCACCCCCCCCCCCCCTTCTCGCTGTCTTGTGTTTTTGGCTGGTACACGTTGTTGAGACCATGAGATCAGTGGCGGATCCAGGTTTTTTTTCGTGGGTTCAATTTTTTAGATAATCTAATATAATAGGACCGAATGTAAAAATGTTCGGGTCAGTCCGAGGTTTTAGTCGGGTAAAATTCATCACATAATAAAAGTACGATACACTTATAAAAAAACATGGTCATTAAAAATTTAAAAAACATGCAATACATATACGACGGTTCTTACAAATTAAAAAACATACTTGAACGCAACTGTGCGAGCAGGAAAGGAGGACTGCAGCCTGCAGGAGAGGCGAGAGCAGCGCGGCTGTGCGGGTGAACTTGATGTGCGACTGAAACCAAAAGCCTACAAACAATCTGAAACCACTGATGTGCGATTGAAACCACTGCCAGTGCGGCTGCAGTGGTGAAACTTGAAGAAGACCGAGTCGCGACTGGTGAAGGTCTGCTGTGCCTGTGCGGCTGCTTGATGAAGACCGAGTGGCGAAGCTCTCCACATCAAACTTGAAGAAGGTCTGCTGTGCGGCTGAAACCAAGTCCAAGAAGAAGACCGAGTGGCGAGGAGGACTTGGGGTAATAGAACAAGGGAGGAAGAAAGGTCTGATGTGCGACTGCGGACTTTGCTACTGCTGTGCGATTTGGGGATGGGGGCTTGATATAAAGTTATGAGAAAACCCTAGATTTAAAAAAAACGCAAAAAAACAAACAAGAAGGGAGTCGACCGCTGACCTTTTGCTTAAATGGAAGCGTTTGCTATTTTACAATTTCTTAAATGGGTTCATCGCAAATTTTATTAATGGGTTCATTCAAAAATTTCTATTATCATTTCTACTAATTTTTGAAACCAAGTGGGTTCGGGCGAACCCATAACCTTCAATATAGATCCGCCCCTGCATGAGATGAATTTTGTGCAAATCAAGAAGCTAACTGTTGGCGAGTATGTTACATAATCCCATTTTTTTCAATTTCAAACTCACTAATTTCACATGCCTCATCACTACACCATTTTACCTAGTGAAATGACCTTGATGACGTGGACGTCAAATGGCCTATGTTTTTATTTATTTATTTATTTTTACAAAAACGACATTTATAAACTAACTCTAACCTTATATACAAAAAGATATTGTTGTTATACCTCCTAAAACGAACATTCAACCCGTTAACCCAACACGGTTGATATCCATAAGTGTTATACATCCAAAATATCATAGTCGATGATAGATATTAATCATCTCACGTTTTTAAGCTATAAACCGAATAAACTATTTTTATTCAACAAGAAGAGAATTTATAAAGAAATAGATTAATTGAAAAAAATGCGGTGAACGTGGATCGAACACGTGACTTCAGATCTTCAGTCTGACGCTCTCCCAACTGAGCTATCCCCGCTTTTGTGTTACAAGCTTTCACTGTTATATGTTAAACTGCAGGAACAATCAATCTCATTACACTCATGAACAAACAACTAGTTCAAAAGATGGGCTCAGAGAGGAGAGAGAGAGAGAGAGAGAGCCCAAGCCCATTTATCCAAGTCCCTATTTCTAGTTGTCATTGGAAGCAATGATCTATTCCGTTACTACAACAAAAACTATTTCTAACGATCCGAATACACACCACAAGAGTATGTTGATCTCATGGTCTCAACCCTAAAAGGACTTTCCAAGGTAACCAACTTCTAACCGGTTTGTAAAAGTATCACGTTATAGGCTTTTCAGATGGCAAACACACCATTGTTTTTGTAATAAACAACTCTACTTATAGAAGTTTATGATTATGGACATGAAATGTCAACATTTAATTACTCCAACATGTTCAATCTTGCAAATTGTGATTTTTGGGTAGACTGTTGATTTACGACATAAAAATATTTAATTTGGTTTGACTAGAGAGACTATATGAGTTGGGAGCGCTAAAGTTTGTGGTAAGTGGTGTACCAGTGCTTGGTTGTTGTCTGGCTAAGAAAGGGAGTGTGCCACTAGTGAGTGTAACACTGAAGCAAATAATTCGTCAATGAAGTACATTGACGGTCTAAAAGCTTTGCTACAAGAGTTGAAGACATAATCCCGCGTCCTAAAGCATACGGTACTAAATCCTTGACTTCTTCGTTTCCTTCTTCAAAATAAAATGTAGTTTTTGAGTTCAATCATTCAACTAACAATATGGATACAAAATTTTTATCCTATTTATTTTGGTTTATAGGAATTACAGAGGTAAAAGAAGCCTGTTGCGGACTTGGCAACCTAAAAGCTGATGCCCCTTGCACCCCAAGGTCAACTTATTGCTCAAACCGGAAAGACCATCTTTTTGGAATGTTTACCATCCTACTGAATTACTTCTAGTATCTTAGCCAACTTAATCTACAATAATCACAATAGTCTACGACCCAGTGAACGTAGAACAACTCGTTCATGTCTAATAAATGAACATGAAGATAGTCACATGCGTCTCTATACATTCATCTTATAGTTTGTTTTAAGGTAAACTGACTTATAGTGTAAGTATATGAATACATGATTTTATGCGTCCGTGTTTGTTGATCCACTATCATTAGTGAGATATCAGATAAATATGTATAATAATCATTCTAGTAATAAAAGTTAGACAACCATGAATGAGGATAACAAGTCTCTTGAGGACGTCTTTGTCTAAAGAAGATTAAACCCTAATAAATTTTGAACATGTTTTTTTTTCCGCTAAAACAAGTCTTGTAATAATAAGTCATTATGTATGAAATCCCAAACATCCTCTATTTTGTCGGTTCATCTCAACGAACAATTGGAACTCCTGCTATTAACGAATTTTCATGCATGTACACATATTTTGGGCTTTACTGATATCTTGGTGTGTTATCGTGTAGGAAAGCCGTTTCCATAGTGGTTGAAGATTCTAGTTACACACTGAAAAGTTAAGCGAATATGTACATGTAGATTTGTAAGTAAAATAAAAGGGTTTTTTGAGTTGGCTGCTCAATGTGTGTTTGTGCGTATCATATCAGATACATATGGTTAAATAATAATAAAAAAAAACTACCAAATATTTGATAAAATAACACATCCAATATCGTATCAACTTGTAAATTTTTTTGACTGCATGACTTTTTTTTTGGTTTCCAAACAATCCTAAAAGAAAAATAAGGGGTTGTTTGGTAATTTTTAAATAGGTAAATGCTGAATAGTAAGATATTTAAACCATTAAGTACTAAACTAGTAAGAGGTCTGAATCGTTAAGAGCTAGTATAATACTTAATCATTAAAGACAAATATCTGACCAATTCTAATAAGAGGTCTTAACCATTCAGACTCAGTATAATGTTTAACTATTCAGAGGCAAATGTCTGAATTATTTAGATACCTGCTCGCGAAACAAACAGTAAGAACCATTAAGTGCTGAACCAGTAAGAGTCTGAACCATTAAAAGACTCATTAACAGTTAAACAAACAAGCCCTAACTAATAATTACTGTTTTTATGAATCCCGTGACAGAAATAAAAACTCAAATGTTCTTTTATTTTAGACAAATAAAAGGTAAGTTATTATCTGCTTGATTATTATTCTATGCAAAAGAAACTTTTAATTAAGAGCAATATTTTCTAGTAGAACATACTTTATCTAATTATAAATCACTAATAATCACTAAATTATTCTAATTATAAATCATGAATAATCACTAAATTGTTCGTATCATTCTACTATTTACTTAAAGGTGTTGTTAAATGTACCTCATTTTTACCGAATGCGCCCCCATAATGTTTTTAAATAAATAAACAAAACCTTTTATTTTGTAATTTCTTTAAAAATTGCATCTACTTTAAATTTTTAAACACTTCAAGTTTTCACTTAAAATCCTCCCTATTATGCCAAATTTAAAACTTTTAACGTTTATCCAAAACTAATAGTTTATGAAAACAAATCCAAAACTAATAGATTATGAAAAAAAAACCAACTTCAAGCATATAGATTTACTATAAATCCATGCTCATCTTCTCATTATAATCGATAATTTTTTAAAGATATATTGAACAAAAGTTCATCTATAATTTTAAAATTGTTGTTTTTGATTAGTTCTATCTGAATAAAAACTGATTGCCATCTGTAAAAAATAAACTGACTTTCAGCTACAATATATTTAGAAAATAACAAAAGTTTACACAAAAGATTACATGAATTTTGTATAGAGAAAAACAGATTTTGATGATGAATTATCTAAAGATCGTGCTTCACTAAAAAGAATTAAGGATCATTTATAAAGAAAAATGATTTTTAAAGGAGTAAAATTTGTAAAGTTCTAAACTTATAATTTTGGAAAGGGGGTTAAGAGAGGTGGATTTAGCCTACCCCTTACTTAATAAAGTAAATTTTCTGAATATTTTCAAATCTTTACCAAATCTTAGATGTTCACACACATTCACAAAGATCATCAAATCCATGATTCAACATATCAATTAGGATGATCAAATGTCCCAAATTATTATTTGCTTTAGCCCCCAACATGCTTGAATCGATCCTGCAGTTTATACAATTATACAAGCTTGATTCTGTAGTTGATGCATGCTTCATCTAATGAAGAACACAACTTAATAAACACAAGACTAATCTTAATCACTACAATATATCTTAGTAAGATGGGGTTAGTGATCATTATCATTTTAAAGAGAGTAAATAAATGGTATTACTGTCATTTGGTAAGATGATAACTCATAATCTCTACCAATCTACCATGGTTGTATCTCCCTTGTATTGGAGAGATATTCAAGTTACTAAACACTAATATAAAAACAGGCATTTGCTATAAAAATTTTTACTAGGGGAAAAAATGATGGCAAATTTTGAATACAATATTTATAAAGGAAAAATAAAAACAATATAAAAAAGAATTTATTTGAAAAATTCCAAACAAACAGCGTAGTTAAATTTTTTGCAAAGACCTTCTAAATTCTATAGCTATATCCATAGCAAAGTCAAGCGAAATTCTAACTAAATTCCGTTGCAGAATAGTAGCAAAACCCGGCAAATTTTTGTAGCTAAATCATAGTGAATTTGTAGCTAAATTCTGTAGAGAACCCGATAGTAAAAAACGTAGCAAGTTTCGTAGCAAAAAAAAATGCAAAAGGTAGCAAATTCTTATAGCTAAATAATAGCAAGTTCGTAGTTAAATTTTGTAGAAAAATGATAGCAAAAGTATTGCAAATTATCATAGCCAACATTAGTAGCATAACTACTCCGTAACTAAGAATATCCATAGCTAAAACTCCGTAGCTAAAATTTCCGTAGGTAAAAACAACCGTAGCTAAAAACATCCGTATCTAAAAACCCATAGCGAAATTTCATAGCAGCCTTCTCCGTAGCAAATTTGTGGCTAAAATTGTGATGTCATTTATCGTAGCTAAATTCGTCGCAAACATAATTTCCGTAGCTAAGTTCGTAGCAAATAAATTCGCGACGGAACTTGTAGCTACGAACCAAATCCGTAGCAAATTCGTAGGAAAAAAACGGTGTTTGCTATGGATTTGGCCGTACCAAATGTCTATTTCTGTAGTAGTGAAAGATAATTTGTTGTGTAGATTATTGGATATAAGATAGATTGGTTAACAGTGGCGGATCTAGAAAAAACGTTAAGGGGTAACGTTTCAAACATTTCTTTTTTATAGAGGTAATGAAATTGAAAAAAGTCAAAATTTTTCAAAATTTACATTTCCATCGGAGCATCAAGAGATAGTGGGGCTACCCTATTCTCAAGCTACATCTCCCCCACTTAAGATATATGTATTTACTCACTAATTTATTTGTTTTCTACACTTGTATTGATCTGTATAATATAAGCAAGAATCTTTTAAAATCAAGAAATAAAATAAAAAGTACCTCATTTTTATAAAGCACTTCAATTACATGAGTCACAATTTGTAAATGCAATACAAATGCAAAAGAATAATTCTTTTTTCATTACAACATAAAACCATCTTTTATTTATGGTTTAGATTAATACAAAGACATAGAATTCATCAGCAATCAACTCCCAACCATGCCATGCACATTGCAACCATACTTATTCATGCCATGCATGCACTTACGGTCTTAGGCCTCAAGGCATTCCACCACCAACAACCCCACCTGACCCACCACCAAAACCACCACCCGAACCACCACCAAGTCCGCCACCACCGCCGCCGCCGCCACCACCAAACCCTCCACCACCTCCTGCCCCTCCTCCAATCATAGACCCACCACCAAAACCACTACCAGCTCCTCCTCCATATCCAGACCCACCTCCCACTCCACCACCACCAGCCCCTCCACCAAATCCACCTCCACCACCACCACCACCTCCCAATCCAGAACCACCTCCGTCCACCACCACCACCACCACCCAGTCCAGAACCACCTCCAATTCCAGAACCACCACCTAATCCACCGCCACCCCCTCCACCAAATCCACCTACCACCACCACCCCCATCCAGAACCACCTCATCCACACCAAACCCACCCTCCCAATTCAACACCACCTACCACCCCACCCCCCAATCCACCACCACCACCACCACCACTCCCATCCAGAACCACCACCACCACCGATCCCATTCCGAACCACCACCTAATCACAACCACCACCACCTCCCCAATCCCGAACCGCCACCTAAACTACCCCACCACCTCCCAATCCGGAACCACTCCTAATCCACCACCGCACCGCCACCTAATCCACCACCTGCACGCCGCCTAATCCACCACCACCACCGCCGCCACCAAACCCACGACCAACTCGGCCTCCAAACCCACCACGATAGAAAGTCTTTTCATCCCGAAAAGACTGCTCCGAACTGGTGGAAGTCAGCTTCCGAGCAGTGGGTGTACAAACAAGAACACCAAGAACAACAACAAGAAAAATTTAATACTGAAAGTCATATTGATCGTTTCTGATATAAGATGCATGCTTGATGCTGCACATATATATAGGGTTACATTGCTCTAGACATGCATGCACACAAACTTGTACAGTACCATCAAACAACCAATGGAAAAACAGTTTTCATGTCAATAAATGCAAAGGTATCAAATGTTGGGGGGAAAATAAATGAGATCTTCCAATTGCGTTCACCCAACTGTCTCTTTGACAAAATCCACGAGTTTAACAAGACTCCACCCACCCGAACAACTGTACTTGGCCATATGTATACGTATAGTGTATATATATATATATACATGTATAGAGGTCGGTTATTGTACAACAGAGGTTAACGTACGACCATACGCGATTGTTTTTTTCAACGTACGATTTAATTCTACAACATACGATTTGTAAATGTAAAAACATGCGATTTCACTTTATTTTTGTACATTCGATTTCACTATGTTACATGTACATGCGATTTTATTTTTTAAAAAACATAACGTGCGATTTTGCCATCGGGTACGGTCGTACGATAAGGCCTTGTACGTTACATTTTCTCTCTCTCTCTACAGTGTATGGTTCAAATGAAAAGAAATTTTTGTTTAAAAATAAAAAAGAAGAAATTTCAACTAATAAGAAACTTCATTTTACTTCATTTAACTTTTGTATTTAATATTAGTATAAGGTATATTGGTAAATTTAGATATATCATTAATTGGTAATCTTTCTTTTTAATAACTAACTACATTAAATTAGTAACTTATTTTCAAAAAATATACTTTTTCAAAGAAGAAAAAAAATAATTTAAAGTGTAGGATAAATTACGAGGTGTGTAGGATGAATTACGAGCTGTGTAGGATAAATTTCAAAACCTTTAAGATAATTTTTGATGTTTTTTTTGAATGACAAGATAAATTTTGATGTGTGTAAGCAAAAAAATTAGTGTGAAGAATAATAATTTTATGACTAATTAATTCGTCAAAGATAATAATAAATGAGATAAGACAAAAACTATTTAATTTTTACAAGTTGTATCCTTTATTCTTTTTCTTCTCAATTTAATTTTCTTCTCAAATGAACTCCCTATATATATACACAACAATTATATGTATACATATCATGAATACATATACATAATGTTTTGGGATCAAGATATTTGAATAAAATGATATCAAACCAAGCAAATTATAACCAAGTCCACATTAGCTACTTAATTACTTTATTAAATGGATATATATGTTGTATGACTTTACTACTACGTTCACGTTAGATCAAGATATTTGAATAAAATGATATCAAACCTAGCAAATTATAACCAAGTCCACATAGCTACTTATTACTTTATTAAATGGATATATATCTACGTTGTATGACTTTACTACTACGTCCAAACGTGAGTGAAAATTAAAGTTTTCTTAAACACTCATATACTCTACATTTATACATTGCAACGGTGCGCCTAAACCAGTTACTTACAATTACAACAATGAGTCAACTGTCCACATGTATTAAGTTTGTGTCCAAACAATTACAATGTGGGTGAGGTATTGCTGTTGTTTGGAGAAAACGCTATAGATTTCTTATGAATCAAAGCATAGAGCAAAGCACAATGATTTGGGTGACTTTTAATTTTCCTGTAACTTAAATGTAAAATTTATATGGGTGAAATGGTGTGGGTGATATATTGCTATTGTTTGAATATATATAGGGCTAGGATCGTGTGAGAAACACTAGACTAATTGAGAAAACTTGAGAAGTATTCTAGACCAGAATGCTTTTAAAATATACATATGTATTTATTACGAAAAGCTTAGGGAAATGTGTGGTCCAGAATGTTTTTCAAGTTTCTCAAATAGAGTGCACTTCTCTTAAGATCTTACCTCCTCTGTCTATATATATATATATACACACACATTGCTATTGTTTACCATTGTAACGCGCAATTAAATGCCCTAGTTATACATATAAAATGCATCAATATTATTATAAAATATATTTGATACAGGAGCATCGGCGGGTCAGTTTGTGGGTAAATAATTGGGTCCAGAATTCAATGGACCTTTTGATTCGGAATTTGTTTGTGCGCATTTAGGCTCCCGAAGGCAGGACTAGGTTGTGTATGCAGGCCGGCTTGCAATTGGGTAGGAGATTGACTTGCCGCCCAGGAGATCAAGAACAAATTTAAATTTACATTATCCCTATGATGATATTTTAACTATGTTATCTTTTTGTTAATTATTTGGTGTAAGTGGGGTTATGACTGTTAAGTTAGTTTTTCTATTGATTTTGATAACTATTGCAAAGCTTTATGCTTGCTGATTGGATCTTTTGATTCAAACATTTAAACTTAATCATCGTATTCTTGAGCCATTTGAAGTGATTTTTGAAGGGATTCTTTGATTGCATCAATATACTTTTACATGGCTTTGTAATTTTGTAGGTTATGAAGAGACAACCAGCTAAAAATGGTGAAGTTGTATGGAATAATATAAAAGTTTAAATGAAAAATCAAACAAATAAATTTGTGGCTGAATCAATTGTATATATACTTTCCCAGAAAATCATTCAATAAACTAGGCTATATATCGATCAAGATTTAGTATTTGAATCTTCATTGTGTCAATGGATTGATACATGGTTTCTTATCATTGCTATAAACACATAAGTTAGATGCACTTATCTATTATGTGTAATTAATTGTTGTGAAAACCCTTTCAAAACTTAACATGTGTAATTGATTCTCTCTTTATATACACACACGCGTCCTCCTCAACATCTTGACGCCCCCTATATCATTACATACATTTACATGAAGGGCATCTCTCTATATATACACACGTCCTCCTCAACATCTTCACGCCCCCTATCTCATTATAATTGCACTGATACCCTTGCCCGCTTTCACCTTCCTATTTAATTTTCTAAACCAATCAAATATTTACACATTACCCACTTTTTTCTTATCATTTTTTACATATATTTATGGTTTAATTAGTGAGTCTCACTAACAATGATTGATGTGATATAATTACATTGTCCCTGTTCAGTTCTTGTTCTGTGGAGGCTGGATATGTTGTTTGTTTAACAACAAAATTTTAAACAATGTATGTTTATAATAAAAACTACACGTATAAACATTGTATTCCACATGAAATAACATAAAAATATACATGAAAACTGAATAATAGTTCGCATATAAATTTTACTAATATAACTTTTAGCTTATATATTATATTTATGAGGAGATGATTAAGGATTCTTTTAAAAAATTAAACGTAAAAATAAAATAAAAACAATTGAAAAACGAAAATTAAATTGTTGATGATTTACAGAAAGTTTATCCCCATGTGATTTTTTTAACTAAAGTGATGTGCAGAAAATGTCAAGTGGGGCATGCTTTTAAGTTTAGACAGTTTTTAGATGAGAGATATAATAAAATACCTTACATAAAATTCAACATTACCTTTCATATAATTTTAACAAAAAAACAATTATACTTTTCGATTAATAATATAAAAAAGTTTGGAGTTTTTTTTAATTGAACTGAGTAAATAGATAATATCAAACTTAAACTTTTAAATCATATATATATATATATACATACAATACAATGTTGTAAAAAATACTCATTGAGTAACACTACATCGTACGGGCAATTTTCTTCAACTCCACTTGATTATTTGAAATCGATCTAAGACAAAGAGAGTCAATCTTAGTCAGAATCGGATTTAGTCGGTCAACTTGAGCCGCTTTTGACTTAAAACATAATTTCTATGTCTATAATATACATGAATAAATGTTATTTTTATATATATTAGTATTTGAACATGTTTCTTGGTTATTTATATTGATATTCATATATATTGTTATAAATATGAGTAAAATTATAATATTTGATATATATATATATATATATATATATATATATATATATATAATATAATATATATATATATATATATAATTTCTCAAAAATGAATTTCGTTATAATTTATCATGTCTGAGTGCTCCTTGGGTACTCTTCGGTTAGGCTAAGTCCTCGCAACTCTCCAGTCGACCGACCTGAGAGCGCCTAACGACTTTTACGACAATATGTTCACATTTGCCAATTTTTTTTCCATTTGTCTCAAAGATATTATTCATTGAACCACCATCTATTTTTTTTAATTATGTTATTAATTTTAGACATATTTGATTTACTTTTTGAACTTTTAAAATGAGATATAATCAGTATGCGATATTTAACTATGTTTCGATATAAGTTTTATGCAAAACCGAATTGTGAATAATAATGTACAAATTACAGAAATTTAATTAATTGTTGAAGAAATCCTAAGAAATTGTCTTCGACCCGTGTAAGAAATTTTTTTGAATTGCGTTTTACAATCTGGATTTTCGTATTGCATTTACGATATCTGGGTTTTCGAATTAAGTTATTGTGTTTTACAAAAGAATGAAAAAACATATTTTTTGTGTGTTTTAGTCAATTGTGTTTTAGAAAAAGACATTTTCTTGTGTTTTTAGTCGATTGCATTTTAGAAAAAAAGACATTTCTTTGTGTTTTTCGTCCATTGCGTTAGATAAAAAAACATTTTTGTGTTTTTAGTCTAATTGTTTTAGAAAAAAAGATATTTATTTGTGTTTTTCGTTCATTGCGTTTTAGAAAAAAAAAACATTTCTTTGTGTTTTTTGTCCTTAGTGTTTTAGAGAAAAAAATATTTCTTTATGGTTTTTAATCTTTTGCGCTTTAGAAAAAAATCATTTTTTTGTCTATTATATTTTAAGCATTTGGATTTTGAACTTTTTTTTTTTCCAAAAGTATAGTAATAGTATACTCGTTTTAAAGATTAAAAAACACTACTTTTATGGTGCAATTGTTATAAAAAAAATAATGTCGTATGAAATAGTTATTAACGTTTTAAAAACGGAGAAATTCAAGGAGAGAGAAACTTGAGAACAATTCTAGCCACACATTTTAATAAAACGTGGAGGGATATTTTTGGTATTTACGAAATATTATAAACCCTATTCGTATATAAAGATCCTTTTCATATTAAGATCTTAGAACTTTGAAATCTTAGAGCTTCAACCAAAGATCCTCAATACGATCGTTTGGGGTTTTGATTTGTGATTTCCTTCTTCACAAAATCGGATTAATCTTCAGTTTCAGTGAAATCAATTTTAATATCGTTTTGGAATTCGGATTTTCATTTAAATTATCCAGATCTCGTATGGATTTGGGAAAATTTTTAAAATCTTCGATCAACATAGCTTTTGCTCTTTTTTTAGATCTATTAGGTGTTAAATTTTCAATATCGTCAATATCTGATCAACATAGCTTTTGTCCCTATGGATTCTGCAAGTAACGATGTACCTGGATCATTATCGCATTAAATGGATGAAGTAAACAATGTTGAGATCTCCATATGTAATGCCCGAAAATCTTCACGAGTCAAATGCTTTCTAATTTCGACAAAAATGAGTCCAAATTTAAACTTTTAAGACCAACTTCACAATTTTATACAAAAGCGAAATAATTTGTACATAACAAAGTTGTTTGACACATTTAACTAAACAAATTACCATATTCCCTAAAAATACAAGTTTAAGTGCTTATAACAAACAACAAAGAATCGAAACTATAAGTTTTACATGATCCCAAAAGTTGACCCGTTTGACATTGAGGTATCGTGGAAACGCATCTTTTGTGTGTTTGCTCCAAGCTTGACGTTGATTCACATAGAGGATTTACCTAGAACCATGTCAAAACAATTAAATCACAACAACGCACATAACTAATACAAAACATTCTCATCCAACATAATAATCATACTTCTAAGTTCTTTCATACTTGTGAGCATGCTAAGTGGTTTTATGACATAGTTTTCCAGTTCATTCAAGTTCCTCCTTTCCTTTCATTCTAAGAATTTATTCTATATAACTTGATGTTGAATTATCCATCTCAACCATTCTAAGTACTACATCTTGGTTTTTTTTCCAGTTTACCATTCTTTATCCATTTCGTCGAATCAACTTCATACTAGTAAAGATTTCATCTAAATTGTATAGTCCACATGACCCATAACTCAATTGAAGCTATCAACAACTAATAATAACATTTAAGCTAAAAGAACTTACCTCGATCTTGAACTCCTTGTTGCTTCGAGTGACTTGTTCCTTCCTCTTTCTTGACTCTTTATGTTTAGAAAGCTTAGATGGTTAGTAATTCAAGCTCATGCATTAGATTCATCCTCAATTTAGCTTCAATTTCCTGAATTTTGTGAAATTGGTGAACTGAGGAGAATTCTCTCTCTTCCCTCTCCTTGTACAACGAGACACACACACACACACACACACACAACACACACACACACACACACATATATATATATATATATATATATATATATATATATATATATATATTTGTTCAAAACCCTAATTTCTACATTTTATCATCTCATCTTTCCACAATGCACATATTCAGCCCCTAAAGTTTGATAAGTATTTGTTTAGTCACTACTTACTCATTGTTTGCTTACAAGCATTATAATTTAACCAAGTTACATGCCTTTAATTAACATGATCCATACTAAAAGCTAGGACTTTATTAACATACGATTTAACTTTTATTAGATTGGTGTTTCTAGTTACAACTTTTAAATTCTAAGGTATTCATAATAACATACATGTATTTTGGGGTGTTACATAATAACACATAATTGATCGTTAATCGAATCATGAGCCCATTTAAGTGGTCGTTTAGCATCAAATCATCATCAAAACGTTGCCTAGTAAACTAGTTTGTCATAGTTAGTGATCTAATACTAGTTTAAACTATACATAATTTAACTAAGTTACATGCCTAATTCAAGATTTGAAAATATAAATATATGCATATAGTCAATTTTAAACTATACATATGTGTATATTACGAAAAGCTTAGGGAAATGTGTGGTCTAGAATGTTTCTCAAATAGGATGAACTTCTCTTAGGACCCATACCCTATATATATTGTAGAAAGTTCAAATGAGAAGAAAAATTTTGTAAGAATAAAAGGAATAACTTTTAAACCAATAGAAATTCTCCATTTACTTCATTTAATGTGTGTATTTATTGTTATGAAAAAGGCAATATAGGTAAATCTATAATTGTCATTAAGTAGCTAATTAATTAAACTTGTAACTCATTTTTTCATATACTCTTTCAAGATAAAATAATTTATGGTGTAGGACAATTTTCGACATGTGTAAGATAAATTTTAGTATGTGTAGGATAAATTTTGAAATGTGTAGGATAAAATGTTTTTGCTTTATTAATGAGAGATAACATAATTAATGAGAGGAATATAAACTATGAATATAAACTATTTAATATTTTACCATTATGCCATTTCTTCTTTTTCTTCTCACATTAAATTTGTCACACCCCGACCCGCAGCGGAATAAGAGTCGGGGCATAATTGGGTTATCACCAAAGCTCATGATGTTTACTAATATGTTTCATATTTATTAAATCCAAATTACATTTCAATATTCCAAGTCAAATTCATACAATACATGGAAAGGAAAATTAACTAAAACAAATCCATAATCTAAACTGGTTTATTATTCTAAGCCGCCCTATATGTTTCTTGCTTCAACTTGATCACCTGTATCATGTGTAAAAATGGGAAATTTTTGGTCAACAAAAGTTGGCGAGTGAACCTTGTTAAAAACATTTGTTAATGATTTATTATTGATATTTAATTTAGGAAAATTGTGCGACAATCATATATGAGCAAATGTATGTAGGCATAACAATCACAAACCACCTTGCTTAAGCATAAAATAAGAATGACAATGTATAGGTTGGCAACGTCCCGTTCACGCTCATAGGTAATGGGGAACGGACGGCCTATGCAAATGTATGTGAGATCAAGGCTCAATCAAATGGAGCCGATCTTATGTTGGCAACGCCTGGTTCACGCTCATAGGTAATGGGGAACAGCTCACGCTCATAGGTAATGGGGAGCGGCGGCCTATGAAATGTATGTACTGAAATGATAAAATTAATCTAAACTTCAACCACACAAACAATGGATACACATTGAATACACATTTGATCATGAACATGATGGATGCACAAATGTTAAATTATATAAACAAATAAAAATAAATAAAAAAAATGTTGACTTTGACCGTTGACCGTTGACCGGTTCGGTCGGTTATATTGTTGCTCTGAGCGAGGTTCGAACCGGTGACCCGTACGCGTGCACGCAGCTCTACCAACTGAGCTACGTGTCTAACCCGAAATAATTCTGTTTTTAATTATACTTATATACTATTTAATTTAATCCGAAAATATTTATTTTTAAAAAGATTTTAAACGTATCGGACCGGTGCTGACCATAGGTCTCGAACCCAGGACCTGTGGGTTAGCGTACACACAGTCCACCGCTGGACTGTGTGTCTCACCTGGTTATTAACTCGGTTTTTATTATACTTAACATGGACTGTGAGTCAACCTGGTTCAGTTAAAAAGGCAAATTTTTATTTCGAGCGACTAAAGCTGGGACAGAATTCGAACTCGCGTCGCAGGTGTTATGTGTGCACACAGTCCACCGCTGGACTGTGTGTCTAACCCGTTTATAAAACCGATTTTAATTAATCTTATGATACAATCCGACTTCGTCTTCTTCGTTAGATTTTACCCAGAAAAATAAGGTCTGACTGTTTGGTCTGGTTTATGCCTTATCTGGTTTTTAAACTTTATAAGTAACTTAAGGGTAACGAATGGAAAGGGTTTGGGGGAAAAAGATATACCGATCAGCGTTGTTCACAGAATTCCGGCAGAGTCCGTCGGTTCTGAAAGTGAACTCCGGCTGTCGACATCAAATAACAAATTCTGTTCGATTATTACAAAGTTGAGATACTTAATTAAAGTTTAATAGGAGTTGGAAAGATCAGACCAGCTCTCAGTGTGATTTCGGAAGTTTCAGAAAATTTCCGGCGAAGGTGGGGATTTCGACGAACGTTGACTGGGATTGCTTCTGATGGTGGAGTTGTGTTAGTGACAGATTATTCGAATGATTGAAACAGAAAGGGTTGAAAGAATTACCGTGTGGATGTGAGTCTCGGTTTTCCGGCGACTTACAATTTTTTTTCCGGCGATTGAATTTTTGTCGAGAAAAGGTGCGATTTGTGAGCGAAAAGGTTTCCAATGAATTGTGGGTGAATTTATAGAGTAGTATCGAGATGTATGGGGTCTGAATTCGGTCTCAATTCGAAGTCAGCCGTTCTCCGGCGGTTACGACTGATGTCGCGGGTTCAGACGTCGGTTATAACCGTCGTTAGAGTTAATTCTTCGATTATCTTGAACGGAAACGTAAATTATTGGCGAAGTCGTCGGGATTTCCGGCGACTGCTAATTGGGCGCGTTTTTGACTGATTTGACTTCCGTGCCTTATTATTTGAATTAATTGATTCAATATGATATCAGAAAATCAAAGTGGTGGAGCGGTTGATGGTGTGAAGGTTAAGTCTTTGGGGGATTTCCGGCTGACCCGGGTTCGACTCCTGGCAGCCGGTTTTCCTTTTTAATTAATTTATTTTTATATTTTTACAATTATAATTTATATCTTCTAATTTGTTGATTAATTATGAATCGTTTAAAATCAAAATAAGCCATAAATGATCAATAAAAATTTAAAACTGATTGTTCGGTTATTAAACGAAGCGGGTTTCGAAAACCCGTTTTTCGACAAATGTTACAGTATCCCCTACTTTTAGAAATTTCGTCCCGAAATTTAAGTAGTGGTGGTTACAGGAAAAAGGTGTGGGTATTTCTCGCGCATTGAGTCTTCACGTTCCCAAGTAAACTCAGGTCCTCGTTTCGACTCCCAGCGTACCCTGACAATTGGGATGCGACTTCTTCTTAAACGTTTTTTCCCGAAGTCCATAATTTCTACTGGCCTCTCAATAAAATGCATAGATTCATCGACTTGAATGTCTTCTAGAGGAATATGGAGATTTTTATCGGCGAGGCACTTCTTCAAGTTCGATACGTGGAATGTGGGATGAATTCTGTTGAGTTCCTCCGGTAGGTCAAGCTTGTAGGCTACAGGTCCTACCCTTTCGAGTATCTTGAAAGGACCTACGTAACGTGGTGCTAGCTTGCCTTTTTGGCCAAAACGAACTACTCCCTTCCACGGCGATACTTTTAAAAGTACTTGATCGCCAACGTTAAACTCCAAGGGCTTTCGTCGCTTGTCAGCATAGCTCTTTTGACGACTTTGTGCCGCTAAAAGGTTGTTTCGGATTTGATGAATCTTGTCAGTTGTTTCTTGTATTAATTCTGGACCGGTGATTTGAGCTTCTCCAATTTCGTGCCAACATATTGGTGATCGGCACTTACGACCATATAATGCTTCAAATGGTGCCATGCCGATACTTGAATGAAAGCTGTTGTTGTACGAAAATTCAACTAATGGTAGGTGAGCGTCCCAATTCCCTTTGAAGTCTATGACACATGCCCGAAGCATGTCTTCAAGAGTTTGAATGGTGCGTTCAGATTGACCATCAGTTTGGGGATGATAAGCGGTGCTGAGATCTAATCGTGTACCCAAAGCGGCTTGTACAGCTTGCCATGTTCGTGAAGTGAAACGACCATCACGATCTGATATAATGCTTAACGGTACACCATGACGGCTTACGATTTCACTGATGTAGATGCGCGCTAGTTTCTCATTTTTGAAGTCTTCGCGAATCGGAATGAAGTGAGCTGATTTGTAAGACGATCAATGATTACCCATATTGTGTCGTACCCACCAGGAGTGCGAGGTAACCCGGTAATGAAGTCCATGGTTATATTTTCCCACTTCCATACGGGTATTTCAGGTTGGACCAGAAGTCCTGAGGGTCTTTGGTGTTCAGCTTTCACTTTTGAACAGGTAAGGCACTTGGAAACAAAAACAGCAATATCCTTCTTCATGCCAGGCCACCAGTAGGTGTATCGAAGGTCCTGATACATCTTGTCGGCTCCTGGATGTACGGAGTATCGTGTCTTGTGAGCCTCTTTCATAAGAGTATCGCGAAGGTTGTTGTGATCAGGAATCCATATGCGATCTAGATAATACAGAATGCCGTCAGATTTCGTTTCGAGTTTAAGTTCTGCTCCACAAGATAACTCATTGCGTATGTCGTATTCTGTTATGGAAACATGTTGAGCTTCTCGGATTTGGTCTTTGATGTTGGTCATGATTTGCGAACATAGAAGGCGAATGGAGTTCGCATAACCCTTTCGACTGAGTGCATCGGCCACCACATTTGCTTTGCCAGGATGATACCGAATTTCGCAGTCGTAGTCATTAAGAAGTTCGACCCATCTTCGTTGCCTCATATTCAACTCCTTTTGGTTAAAGATATGTTGGAG
The DNA here is from genome assembly GCA_947069175.1 of Scalesia atractyloides. Taxonomy (NCBI): domain Eukaryota; kingdom Viridiplantae; phylum Streptophyta; class Magnoliopsida; order Asterales; family Asteraceae; genus Scalesia; species Scalesia atractyloides. The sequence continues at coordinate 87,353,353 of CAMTDV010000012.1, forward strand.
GCTCTTGTGGTCAGTGTAAATCTCACACTTGGTACCATAGAGGTAATGTCTCCATATCTTAAGAGCGAACACAACGGCTCCAAGTTCTAGGTCGTGAGTAGTGTAGTTCTTCTCATGAGTTTTGAGCTGCCTAGAAGCATAGGCTATCACTTTTCCCCTTTGCATTAAAACACAGCCTAATCCCTGTCCTGATGCGTCGCAATACACTACAAAGTCATCGCAACCTTCGGGGAGTGTGAGGATAGGAGCGTCACAAAGCTTTTGCTTAAGGGTTTGGAAGGCTTCTTCTTGTTTAGGTCCCCATGCGAAGGGTTTTCCTTTATGTGTCAAAGCCGTGAGTGGTACAGCGATACGAGAGAAATTCGATATGAAACGACGATAGTAACCAGCCAACCCAAGGAAAGATCGTACTTCGGTTGGGGTACGTGGCGCTTGCCATTCTTGTACTGCTTTGATCTTTGCGGGGTCGACATGAATTCCCTTGTCATTGACGACATGACCAAGGAACTGTACTTCTTTTAACCAAAATTCACATTTGGAGAATTTAGCGTAAAGCTTTTCGGTCTTCAAGAGTGTGAGGATGAGTCGAAGGTGTCGTTCATGATCAGTCTTAGACTTTGAGTAAATGAGAATATCGTCGATGAAGACTATAACAAAGCGATCAAGATAGGGTTTGCAAACTCTGTTCATTAAGTCCATGAAGACGGCTGGAGCGTTGGTTAGACCAAATGGCATAACCATGAATTCATAGTGACCATATCGAGTTCGGAAGGCGGTCTTTGGGACGTCTTCTTCATGTACTCTGAGTTGGTGATAACCGGAACGAAGGTCGATCTTTGAAAAACAAGTGGCACCCTGGAGTTGGTCTAGAAGATCATCGATGCGAGGTAAAGGATAGCGATTTTTGACCGTTAATTTGTTGAGTTCCCTGTAATCGATACACATGCGAAAGGTCCCATCTTTCTTCTTTACAAACAGAACAGGTGCACCCCAAGGCGACGAGCTAGGACGTATGAATCCCTTGTCGGTCAGTTCTTGCAATTGACTGGCCAGCTCTTGCATCTCGGATGGGGCTAACCTATAAGGGGATTTCGCGACGGGTGTAGCGCCAGGTATAAGGTCGATGCGGAATTCGACTTCTCTCTTGGGAGGAAGTCCGGCGATGTCGTCGGGAAAAACTTGCGGGAATTCCTTCACTACGAGTATATCTTCGAGTTTCTTCTCTTTGTCTCCCTTCTTGACAACGTGGGTTAGAAATGCTACGTAATTCTTGCGGAGATATTTTCGGGTTTGAAAACAGGACATCAGCTTGAGTCCTTTCGAAGGGGTTTCTCCAAAGATTCGTAGAGTTTGACCGTCTGCAAGCGGAATGCGAATGAACTTCTCACGGCATACTACTTCAGCCTGCTGTTGGCTGAGCCAATCCATGCCGATTATAATGTCAAAACTTCCCAACTTCATAGGAATGAGGTCAACAGGAAAATCATGATCGTTTAGAGTTAAGGTACAGTTTCAGATAATGGAGTTTAATGAGACTGGTTTTCCGTCAGCAACTTCTACCGTTATGGATTCCATAAGTTTGTCACGAGTTTGATTGAGGATGGGTTCAAATTCTAAGGACACAAAACTCTTATCCGCGCCAGTATCAAATAACACGGATGCATAACTACCATTGACGAGAAACGTACCGTTAACCACGTTGTTGTCGGCTCTAGGTTGGTTGGCGTTGATGTTAAATGCTCTTCCTCTAGCAGGTGGAGGAGCTTGGTTAGCTTGGTGCACCGGATTCGCTTGAGCTTGAGCATGAGCATGTATGATGTTCACCAAGCGTGGACACGTGTTTCTAAAGTGGTTTGGGTCACCACAATTGTAGCAAACCCGCATGGGTTGCATCATGGGGTAGTTGGGTTGATAGTAGGTTTGGGTTGTATGTTGTGTAGGTGGTGGTAGTAGAGGTTGTTGGGTTTGACCCATTATTTGATGGTGGGTTTGAGTTGTGGGTTGGTTACGGTTCATTCGTTGTAGTGAGCGGCAGGCTTGGATGGTGTGACCTGCACGGCCACAGCTGGTGCAATATTGACAGGGGTATTCGGGGGAGTGATGGTATTGACAACGGGTGCACTTTGGGTAAGGACCAGAGTATTGCCTTTTGTATGGTGCGGGTGAAGGAGTAACTTGTGTGATGGGTGCAACAGGGATGGGGAAATTTGTTTGAGTGACGGCAAAATTTCTGGTATTTCGCTTCCTCTTGTTTGAAAATTTTGAGGATGAGGTGGGGTGGTTGGAAGTTTGGCCCTCAACGGGGGCTTTCTTTTTCTCCTCTTTGAACTTACCGTTTCTGATGCGGTTCTCGGTAAGTTCGGTGGCTAATTCCATGGCGGCTTCGAGGGTTGCAGGCGAAGTGCTGAGGACTGAGTCTTGAATCTTCGAGGGAAGGCCTCGAATATAGTGTTCCACCAAACGGTACACGGGGGTGAACAAGTTAGGGACCATCTGGTTCAGCTCAAGAAATTTTTTGTTGTAGGAAGTGTGATCCCCTTCCTTTTGCTTCAGCGAGTGGAATTCGTCTTCCAACTTCTTGAGTTCGCTTCTTGGGCAGAAGCGTTTTGTCATTATTTCCCTTAACTCTTCCAAGTTAAGGCCATCGCGTCTTCTACTCCTCTCTTACCCTTCTTGGTGTTCCACCAGGTCAGGGCTACCCCAAATAATCTCCCGGTTGCGTAACGTACCTTGCGATCCTCGGGACAATCGCAATTTAGGAAAGTGTTTTCCATTTCCTCAAACCAGTGGAGGAGAGCGGTGACACCTTCGGTCCCTTCGAACTTTGGGGGATCGCAAGACTTGAAGTGCTTGTAGGAGCACTTCTTGGAGGAGGGGTTGTCGATGTTTTGATCCTCTTGATTTGGTGGGTTGACAGGATTTGCAGTGAGAGCTTGCTGAACTTGAACTACAATATCAGGAAGTACTGCGGCCATTTGTTTTGCTATTTGAGTGGCCAAGCGTTCGTTTGACCTTCCTGACTTTCGTCCTCCACGTAGCTGCCTACCCGACATCTACAGGAATATACATAGGAAGATGGTGAGTTTATGGAGTGTTTAGGGGTCATGTGTCTAAAAAAAATGAAATTAACATAAATATCAATAATGCAACCACATCCATAGGATGTCTTGGGTTAGCTCATGTTGGGCCTCAAATGTCCCCCATACCTTCACCTGTATAGTCATGTGGGCCCCCATGACTATTGGCTTGGTAGGATTCACATTAGTATTGGCGATTTAACACCCGCATGACCCGAATGAAAACCACAAAATATGTTTACAAGATGTATGGTCGGAATGTGTCCAGGTGTAGACACAATGACAACTCAAAGTGGGGTTAGCTCACACGACGTTTGGTATAGCATGCTTTGGCCTAATAGGTACTTCGTACTCTCATCGTTAGTCCCCAGGTAGGCAAACTGGTCCTTTATTTTGGATTTATACGAATGCCAAGCCTAGACAGGACGTTCCGATTACCGGTATTGGTACCCTTCCAGTTACTACATGCCCGTCATGAGAACTCACTTTGATGAGATTTGAAAATACACAAATCATTGTAAAGCAATCATGAAAATGATGTGGTGTGTGCTTTCATGGATATGATATGTTATAAGAGTATGGTTCATGATAAGCATTATATGATAGTATATACTTATGAATATGCTTGCATAACATTGAATGTAACAATAAACATAAAGCATACAAACATCATGAATTTTGCATGTAACACACAAAAATTTAAATTTTCTAAGCAACTAGAGTATAGGCTCTAAGGGTCTAATAACCTATCCTATATCCCTATAGTCATGGCTCTGATACCAATCTGTCACACCCCGACCCGCAGCGGAATAAGAGTCGGGGCATAATTGGGTTATCACCAAAGCTCATGATGTTTACTAATATGTTTCATATTTATTAAATCCAAATTACATTTCAATATTCCAAGTCAAATTCATACAATACATGGAAAGGAAAATTAACTAAAACAAATCCATAATCTAAACTGGTTTATTCTTCTAAGCCGCCCTATATGTTTCTTGCTTCAACTTGATCACCTGTATCATGTGTAAAAATGGGAAATTTTGGGTCAACAAAAGTTGGCGAGTGAACCTTGTTAAAAACATTTGTTAATGATTTATTATTGATATTTAATTTAGGAAAATTGTGCGACAATCATATATGAGCAAATGTATGTAGGCATAACAATCACAAACCACCTTGCTTAAGCATAAAATAAGAATGACAATGTATAGGTTGGCAACGTCCCGTTCACGCTCATAGGTAATGGGGAACGGACGGCCTATGCAAATGTATGTGAGATCAAGGCTCAATCAAACGGAGCCGATCTTATGTTGACAACTCCTGGTTCACGCTCATAGGTAATGGGGAACAACTCACGCTCATAGGTAATGGGGAGCGGCGGCCTATGAAATGTATGTACTGAAATGATAAAATTAATCTAAACTTCAACCACACAAACAATGGATACACATTGAATACACATTTGATCATGAACATGATGGATGCACAAATGTTAAATTATATTAAATAAATAACGACACATGATACACCCCAAAATGTGATTAAAACGGGGAATTGGTAGAGATTCACTCCCATTGGGTGCGTTTGTTTGAAGATGTTGAAGGCGCACGAGTTTAGGGAATTGATCGACGAGAGATAACTAACAAAATAAATAACGAAAAGGTACGGTAAGTATGTGGATTTTATTAACTATTTTAATAGGATTTTTGGGTATAATTTTGTGAGTTTAAGGCTACTTTCTAACTTTGAAAACGTTATTTGTAAGTATTTTTAATTGATTTTTAAATTAAATAAACAAATAAAAATAAATAAAAAAAATGTTGACTTTGACCGTTGACCGAGACCGTTGACCGTTGACCGGTTCGGTCGGTTATATTGTTGCTCTGAGCGAGGTTCGAACCGGTGACCTCCCGTACGCGTGCACGCAGCTCTACCAACTGAGCTACGTGTCTAACCCGAAATAATTCTGTTTTTAATTATACTTATATACTATTTAATTTAATCCGAAAATTATTTATTTTTAAAAAGATTTTAAACGTATCGGACCGATGCTGACAACAGGTCTCGAACCCGGGACCTGTGGGTTAGCGTACACACAGTCCACCGCTGGACTGTGTGTCTCACCTGGTTATTAACTCGGTTTTTATTATACTTAACATGGACTGTGAGTCAACCCGGTTCAGTTAAAAAGGCAAATTTTTATTTCGAGCGAGTAAAGCTAGGACAGGATTCGAACTCGCGTCGCAGGTGTTATGTGTGCACACAGTCCACCGCTGGACTGTGTGTCTAACCCGTTTATAAAACCGATTTTAATTAATCTTATGATACAATCCGACTTCGTCTTCTTCGTTAGATTTTACCCAGAAAAATAAGGTCCGACTGTTTGGTCTAGTTTATGCCTTATCTGGTTTTTAAACTTTGTAAGTAACTTAAGGGTAACGAATGGAAAGGGTTTGGGGGAAAAAGATATACCGATCAGCGTTGTTCACAGAATTCCGGCAGAGTCCGTCGGTTCTGAAAGTGAACTCCGGCTGTCGACATCAAATAACAAATTCCGTTTGATTATTACGAAGTTGAGATACTTAATTAAAGTTTAATAGGAGTTGGAAAGATCATACCAGCTCTCAGTGTGATTTCGGAAGTTTCAGAAAATTTCCGGCGAAGGTGGGGATTTCGACGAACGTTGACTGGGATTGCTTCTGATGGTGGAGTTGTGTTAGTGATAGATTATTCGAATGATGGAAACAGGAAGGGTTGAAAGAATTACCGTGTGGATGTGAGTCCCGGTTTTCCGACGACTTACAGTTTTTTTTCCGGCGATTGAATTTTTGTCGAGAAAAGGTGCGATTTGTGAGCAAAAAGGTTTCCGGTGAATTGTGGGTGAATTTATAGAGTAGTATCGAGATGTATGGGGTCTAAATTTGGTCTCAATTCGAAGTCAGCCGTTCTCCGGCGGTTACGACTGATGTCGCGGGTTCAGACGTCGGTTATAACCGTCGTTAGAGTTAATTCTTCGGTTATCTTGAACGGAAACGTAAATTATTGGCGAAGTCGTCGGGATTTCCGGCGACTGCTAATTGGGCGCGTTTTTGACTGATTAGACTTCCGTGCCTTATTATTTGAATTAATTGATTCAATATGATATCAGAAAATCAAAGTGGCGGAGTGGTTGATGGTGTGAAGGTTAAGTCTTTGGGGAATTTCCGGCTGACCCGGGTTCGACTCCCGGCAGCCGGTTTTCCTTTTTAATTAATTTATTTTTATATTTTTACAATTATAATTTATATCTTCTAATTTGTTGATTAATTATGAATCGTTTAAAATCAAAATAAGCCATAAATGATCAATAAAAATTTAAAACTGATTGTTCGGTTATTAAAAGAAGCGGGTTTCGAAAACCCGTTTTTCGACAAATGTTACAAAATTTCTTCTCAAATGAACTTTCCCACATATATATATATATATATATATACACACACACACACACAGGTAGAGGTTCATGTAACACCATAACATGTATATTGAAGACACACATCTTATAAAGAACATCCTAACATTGAATATAACAGAAATAACACCCTAATAAATCAAATTTAAAACACAATACTTTAATCAGAATCAAAACATGAATAACACCCTAAATATAATACCAGTCAACACGTTAATCAGAATCAAAACAGAAATAACACCCTAAATATATAAAAACAGAAATAACACTCTAACTCTTTGAAGGCAACAGAAACCTACTGAAGACACTAGAAACCACAATAATGCAAGGACCTTTGTCCTCACATAAAATATAACAGGAATAACACCCTAACTCATAAAAACACCACAACATGTATATTGAAGGCATACATCTTACGAAGAACAGAAATATAAAATAGAAAAAACACCATGGACTAAAAATTCAAGCGAGACGTAATTTTTTTCTCTACATAAGTATATCAATATGGTACTCATATTAAAGATAAAAAAACACTCGTTATTATGGTGCATTTAAAAAAAAAAAGAGTTACGTATAAAAAGTTATTGACGTTTAAAAAAAGAAGGGGGAACTTGCATGTGCATTAATGTTAGTTTCTTAATTTAAAAATATTAAATTTACCTGTTTAACCTTAATCTAGAAAATTAATTAGTTTAATAGTCAACACTATTTACGGATTGTCATCAATATCTCAACCATTAGATTAAATATCTAATGTTTAGATTTTTTCTTATCCTTGTCACACTTTTATAGTTTCTTACAATAACCTCACCCTATATATACATATATATGCACACACACCTAATGGACATAAATCACATGGACAAGTTGAAATTTGGAAAATTATGAACAAGATCGGAATCGAAAATCCGAGTTCCCGACAACGCGATGACAAATATCAGATATTTGGACAATATACAAGTGTGTATGTATATATATATCGGATAAAAATGTATATATTAGCATACCTTGGTAAAAATATCTATACGATTCAGACAAGCAATGAAAAAATATATATACTGATGTCATATAGAAATAATATATAATATATATATTACAATCGATCGCAAAAAATATTATTTTTAAGTGCTCATAAGACTATATTTTCCTAAAATATATTTTCCGGAAAAAACGACAAGATATTAAGTGTGTAATAATCAACAAGTAAACGTATAAATATACATACGTATTCGTGCCTACATATATCTTGACACACTTAGTAAAATATGAGGTTACAAGTAGTATACATGTATATGTATATATACAAATACGCGACACATGAATCGATTGGAACTGTGTGTGTGTGTGTATATATATATATGGGAATGTTATCTTGAGAACGCTAAATATTGCGATAACCGTGAGAATGAATGAAAAAACAATCAAAATCGATTTTTTTAATACAAATCTCATTGTAATTAAAATACAACATCAAAAAAAATTTACAACATCAAATAATTCATTTATCCTCTCAAAATTACACTTACTAGATTTTTTACGCATGTGTAAATATAACAAATTTACACATGTGTAAATGACAAACTTAAATATATGTAAATTTTTTTTTACGAATTCACGTAAATTTAGTTTCTAACATTGTTTCTAATAATAATGATAAGTGTAAAAAGAAATTTTGAATTTGAATTGTTTTTGATAAGTTCTCGTGGTTTTTTCATTTGTTCTTACGGTTCTCGCGATATTTAGCGTTCTCATTTAAACTTCTCATATATATATATATACACATATATAAATATCTATATATATATACATACATATATATATATATATATACATACATATATATATATATATATATATACACATATACGAGGGAATTAAACAAGCAATGGTGACAACGAACAAGTCACGACAAGTAAACAAGGATAAAGTTAAAAATATTATTTGTAACAAAGTGTAGAACTAGGGAAATATATTTATAATTAAAGCTAAATATATTTTGATTAACCATTGATTTAGTGAAATGATAAAAGCTAAAATATATTTTGATTAACTATTGATTTAGTGAAATGATAGTACACGATATAAGAATATATTTTTAGACATAAAAATATATTATTTCCACTAAATGAAACACTCATTTGGGACACAGGGTTATATAAGGGAGTAGGCCCTGGTCTTTATACAAATAAGGATGCATGGGCATATATGTATTGATCTATAATTTTTGCAACTAATTTTATAACCAAGCCTTAAAAGTGGAACTCACTAACTACACACAACGGCAAGTGAACCGGACGTGAAAGTAGTACGACTAGCAAGACCGAGTATTGAACCATGGACTCTAGACTGGCACCTCTAATAATTAATCTTAATCACAATTCTAGTCTTAAATTGATTTTTAGAATTTGGTTTTTATTTTAGAATTAATTAACTAATATTTTAACTAAATTAACTAACTTAATGAGCTAGCGAACAGGAAGGCAACTAAGACTATGAACTTAACTAGCAGAGATGAACAAACCACTTAGGTAGAAATCTCTAATAACACGTGAAGACAATTACCTGCCCAATGACTTAGGTTTCGGTTTCTAACTGACTACTCCCTTGTGAAAGAGAATAAATTCTATAGTAATTAGGTAACAAGGGAAGTGATCCACTAACTCAAGAACCTAAAGACTAATCAATGAAAACAACCAAACATGTGATGGAGTGCTATGAGGAGACAAACCTAATTAAAGGTCCTAAATCCCACAAATATTAGATTGCAAAGACTACCATTAACCAACCCTCTAAATGTGAAGCAAGCTATAAGATAATACACTAAAATGCTAGGACTGACTGACACACGAATAAGCAGACGAATCACGAGTTATCAGGTGCTAAAAACTACCAACCAATGCACAGAATTACCTAGCAACTTCTAATTATCTTTCGAATCAAAGAAGATGGGTGCACACTAATGTCTAACTTTGAAATTGATTTTATGTTATGAATTGTTAGCAAATTCAAACAATTAGATTGAGAATCGCGAATAAACAACCTAAAAGCGAGTTTTAACACAACTAGAGGTGACTTATTCTTACCAAAAGCATCAAACTCATCAACAAAATCAATAAAATTCAGCAAAAAAAAAAAATATACACAATCAATTTTAGCAACAGTTTATAACTAATTTATCCAAAAAGTTGTCAAATAGTCAAAATAAATATCAAACACGCATCAAAAGATCATCCAAACTTAAGCGACTTTAAAAGTTTAGCCTCTAAACATTGTATCAGATCAAAACAAAGTCTAAATTGAAGATATGTTGTTCATAATTGTTTTAAAAAAAAAAAAAATCAAAACAAAAACTTTACGGGTTGCAGTCTACACCTTCAAATAATCTCCAGTCTTCTCCTTTCAAACTGTTGCAGCCGTCTCCTTTTTTTCCTCTGATGTCGTATTTACATATATATATCCCGATCGATAGGAGGTGTCACAATTAAATTATAATAGGAATAGGAATAGGAATACGAATTTTTAGACATGGCCCTTCAGCGCAATACACTAAAGGAACATGGACTTGGGCTCCATAATACTGCCATATATAATGCACTGACCTTTTATTATCTGAAGTGAACCTCCAAGTAGCCCTCGATTCATGTGGCCTATATAAAAGCACAACTTCACATCATTTAGTTTCATTAGTTTTGTTTTCAGTCCATGAACATTAGATATAGAACTAAATGAAATTCCTCAATATTAACACTAATGAAGTTTATATCTAAATGTGATTTTAACGTCTAACTTGTCTTTTCTTTATTGAATCGAATCGTTTTACTCGTTTTAGCTTATTTTCTCTTTAAACCTTTAAACTTTAAATGAACCGTATACAAGTAAAAATAATGCAAACAACTCTAAAGTTACTCAAAAGTGTAGGAAATATTATATAAAAGTATGTATATTTTAGAGCATATCATGTATATAAGTGACAATATACATATATGGTCATTCGGATAATTACCACCAACATGTCTAAACAAAAAAGGGTTTTCAAAATAAACGAAATAATGTTAAGCCTTAACAAGGATTTGGTGAAAGACTTATACATGAAACAAATAATTAGACCTAGATGTCTTAATGAATTATGACACTTGTAGGTCGGAGACAATGCATGGAACATTGAGCATTGCTAGTGGTTGCACAAGATGCAAGTTGTGAGTTTCATGGCCCCTCTTTTAAATATTTAGTTTTAAAAATAAGAGGGAGATACATGTTACACAATGGTATGATAGTTTATAGCGTGAAATCAACTAGATCATTATGTATGCATAAGCGGTAGTGCATGTAGCAGCCATTAGTCACATTATAGACCGAGAAACAATTGGATAGATCTATTGAGTGTGGGCAAGCTTCACTCATGGTCCTTGAGACCACGTAGGAATGCTTTCGTGTCCAGCAAGTCATGCATCACTAGGACTTAGTGGCTCGGTACGATGGAAAACATTGTCATGGTTTGGTCACTAGCTTATGTCGACACATACGTTAACGTCCTTGCAGAACATTAATTGATCAACGAGTTTCATTCATACTATGCATACCGATTTTATCCAGAGTTTATCAAATGTATTAAAGATTCATTTGTGTCAAGCGAAGCCTGTGAACTCGCCGACATTATGTTGACGTTTTACTAAACATGTATTATAGGGAAATAAAAGATGTTGCATGGTTTTTTGGAAGTTAAGGACTAAGGATGCATGAACGATGTCATTTTGAGGGTTTCCCTCGTATTTCAAGGAAATCATGCAGACGTTCACACATCGAATGCTATGAAAACCTTTCGTAATCACATATCGCGCTTCCGCTTTAGCAGGATGTGACAAGACCACCTTAAATGCAAGGTTTATGGAAGTCATGGAAAAGGGGCTCAAGAACCATCCATCTTAGGTGGTTTTTGAGTAAGGTTTGAAGCCAAGGAATTTCCTAAAAACCCTAAAGGTAGGTTCCATAGTTTTTTCCTTGTTAATTCTTATAAAATTTCATGTTATATTTATATAATGTAAAAACATGAACTTTATTAAAATTTCATTATAATAAATATATTATTTTATAACAAAATATAAGTCATGTTTAACTTTTTTTTAATTAAATTATGAACTCTATATCAATAAACAAGCTGATATTTTTTTTATAAAAAAATTTGATTATGTTTGAGTACATTTACAACTTGATTATAAATTGTCAGCTCTATTAACTCATTTAGATAAATAGGGTTGGACAAATTGTATTTGGGTTACATGGTTTTTAATTAAGCGTTAATTGATATCTTTGACACAAATAAATATATAGAAGGGTACGACGGCCTTACACCGTTGGGAGACTTCGAATAAATTGTTACTATAATTAATTTGCGTAAATGTGTAAAAGTTAAGAATCTTTCTGAAACTGGTGCACGCTTAGGTGCATGTGTGATGATGAAATGGAGTTTTTTTAAAAGGGTGCATAGTGGTGGTGTATGGACTCAATTTTCAAAATTTAGTTTAATCTCACATAGTCACAATATACCACTAAAGCAGCAACAATATAGGTGTCCGGATGATGTGGCCGAAGAACCAGATGAAGGTGTTGATTTGCCAACATTGTACAACACATCTGTTGGTGAAGTATGGTTGAAAAGTCTGGAATCCTTGACTAGCTAGAGGCGGACGAGATACGTGGAGCCCTCCAACTCACTCTTCCTCTCTCTCTCACACACACACACACATATATATATATATATATATTTTAATGAGATTTATGTAAAAATTTGTGAAAGTTTGTATATTATGAAAAGTTGAAGGTTTTAAAAAGAAGTGTAAAGATCTACTGTGATGCATGATTGCTTGTGAAGGTTTATGATACAACCTAATTGTGAATGCTCTTAATTCTTAAGGTAGTTTTGTGTGGATATTGTTTTTGGGGTCTTTGTCATCTTTGAAAATTCACACGCTATCACGTGCTAGTCCACTTGGCTTTATATATTCATAAATTGGTGAGGTCAAAAAGAGTTTTAACCCTCAAATCACTTTGAAGACGAGAAAAAAAGTTACACGGTTTTAGAAGGTCCATGCTTCAACATATCAGATTATGAAAAAAGCTAGTGTTTCAAGTTTCAAAAATGCTCAATCCATTAACGTCAAGAAAAGAACACACTTTGAGAAACATAACATTTTTTAAATACTCATTTGACTGAGATCATTATCATTTTAGTGAAATGAGACCTAATCTTACTACCATCTTAATAAAGTGACACTTGATGATCACTTCTATTTTAATGAGACGATAGTTGGTTGCCCTATCATGATCTTAGTAGGACGACAACTATAGTACGACATACATTAGATATTAATTAAAAAAAAATAATTCTTCATCATCGTTAAACATGTTTGTTTAGCACACACAATTAACATTTGCAAATACACTAGTGTAATTTATCCTCAAATCCTGGTCATTGATTTACATTTGCGCATTGATAATCGAGAGCTAGAATTAGTTCACTATCAACAAGGTTGTTTACAAATGAATCTAACCATATATATATATATATATATATAATTCTCACATAAGATAACCTATTTATTCAAAATAGACATTATCATGCACGCATTTAGTGGGAAGTTAATGCATGGATCACAAGTAATGATAGTACTAACAAAAGAACAATGCTTTGTTGCAACATACAAGCATCTTTTATTTATGGTTTCCACAATATAAAAACATAGAAGTTGATCACTAGCAATCAACTCACAACCATGCCATGGGCATTGTACTTATTTATGCATGCCATGCATGCACTCAAGGCAGTCCACCACCAAAACCTCCACTTGAACCATCACCATGTCCATCTCCTTCTCCACCACTACCAAACCTATTACCAAGTCCTCCTCCTCCACCACCACCGCCGCCACCGCCACTGAGTCGACCTCCACCAAACCCATCACCAAGTTCATCATCTCCTGCTCCTCCTCCAATCCCAGACCCACCATCAGCTCCTCTTTCAAATCCGGGCCCACGTCCCAATCCACCACCAAACCCTCCACCACCACCACCACCACCTCCTCTACCAAACCCTCCTCCTCCACCACCACCACCTCCTCCACCAAGCCAACCTCCACCAAACCCTCTTCCACCACCGCTTCCGAATCCAGGACCACCTTCTAATCCACCACCATCGAATCCACGTCCGCCACCAAAGAAAGGCACCTTCTCATCCTGAAAAGGCTGCTTCGGGCCCACCGAAGTCAGTTTCCGAGCAGCCGGAGTACAAACAAGAACACCAATGACCAGAAAAAGAAAGAGATAATTAGTAAAAGAAGTCATATTGATCAACTCTGATGAAGATGAATGCTTGATGTTGCATTTATATAGGGTTAAATTGTTCTAGAATGCATGCATGCAAACGCACACTTGTACAGTACCTTAACATCTAAAGAAAACATAGTTTTAAAATCAATAAATGCAAAGGTGTGCTAAATGTCGAGGAAGATAAATGGGGATCTTACATTTGCATTGACCGACAGTATTTTGAAAAAAAAAACCACGAGTTTAACTGATGGACGTCATAGGTTGCCGATGACATTTTCATGCAGTAAATAATTTTTTGAAATATATATATATATATATATATAATATATATTCGGATTTCTGTAAATAGAAATAAAACGTACAAATACTATAAAAGCAGCCATATACAAAAAATCTAATTAGAATAAAAATTATTACAAAATTATATAAAAATTGAATACTAAGAGAAGTCTAGCTAAGTAGCGGGAGTGTCTTCGTTTGGTGGTGGTCGTGACTCCTTTCAGCACGACACTCGACGCAGAGCTTGCATCGACTTCCGTTTAGCCTACAATGTTTCAGCCCATGCCTCTACATCCTTTTGTATCACATGCACTTATGTATTTAGTTTGTACCTGTGTCTTTAGGTTTTCTTTTAAGACGGTAATCTACAAACATTAAACAAATGATAAGTAGTTTGTGGGCGATAAAAGAAATAATTACATTGTATAAAAGATAATTGCGTATCTCTGGATCCAAAGAGTGGTGTGAGAGCTCCTGTAATAGCACCGCGATCACCGGTCACGGCATAACAAGGATCGTGAGTGGTCCCGTAACCAAAGAGGCAGCAGGAATGGTTTCAACATATGTTTCATGGTGTATCTGAATATACCTCTCATGTGATTTACCAAACGAAGGGGTTGTTTGTTTAGCTCTTAATGAGGCTCTTAATGGTTCAGATGCACTTAATGATTCAGACTGTTTGTTTCGTGAGCAGATGTCTGAATAGTTCAGACATTTGCTTTTGATGGTTAAGCATTATACAGTGAATGGCTAAAACCTCTAATTTGAATTGGTCAGACATTTGCATCTGAATGGTTAAACATTATACTAGCTCTTAATGGTTCAAACCTATTATTGGTTCAACACTTAGGTAGTATTCGTTTCATGGAATGAAGTGAAATTGGAATTAGAATTAGAATTGGAATAGGAAATGGAATTGGAATTGGAATTGGATTTCGAAGGATTTATTTGAAATCCCATTATGTGTTTGGTTGGTATTATGCTTGATGGAATTGGAATTTAAATTATGTAAATTGACATAACTACCCTTTAAAATTAGCAAATATAAAAACCCACATAAATTCATACATTTTTAAAGTAAAACCATTAAAACTAAACTAGTTTCCCCCCCCCCCCCCCCCCCCCCCCAAATGATAAAAAATGAGTTTTAAACCTGCTAAAAATACATTCAACTTATATTTCATTAATAAAAAAAATTAAAACACATTATAAAACTAGTAAATATAACACAAGCATCAAAACTAACATCTTTAAAATCACATTCAACAAAAATAAAAACAACTACGTTTCACCCATTCCACAAAAGAAAAATGGATAATCTGATAACACTTCTTAAATTTTAACAACGCAAATATTCAAACATAGACGAGAAGTTCATACGACCATAGGTGGTTCAAAACTACAAATTTTTAAACCATTTTTTTCCTGGCCAAACTTACCCTGACAACAGAAACCTAATCCAAGCTTCCCTTTCCTCTTCACCCAAGCTCCAAAAGGTCATCACCCTAATGAGATCATCTTTTATCTTTTCAATTGCTTTAAACCTTTCGAACTGAGTCATCGACTTCATTTTTGAAAGCAATTCGGGCATCATCACCAGTTTCAGCAACTGGTGTTCGGGTCAGAGTTGCCAGGCCTAGCTTCAGCAAATAAACTTATTTCTCATATCAAAACTAATTTAATCCCAAAACACCATTGACATCAATATAAATATAATTGAAAATCTAGCACGTACCTCAGGATAGGAATCCCAAACTTCTTTATCAGCAGTGACATAATTTGTTTCTTTATCATAACCAAATCCGCTAGCGTTTAGCATATCATAAACAGCTTGCCAATCTTTCTTCATTGTCTTAATTCTTGACTCAATATGCGGTTTACCCAAAATGCCCGATTCTGGAAGTGATTCTTTTAAGGATGCTTCAAGATGTTGTACATGTCCGGTTCTAAGGACATTATCAGATTAAAATTTTCCAGTGTTAATCATGTTTAACAAAGCTTTAATGAGCTTTTCATTTTCAAAATCAGTCCACACTCGATAGTTTCTATTACTAGCTGTCATTCATATAAAAAGAAGGTACAAATAAATAAAGTGGAGGTATAAATAAATGAAATGGATGTATAAATAAATGAAACTTAGGTATAAATACATGAAATGAAAGTATAAAACATGAAATACACGATCAATAACAAAATCTGCATTAGCATAAGAACCGAATAAAAGAGGAATGAAAAAGTAGAATAGAGGATCAGATCCAAATCATCTCAATCAAATTAACACATAAATCTAGTTAATCCACTAAACTTTACATCTATACTTGTCGATGATACATAATTTAGGAGAGCCGGTAACATCAGAAACAAATCTAAAGTTTCTGAACTTAATACATAAATTACATAATTTAAATTAGGCATAGCATCCACATACTAATAATTTAGCTAATACGGAGACATGTTTTATTCCTCTTTTATTCAGTTTTTATACTTGTCGATAATACATAATTTATGCATAGCATTCACATACGTATCTAATCAAAAACATATCTAAAGTTCTGGTGTTAACAAATATACTAAAACAGGAGCTTACAAATAATACAATAATATCGAAAACTAATCGAACCCGAATACAATAATTCAGAAAATGAATCGAACCGATCGACACTTTAGCAAACTTGCGATGGCGGAGAGCTACGTTGAAATGACGATGGTTTACCATAACTCCATTATATACTATAACTCCAAAATCAACAATATCGAAAAAAGACAAGTTGCTAATAACATCAAACAAACTAGCATAATAGTCATAAATAACATCTAGCATAAATAAGCTACTTATCATGTTCCAATTTGGCAAAAATTCAACCTATAACTCTATCTAGATTCCAAACCAACTGAGTTTATATCTACCGTCATTGAAAACCTAAAGCTTACGCATATTGCAGTTAATGACAGGTCTTGAAAGAACCTTACTAAGCAAATCATTGCTAGCTACAACAAAAACTATCAGGCCTATATTGCACGTTGCAACAACCCGTTACCATTTTGATAATTTTAATTAACCATATCTTGTATGAATGTAGCGATTCATAAGATCTTTAAGAAACAATTATTAAACTTAATTTTCCAAACTATCTTTGAATGTAGCAATTGATGTTAATCGTGAAGTATAACATAATATAAACTTGTATAATTGAAAAAATCCACATATTTGCAATCTCGTATAGTGAATCTGCCTAAATACTTCCGAGATCTTAAAAAAATAAATCAGATTTGATAGTAGAATCAACATATAATCGATAGATTAGTAACCTGTGTTGTGCGTTCACTCCGGCCTGGAGATGGTGACGGTGTGCTCCGACGGTTGTGACGGCGGCGTTTTGCTCCGACGGTTGAGACACGCGGTTGAGACGACGTTGGTTCACTTCGACAGTTGAGTCGGTGGCGGTTTGATCTGACGGTTGAGAGGCGACAGTTCACTCCGACGGTTGAGAGGGCGGCGGTTCACTCCAACGAAGAACCGATGGTTTACTCCGGCAGAGAACTTGCAGGTTTGTGTTAAGAATGATCTGAAACAATGTTATGTAATTTCTAGGGTTACAACGCTATTTTGATAAATTGACATGAAACCCCATGTTTTTTAAAACATTCCTCCCAAGTTTGGAAGGATTTGAAATCTGATTGTTTGAAGGATTCCATGGGATTTTGATTCAGTTTCAATTCCATTTGTTGTTGAAACGAACACCTAAGGAATAGAAATCACATTCCAATTCCACCCACATTTCATTCCATTTCGCGAAACGAACGCTACTTAATGATTCAGAGCTTATACTGGTTCAACACTTAATCATTCAGAAGTTGCCAAACAGCCCCTAAAAAGAAATGTGTTGGGTTAACAAAAAAGTTTGACATCATAACTATTGTAAATGTAACATTGACATACATTAATATGTTTTAAGTAACAAGTAGCCTAACGTCTTCCCAAGAGTGATACCACACTAACACAAATGAGTATTGAGTAACCATATATAGAATATTATTGCTTTTGATTAACAAGCCCATACCATCATTTGATGAACCTTAAACTAAACGAACTCTAGTATGGTTCAAACCATAATATGCCTTAAAAGTCCAATTTAGTATACCAAATACGACCCCTTAAGAAACGGTGTACATGTGTAAACCTTACATACTTATTCAAGTTTTATGTTCGGATGACATGAAAAGGAATCCTTCTAGAATAACCCGGAAACTTAAATTATTCAGGACGGATATTTCAGGACGGATATTTCGCTATAAAATAACTTATGAAGTTGTTCGTCGTTTAGGACTCATATGGTGATATATGATACATTCTTGACTACCAATACCCGAAATCGATTTCATACCCTTTATTCGCAAAAATTAAATATATTAGCATACGACATAATCTTAATAATATAATACATGGTATGAAGTTGATAGAACAACCGTTATAAAATAGAAAATTGTTATAAAATAGGAAATTGTTATAACATATAAGTATAAGTATAGTTGAGTATTAATATATCAGGTCGTTTTCTAAGTGAGCTTAGACCATTCGCTACAGGCCAACGCCCGTGCCACATGGCATGGGGTCGGCATGGTTGGGGCGTGGAACTCCATCGGAGCCGGCGTGGGTATGTTCACAGCATGGAGAATTGTTTGGATGCGGGCCCCCTTCAAATGGTCATGTGACCGTTCAAAATTAAAAAAAAAATTAAACTTTTATCCTCTCTTTACTCTCCATTTCTCTATACCTTTTTTTATAAAAGCATGTTTTCTTGGGGCAACATAGACCCGAACAATCCGCACAAAGGCATAAGAATACTCCAAACACACCAAACACCCCGAACACACACAACTACATCTTTGTCGGTTATTATCGGCCGAGCATGGAACATATTATGGTGTCGCCGCGAGCCGTAGCGTCCAAGTTTTATCACCAATACCAAATAAACATCCAAGTTTCACAAACCGTCATGGTCAACCAACTCAAGCCGGTCCATCACAAGAAAAACAAAAAAGAAAACATAAAAAGAAGGCGGACGACGCCCACCCGTTGAAAGAGTAGCTAAGAAATGATCGGTTAATGAGGAGGTCACTTTGGCTCACACTTGGGTCGACATCTCAGAGGACCCGACTACCTGTATTTTTTCAGTTTCATCTACATATGTTACATTTTATATAAGTTACATTTTTTATATATTATATTTTCTTTATAGGTTATATTTTTTTTATATGTTACACTTTGAAAAATGTTACAATATTCATATATTATTTATGTTTCAAAGGTGACTCTCAAAAAGGAACTGACTTTCGGAAGCGTGTTCATAAAACCTTCCACAACATCTTGGAACGTGAGGCTTACCACAATGCGGATCAAGTTTCAGGAAAATGGAGATAAATGCGTAGAAAGTTATGGTATTCAACGCTATCTATAATAACTTGGTCAACCAATATGGGGGTCAACCAAGTGGTGCAAGTGATGTTGACTTGCATATCGAGGCGCTAAAAAATCTACAAACAAAACGCCACACATTTACAATACATCACCCGAGGCAAATATTAAGAAAAAGCACAAAGTGCTATCTTGTCCCGCTGATGGATATGCGGGAGCCAAGCTCCAAACGCTTAAAAAGCGTATCGTCCACCAACGTTGGTTCGGATGCGCGATCCAATTTTAATTTAAATGATTCCGATGACGATTTTGGAATTCTGGCTGAGCTGGTTCGTGAGACTCGTCCAATGGGAAGAGATCGTGCAAAGGCAAAAAACAAAGGCGCAGGATCGTCGTCTTCGAGTCAAGTGGATCTCGAAGAAAAAATGAATAAACTTGATGAGCGTATCTCTAACTTTTATCACTCAAAGAGCAATTGATCTTATGGTGCTTTCAATGAAATCGGACGATCTTGAGGACTCGGATCACAAGAAAAATATAATTCGCCAACGATTTCGCTCGCAAATGAATTAGTTTTATGTCTAATGTATTTTTTACGACTTTTATTTTTGTTTTGTTTTTTAATGTAGGAATTTATTTTTGTTTTATAATTTTATGTTTTTTAATCTACAATTTCGAAATTAAGTGTATAAAAATGGCAACCCTAAAAACATGTTGAGTCGTAAATCATAAAAGTGAAAAACCAGAAAAGTTTACTTAGAACTACAAAAGCAACAAAATATAATCCGAACAAAATCAAAGTTCATTTAACCATTTTATTTAATAATTATATTATTACAATAATAATATTCTTATGGTTACATTTAATATATTAATTATTGTAATACCAAAAACACGTAGATAAAATAAACTTTTTTAGTCAACCACACTAGTTGTTTTGATTGTCATTTGAAAATATGCATTTTAACTGTTATATGAGTTAAACAAACAAATTATTAAATAGTTAGGAATAAAAATCTAACTATTATCTATATTTATCTATATCAATATATTATATATTAGTTTATGACTTGTATATTACACGGATTTATTTTAGATCAAAAGATCAATCTTTTCATCAAATCAATTATAAGTATATAATGCTTTAACCATAATTCATTAATCGATACAAATGCCATATGCGGAAGTTTATAAATTTGCTAACAAAATTACATCGATAAACATTAATCAATAAAAAATACAAAATAATTACGGAGCATTTGCTCACAAGTTATTTATATGCTCACTATATTAAAAAGTTATTATCTATACAAAATGTAAAACAGAATCATTATTTTTTTATAATAGATTCCAAACCAAAAAATTATGACACATTAACACCTAAATAGAATACTTTGTTGGCAAACGTTATCGAGTCTTTTTGCCGTTTAACAAATTATCAAACAATATGTAGTAGTAATGCCCAAATGGTCCAAGATGTCACTTTTTAAATGATTTGTTTGTTTGTTAATCTCATGATAATGTTTTTTATATGTTTTCTTTGCTTTGTAGGGGGAAGATGGGTGCTTCTCTCCATAGGGCATACAAAACACAGGTTATTGGCAGCAGCCCGCCATATTTAACATATAAAGTTTTTTTATATATTGAATATGGCTAGTTGTCGCCAATAGCTTGTGTTTTGTATGACCCATGGATGGAAGCACCCATCTTACTGCTACAAAGCATAGAAAACATATAAAAAAACATAATCATGAAAGTAAGAAGCAAAGAAACTTCTTTTTACCATCTTTGTCTTCGATAGATATAACTATTTTTGGTTTTTCTACAACGGGTTTTGAAGGCTTATTAGTAGAATTTCAACAATCAGAATTCACTGAGATTTTAAGTCATAACGAATTCTGATTGTTAAAGTCATACTGAGAAGCCTTCAAAACCCGTTGAAGAAAGACAAAAAATAGTTATATCAATCCAAGACAAAAATGGTAAAATCAACATCTTTGATATGATAAAATAAGAATGCATCTTTAGCGAAATCTATGGTGATAAATCCTTGTAATAGACTATTTTCTTTACCGTTCACACGCCACACCTACACAATGAATATCAAATAATAAGGCCGAAGTATGGAACAATAATAAACTATTATTTTAACTCAAGTTAGCTGGTTAATTGGTTGGATAACTGGTTTTTGGCGACAGACCTCCACTCTTAACACTTTTAAGTGCTCTTTTCACCTGAATTTAGTTACCATACAATCAACTATTAAGCTTTTCAAGCTGTTTAAAATTTATTAAAAAAACAATACGTAAAAATGTAATATAATAGCAAAAAAAAAAAATGCTTGCATGCATAAGTTTAGTAAACAATTCAATATAAGTGGATACCTTGATACGTTCTTGGTCTGTTAGTTGTCTGGCTAAATATTTCTTAAGCAATTCCCCAATAAAATTAAAGACCAACTTTGGTTCAGAATAAGCCCTAGCCGACACATCTGAGCTTAAATAGTTTCTTGAGGATTGTCATGTTGTCTTCCACTTAAGAACTGCTTGAGGATTGTATGACAAATCATAAGTTAGTGGAACATCTGACAGACATACAAAAACAATTTTTGGTTTAAGGGATTTCTTAGTAGCTATGTATCTTCTCATCGCATGGAACTGCAACAACAAAATTTATAATGAGTATTAGACAAGCTTGTGGAATACGTAAACTAAAGAACAAAGATACATACCTCACTGACATTGGAATCGACTAGCAATGTGTGCTAAAATTAAACACCAACTTCTGAAGCATATATCATCTAAAATGCGACATCTATAATTTACACAAGAAACTAAAAAATATATACTACACAAGAAACATGACAAACATAAATGACGAAAGATTGATGCAAAAAAGTTTTGAAAACAACAATTAAAAAATTGTTAATAACTATTAATAGTAATTCTTGACTCATTATACTAACCATTTGTAACATCTATTAGAGATGTTCTAAGCTGAATGGAAACAGGTTCGTTAGGAGCTCCAGAGCGACATAGGCCAGTTGCAACAAAAGAACTTGGTGTTTTAAATGCTGGATTTCTTTGAAATACAATAAATATATTGAAAAAAAATAAAATTGTTATTGACAGATTAAAAAAATGAAACATACATTTAGAACTCTGAACAACACTACACATTAGAAAATCCTTTTCAGATACAATATTTTGTACGTTAGTAAATTAGAATAATTACCTCTAAAAACTTGTACAATCAAACGTTTTAATTCATTAAAAAAACAACCCTTATATAAGTCCTGTTTCAAACAAATACATGTTAATCCTAAATCCCACAATTCCCCGATCCTACAAATCCTTTTCAATATATTTATAAGTAATGACAATATCTAACTTCTAAATCTAAAACCCGAATCCTAAAACTCACAATCCCTATCAATTAAGGCCTTGATTATCACAAACATGCTAATGCATTTCATTACAAACTTTAAATGAAATGCAAAACCTACAAACTAATTACAAAAATCCCTTAATTGAGATAACACAATAATTACAAAAATAAATAACAAACCTGCATTCACAATATCTTAATAGAAAATCACTCAATCAAACCTCGCATTCACTTACTGGTTATAAATGAAGGCAAATGTAAATACAATACCCTTATAAGTAAAAGATAAATTAAATAATTAAAACTGCTACAAAACTCACACCTTTATGAACAAAATCATTCAACCAAGAATAAAAAATACAACATCAACTTAGTTAATCTAAACAAAATATTAAAAAATGGCATAACTGTAAACATCCGTAAAAAAAATGGATTTTACCAAACCCGCTCCGTTTATTAACCGAACAATCAGTTAAAAATTTCGTTGCGAATTTAATGCCCAAAACAATTTTAAACGATACATAATTAATTATTATATGGGAATATATAATTAGTTTTTGAAAAACTGTTAAAAATAAGAAAATAAAAATAAATTGTTTCTGCCGGGTTTCGAACCCGGGTTAGTCGCCGGGTCATGGTTCAACAGACTTAACACTTCACACTTAAACCAATGCGCCACTGATGTTTCTTGTTAAATGATAGAATCATTTAATTCATAACATGTCTTTCCGAATTCAAAACCGGCGCCCAAATTTCAGTCGTCGGAAATCCCGGCGATCTCGCCAATAATTTACGATATCTTCAGTTATAACGTAAAACTTAATTGCTACATCGGTTATAACCGACGCCTGAACTCGCGACACAAGCTATAACCGCCGGAGACTTTCTAACCGACAAATCAAGTCGGAAATTGGACCAAGTTCATCGATAACCTGCCTTATAAATACCCCCTCGAACCTCTGCAAACTCTTTCGCTCAAAACCGCACCCTTTCTCGGCGAAAACTCACTCGCCGGAAATCTTCTGCTCATCGCCGGAAAACCGAACCCTCCATTTCTGAGCCTTACTAAACCCCCTGAGCTTATACCGAAGTCACCCACATCCTTTTCAAGTTTTCTGAAGACTCGCTGCTGCAAGACACACGACGCCGGAACCTGTTACTGTCGCCGGAGTTCTGCCGGAAAACAGAGGAGTCCAGTCGGTATACCTTTCGCCTAATTTCTTTTTCTTTACACTTATATCTCACCTGTAATTAACTGAAACACGCTAAATAAACCTGATTAAAACTTCGAACCAGTCAGTCATCGTTCCTGGTTAAGACTGACGAAGAAGACGATGTTCGGTAATGTTTAAATATAATTAAAAGCAAGTTATTACTCGGGTTAGACACACAGTCCAGCGGTGGACTGTGTGCACATTAAACACTAACGTCTCGAGTTCGAATCTTGTCCCACGCATGCTGCCTTAATAAAAATGCCTTTTTTTGGTTAACCGAACCGGAGTCACCACTGGTATATGTTAAGTATAATAATAACCGGAATAATAACCAAGATAGACACACAGTCCAGCGGTGGACTGTGTGTATGTTTAAATCACAGGTCAGGAGTTCGAGTCCGGGCTACCGCACCGGCCCGGATAATTATTAAACTTTTTAAATAAGTCAGAAATGAAAATACTTAGTTTGTGTTTAAGTATAATAAAAATCAGTTAAGTTGACAAGTTGGACACACAGTCCAGCGGTGGACTGTGTGTTAGCATAAACCACAGGTCCCGGGTTCGAGACCTGTGGTGCGCACCGAGTCACGGATTAAAATCGTTTTTAAGAAATAAAGGATTTTCTGATTTATCTAATTAATGTATAAATATAATTAAAAACAGAAACATTTCGGGTTAGACACGTAGCTCAGTTGGTAGAGCTGCGTGCACGCGTACGGGAGGTCTCGGGTTCGAGCCTCACTCAGCGCACATATACACGCATACGAACCGGTCAAAGTCAAAGTCAAAGTCAACGGTCAATTGTAGCAAAAAATTCAATTTTTTTTATTATTTTTATTTATTTATTTTAATTAAAAATCAATTAAAAATAATTAAAAATAACATTTTTAAGGTTAGAAAATAGCCTTAAACTCACAAAAATACACCCAACAATCCTACTAAAATGGATTAATAAAATCCGTTTACTTACCGAACCATAATGCTATTTATCTAGGTTAATTTCACTCGTGGTTAAAACCACTTCGCGTGGATTCAACATCATCAACCGAACGCACCCACTGTGAGTGAATCTTACAACTCCCCCTTTTTAATTACACGTTTTGGGGTGTGTCATGTGTCACAAAATAATTAACTCGTTTATTTAAACTTGTGCCATACCATATCATGATCTAAACTTAGATTGTTTATATTGTTGTGATTATGTATTTCATTTTGTCAACTTGTATAAAATTCTTTCATTTAGCCCATCAGTTCCTCGTGGGAGACGAGTGAGCAACGCGTGCCTCAAAACCAATCCATTATTGTTCATGTGTGTATTGTTGAGTTTATATTATTTGTAGTTATGTCTTTCATATTATCATGTTTATGCAATTCAATCATTAGGCCCATCAGTTCCTCGTGAGAGACGAGTTGAGCAACGCGTGCCTCTAAACGATCCATTATTGTTCATGTGTGTATTGTTTAATTATTAAATTGATTTATGAATAAGTTTACATCTATTTTTACTCATGTGTGGTTGTGCACTTTATTTCATAATCAATTAAATAAACTTGCTCAAATGTTTTCCATAGGATTCACTCGCCAACTTTTTTTTGATCCAAAAACCCTTTTATACATGATACAGGTGAACAGGATGAAGCAAGGAAAACATAGGAAATGCCTTAGAAGAAAACAAAGAAGCTTAGACTGATGTTTAGGTCATTGATGTATTTATGATTGTAAATTTCCATTAAATTGTATTAATGAATATGAAACGTTAAAATAAATGTCATGAGCTTTGATGATAACCAAATCATGTCCCGATCACCTTTTCCGCTGCGGGTCGGGGTGTGATAGATTGGTATCAGAGCCATGACTATAGGGATATAGGATAGTTTATTAGACCCTTAGAGCCTATACTATAGTCTGCCTAAATTTTAATTGATTAGGTGGTTACATACAAACTTGTGATATTTATTTGTTTCATTTTGTTTATATTTACAGTCGAACATACATGCTTATATACATATTCATTATACATATATCAATGTTCATATATTCAATTCATTTTCATACTCTCATTATTCAAAGATTTTGTTGCAATTTTCAAATCTCATCAAAGTAAGTTCTGCGACGGGCATGTAGTAACTGGAAGGGTACAAGTACCGGTAGTCGGAACGTCCTGTCTAGGTTGGCATTCGTATAAATCCAATATAACGGACCAGTTTGCCTACCTGGGGACTAACGATGAGAGTACGAAGGACCTATTAGGCCAAAGCATGGCACACCAAACGTCGTTCTAACTAACCCACTTTGAGGTGTCACCGTGTCTACACCTGGACACATTCCGAATATCACACGTTGTATACATATTTCTCGATTTTCTCTGGGTTTTAGTGTACGCAACCAGGCAAACCCATGCGAACCATATGAAAAACCGGTATTCATGGGGCCCACATGATTACAAAGGTAAAGTATGGCGGCATGTAGGGCCTAATGGCGAGCAAAGCCCAAGACATCCTATGGATGTAGTAGATTTATTTTTCTATAATTATTTTATGAATGTTCATTCCTGAATGCGACCCATGATCCCAAAAGCATCCAACCCATACTCTTGACATGTATTCCTTGTAGATGTCTTCTAACCACGCCCGTAGGAAGACAAGAGCAGGAAAAGCCCGCGAACGCATGGCTGCCCTAATCGCTCAACAAATGGCTGCAGTAATACCCAACATTGTAATCCAAGTACAACAAGCACTTACCGCTAATCCTGTCAATCAAGAAAACCAAAACATTATCAACTCTCCCCCAAATACCACTAAATGCACCTACAAGCATTTCAAATCATGCGACCCTCTAAAATACAAAGGGACTGAAGGCGTCACTGCTCTCCTCCATTGGTTTGAAGAAATGGAGAACACTTTTCTAAATTGCGATTGCCCCGATGATCGCAAAGTGCGTTATGCTACCGGTCGTTTATATGGAATAGCACTTACTTGGTGGAATACAGAGAAGGCCAAACGAGGTGTTGAAGATGTTATGACTTTAACTTGGAATGAATTGAAGGAAATCATGACCAGACGATTTTGCCCAAGGAGCAAAATCAAGAAGTTAGAAGATGAATTTTATTCATTGAAGCAAAAGGAAGGAGACCACACCACGTACAACAAAAGATTCCGCGAGTTACATCAAATGGTTCCCAACATGTTCACTCCCCTCTACCGTTTGATCGAGCACTACATTCGTGGTCTTCCGTCAAAGATTCAAGACTCTGTAATAAGTACCTCGCCTGCAACTTTGGAAGCAGCAATGGAGCTAGCAACAGCGCTCACCGAGAACCGAATCCGGAACAAAGACTTCGAGGAGGAGAAGAAGAAGGATAAAGCACCGACTGAAACCTCCGACTACACCAAACCGAATCCCCTTCTCAACCCAATTCTAAGAGAAGAAGAGACGGGCAACTTTTCGCTGCTATCCAACGAAATCAACCAATTTCACACGCCATACCCATCCAAGCTATCCCAATCACTCAAGTGGCACCCAACTCAACTTACCCAAATAAGAAACCATATCTTGGACCTCACCCTCAATGCAACAACTGTTTTTATCACCATCCCCTTACTCTACCTTGTCGACTATGTGCAACTTGTGGACGCTATGGTCATTTAAGCAAGGTTTGCCGCACCTTTCAAAACCAAATCTCTCCCCCTACTTAAACCATGAACCAAACCTATCAACAACCCCAATACCCCATGTTTCCATATGTTCGAGCTTGTTTCAATTGTGGCGACCCTACCCACTTTAGAAACACATGCCCTCAATTGGTTAACGTCATCAACGCTCAAGCCCAATCAAACCCAGTTAACCAAGTAAACCAAGAAAACCCAACCGCTAGGCCACCAGCAAGAGGAAGAGTCTTCAACATCAACGCCAATCCGGTCGAAGATAATGACGGCCCAAGCGAAGATACTCAACTAGTCCTCTTCACCGAAAATCCAGATTCAACTCCTATCGTTTAGTTTTTATGTTTTTCTTTATCACATAGAACCAAACATAACTTAAGGATAAAGCCAATGAAACTTTGACAAGAATATGGTGGATACGCCGCTGGTACTTCCTATATATAAGTATTCTTGTCAAAGGATCAGAAGCATTATCTGGCGGTTATGAGAGGTTCCATGTGTAGACTGTTAGAGTAATTATTGTTTATTATTTTCAGTACATGCAATTTCATAGGCCGCCGCTCCCCATTACATTATGAGCGTTGAGCATGTTCCCCATTTTATTATGAGGTTGAACCTGGCGTGCCCACATACGATCGGCTCCGTTTGATTGAGCCTTGATCGCACATACATTTTCATTTTCAGTACATGCAATACGATCGGCTCCGTTTGATTGAGCCTTGATCGCACAGACATTTTCATTATCAGTATCTTGTGGTTGTTGTGTTTGTTGTAGAGTCGCATAGAACTAATCATAACTTGCGGATAAAGTCAATGAGAATTTGACAAGAATATGGTGGATACGCCGCTGGTACTTCCTATATATAAGTATTCTTGTCAAATGATCGGAGGCATTATCAGGCGGTTATGAGAGGTTCCATGCATAGGCTGTTTGTGTGATTGTTGTTTAGATTAAGTTTATTATTTTCAGTACATGCAATACGATCGGCTCCGTTTGATTGAGCCTTGATCGCACATACATTTTCATTTTCAGTACATGCAATACGATCGGCTCCGTTTGATTGAGCCTTGATCGCACAGACATTTTCATTATCAGTATCTTGTGGTTGTTGTGTTTGTTGTAGAGTCGCATAGAACTAATCATAACTTGCAGATAAAGTCAATGAGAATTTGACAAGAATATGGTGGATACGCCGCTGGTACTTCCTATATATAAGTATTCTTGTCAAATGATCGGAGGCATTATCAGGCGGTTATGAGAGGTTCCATGCATAGGCTGTTTGTGTGATTGTTGTTTAGATTAAGTTTATTATTTTCAGTACATGCAATACGATCGGCTCCGTTTGATTGAGCCTTGATCGCACAGACATTTTCATTTTCAGTACATGCAATACGATCGGCTCCGTTTGATTGAGCCTTGATCGCACAGACATTTTCATTGTCAGTATTTTGTGGTTGTTGTGTTTGTAGTAGAGTCACATAGAACTAATCATAACTTGTGGATAAAGTCAATGAAAATTTGACAAGAATATGGTGGATACGCCGCTGGTACTTCCTATATATAAGTATTCTTGTCAAATGATCGGAGGCATTATCAGGCGGTTATGAGAGGTTCCATGTATAGGGTGTTTGTAGATTAAGGTTATTATTTTCAGTACATGCAATACGATCCGCTCCGTTTGATTGAGCCTAGATCGCACAGACAATTTCATTTTCGGTACATGCAATACGATCGGCTCCGTTTGATTGAGCCTTGATCGCACAGACATTTTTCATTTTCAGTATTTATGAGTTTGTTGTATTGGTTGTAGAGTCACATAGGACTAATCATAATTCACTGATAAAACCAATGAAAATTTGACGAGAATATGGTGGATACGCCGTTGGTACTTCCTATATATAAGTATTCTTGTCAAGGGATCAGAGGCATTGTCAGACGATTATGAGAAGTTCTATGTAGGATTTAGTAGTTTCTTGGTAACTAATCATAACTTGTGGATAAAACCAATGAAAATTTGGCAAGAATATGGTGGATACGCCGCTGGTACTTCCTATATATAAGTATTCTTGCCAAAGGATCAGAGGCATTATCAGGCGGTTATGAGAAGTTCCATGTAGGATTTAGTATTGCCTTGGTTGAAATTTGTGTTACATTATATCATCTTGCTATTTAAAGAGATTGGATTGTGTTCCATTTCTACATAAACTAACCTCTCCATCATAACAAACGAGAGAGGAACTGCCACCATTCAAACATATATGCTATCAGAATGTGGATTCAAATATTAGCTGTTGTGTTTATTTATGTTCTATAGTCATAGAACCAATCATAACTTACTGATATTAGCTGTTGTGTTTATTTATGTTCCATGTAGGTTGTAGTATTAGAAGTTTTGCCTTAGGATATAACCATACCCTTCCAAACATATCCAAACTCTTATGCATGATATCATAGTTAGCAAATCAATTCTGCTTATCAATACTTTTACAGTAGGCAACAAAAAGCGATTCCTGTAATAGGGTACTTAACCCTTGCAAGGAACGTTACCGCCTCAAACAAAAACTTAAAACTTTACTTTTTCTAAGCATGTAACTGTCAAACTAAACACCATCATTCTTTTCGTCAAATATATCACTATTTAAATTTCGGGACGAAATTTCTAAAAAGCAGGGGATACTGTAACATCCGTCAAAAACGGATTTTACCAAACCCGCTCCGTTTATTAACCGAACAATCAGTTAAAAATTTCGTTGCGAATTTAATGCCCAAAACAATTTTAAACGATACATAATTAATTATTATATGGGAATATATAATTAGTTTTTGAAAAACTGTTAAAAATAAGAAAATAAAAATAAATTGTTTCTGCCGGGTTTCGAACCCGGGTCAGTCACCGGGTCACGGTTCAACAGACTTAACACTTAACACTTAACACTTAACACTTAACCACTGCGCCACTGACGTTTCTTGTTAAATGATAGAATCATTTAATTCATAACATGTCTTTCCGAATTCAAAACCGGCGCCCAAATTTCAGTCGTCGGAAATCCCGGCGATCTCGCCAAGAATTTACGATATCTTCAGTTATAACGTAAAACTTAATCGCTACAACGGTTATAACCGACGCCTGAACTCGCGACACAAGTTATAACCGCCGGAGACTTTCTAACCGACGAATCAAGTCGGAAATTGGACCAAGTTCATCGATAACCTGCCTTATAAATACCCCCTCGAACCTCTGCAAACTCTTTCGCTCAAAACCGCACCCTTACTCGGCGAAAACTCACTCGCCGGAAATCTTCTGCTCATCGCCAAAAAACCGAACCCTCCATTTCTGAGCCTTACTAAACCCCCTGAGCTTATACCGAAGTCACCCACATCCTTTTCAAGTTTTCTGAAGACTCGCTGCTGCAAGACACACGACGCCGGAACCTGTTACTGTCGCCGGAGTTCTGCCGGAAAACAGAGGAATCCAGTCGGTATACCTTTCGCCTAATTTCTTTTTCTTTTCACTTATATCTCACCTGTAATTAACTGAAACACGCTAAATAAACCTGATTAAAACTTCGAACCAGTCAGTCATCGTTCCTGGTTAAGACTGACGAAGAAGACGATGTTCGGTAATGTTTAAGTATAATTAAAAGCAAGTTATTACTCGGGTTAGACACACAGTCCAGCGGTGGACTGTGTGCACATTAAACACTAACGTCTCGAGTTCGAATCTTGTCCCACGCATGCTGCCTTAATAAAAATGCCTTTTTTTGTTAACCGAACCGGAGTCACCACTGGTATATGTTAAGTATAATAATAACCGGAATAATAACCAAGATAGACACACAGTCCAGCGGTGGACTGTGTGTATGTTTAAATCACAGGTCACGAGTTCGAGTCCGGGCTACCGCACCGGCCCGGATAATTATTAAACTTTTTAAATAAGTCAGAAATGAAAATACTTAGTTTGTGTTTAAGTATAATAAAAATCAGTTAAGTTAACAAGTTGGACACACAGTCCAGTGGTGGACTGTGTGTTAGCATAAACCACAGGTCCCGGGTTCGAGACCTGTGGTGCGCACCGAGTCACGGATTAAAATCGTTTTTAAGAAATAAAGGATTTTCTGATTTATCTAATTAATGTATAAATATAATTAAAAACAGAAATATTTCGGGTTAGACACGTAGCTCAGTTGGTAGAGCTGCGTGCACGCGTACGGGAGGTCTCGGGTTCGAGCCTCACTCAGCGCACATATACACGCATACGAACCGGTCAAAGTCAAAGTCAAAGTCAACGGTCAACGGTCAACTGTAGCAAAAAAATCAATTTTTTTATTATTATTTTTATTTATTTATTTTAATTAAAAATCAATTAAAAATAATTAAAAATAACATTTTTAAGGTTAGAAAATAGCCTTAAACTCACAAAAATACACCCAACAATCCTACTAAAATGGATTAATAAAATCCGTTTACTTACCGAACCATAATGCTATTTATCTAGGTTAATTTCACTCGTGGTTAAAACCACTTCGCGTGCATTCAACATCATCAACCGAACGCACCCACTGTGAGTGAATCTTACAACTCCCCCTTTTTAATTACACGTTTTGGGGTGTGTCATGTGTCACAAAATAATTAACTCGTTTATTTAAACTTGTGCCATACCATATCATGATCTAAACTTAGATTGTTTATATTGTTGTGATTATGTATTTCATTTTGTCAACTTGTATGAAATTCATTCATTTAGCCCATCAGTTCCTCGTGGGAGACGAGTGAGCAACGCGTGCCTCAAAACCAATCCATTATTGTTCATGTGTGTATTGTTGAGTTTATATTATTTGTAGTTATGTCTTTCATATTATCATGTTTATGCAATTCAATCATTAGGCCCATCAGTTCCTCGTGAGACGAGTTGAGCAACGCGTGCCTCTAAACGATCCATTATTGTTCATGTGTGTATTGTTTAATTATTAAATTGATTTATGAATAAGTTTACATCTATTTTTACTCATGTGTGGTTGTGCACTTTATTTCATAATCAATTAAATAAACTTGTTCAAATGTTTTCCATAGGATTCACTCGCCAACTTTTTGTTGATCCAAAAACCCTTTTACACATGATACAGGTGAACAGGATGAAGCAAGGAAAACATAGGAAATGCCTTAGAAGAAAACAAAGAAGCTTAGACTGATGTTTAGGTCATTGATGTATTTATGATTGTAAATTTCCATTAAATTGTATTAATGAATATGAAACGTTAAAATAAATGTCATGAGCTTTGATGATAACCCAATCATGTCCCGATCACCTTTTCCGCTGCGGGTCGGGGTGTGATAATAACTAACCAGCCACCTTGCATCTAGCCTATTTAGATGCGACCACATGAGTCAGTTGAGGCCACCAGTTAAACTTTGACTAAAGAGATACTGTTTCAAAATTTTTGATCATGCGAGTTATTATAGATGTCTAATCTTTAAACTTTAAACTGTTAAAACAGTAATTCGAAACAATAAATGTTTAAAGTCATAGTAATAAGTAAAACTAAACTGTTAAAAGAAACATGTCTCGTCTTTAAAATTTAATCTTTTAAAACATTAACAATTACATAGGATATTGAAAACTAATAAAACATTTAAAATCTAATAAAAGGAATTAAGAAATTTAAACTTTAACTCCATCGAGTACTAAACTTCTTGATGTATATCCTTGAGCTTTGTCATGAACTGCAAGTCTCTATCACTTAATTCAATGTTACTCGCAACACACAAGTCACAAACTGAATTGGTTGGCATTGCCATCATATTTCTCGAAACATGGTCTCTTGTCAGCAATCCAAGTTGTAATCCATCAAAACACCTCTTCAACTCCTGAAGAGTAGCCTTGTCTGCATTACTTGCTTCTCGATTTGTTTAAGAAATCTCTCCTTCAAATCATCACACTTACAGAGGTTGATGCCATGGTTGAATGTTTGAAATGGTACAGTAAATGAATCAGTGTATGATGCACAATCACATATGACAATGGTATTATATAGAGAAATAAAAAGTAAAAATCTAACAATCCAAAGGTCCAAATTAAATGCAAATATTAAATTAAAATCAAAATGTAAAATGTAAAATGTAAAACACATAAATAAATTTCGAAATCAGTGTACATTTAACGACTCATATACGCATAAATTAACTTTGAAAAATGATTTTTCATTGGAAAGCAAATAGAATTAAATACATACCGAATAGAATGATTATTTACAAACCCATTGGCCGAAATTTAAAGTTTAGAAAACACATTATAATATTTATGGATTGTCTCTTCGTTTACCTTATTATACATTGTAAAAACAATAAAATGGGATGATAGTTTAATACAAAAATCAACAAGCAAGTTTTAAAAACTCTTCATCTAAAACACAACCAACATTGTAAATGGCAAACAAAACCTTTACTACTAGGGGGATACCAATAGAGTTAAAAAAAAATTTTCAAGATGGTTACTTGAAGAACGGAGAACATACGAAGAGATAAACAGAAAAGTGGGTATTCTAAGGGAAAAATACTATAACCAAACCTGTAGTAGTATTGGATTGGTTGATGAAGTTCTGCATTCTGCTTAGTCAGAGTTCAAGGATAAGGCATATGAATTCATCCACAACTACTGAAACAGGATCAAAAGATATGTGACATGTTATTTGATCTTCAAAATAAAAGAAGAAATGAAATTGAATTGAAGAAAGAGAGGGTGAAAGAAATCCTACAAGGTGTTCAATGGTAGTAGTAATCTTTTAATATTAATGAAAATCTAAGTTTTATAGTACTATTTAATATGATATAAACAAAATTCGGAGTTTGTTTTTTTGTTGTTTATCATCTTCACACTCTACAACTAAAAAGATTTAAACTTTACAACCTCCAACAATTTTAATTTATAACGAATAAAGGGACAAAACAAGTCCTCAAATTTTAACAAAGAAAGATAAATTACTCTGATATCACACTTATGCAAAGGGCTAAGATTTTTACAAAAATACAAAACCACTTTTTTACACAACAAATTTAGTTTTAGCAGTCACCCAAACTGAATACATGCCCCTAGATAACCAGATAATCTGTTTCAAACTCACATCAAAACACCCCATAAACTGGGGATAACAATGATAAAAGTGTACCTTCATCATCGACAACAGACGTGTCCTCCATCGCCTTAGTTGGAGCTTTAACAGATTGTTGTCCAGAAGACTTTAGTTATGGTTCAACGCTGAAGGGGTTGTATTCTTTTTGCCAGCCTGTTCTCTAGGTGTTGATGATGTAGAAAGTCATTTAGCAACTTGCAACTGCCAGGAACAACAACAATAATAAAAATAAGTTTTCCCACACTTTCCATTCGCATATCGACAAAACCCATATTAGAATACATGGTCTTCCTCATCAATAGTCCTGGCTAGGTTCACCACTAGTCATATTTTCAGCACTAGTATTGCCTGAATTCCGAAAATCAAATAACTCACCACCTGCCACACCAAAATCAGGAGTAGCATCATTCCTTATTTCGCCAGGCATTGTAGTAATTATCTCAAAATCTGTAGTTCAAATCCTGCTTTACATTAGTTGTGGCAATATAATCCAATTAAAAATCAACTTGTTCTTAAAATCAGAAACAGAGGACACATAGCCATGAACATATGAATCATCAAGAGTAACACTATCTAAGCAAAAAAAAATAATAATAAATCAACGGGTCACATCATTATTCAACTTGAAACCATTGAAATTTTAAACCAAATATTGAAAGATCGACATGAATAAACCCCAAAATCACTACTAAGTCTGCAAAACCCTAGATCTCTAATCACTAATAACCCTCGTTTTTGCAAAAAAAAAAATAGTGAAATCACCTACCAGTTAGTCTCTAGTTTGAATGAATTCAGATTTGTCCCTATCATGTCAACTTTCATCCAAAACATCACAAGCATCTTAAACTTCAATTAATCCCATTAATCGCCTGAAATTAAGAATCAAACAGAACATACAACAATCAAACCAACAATGATGTAGATATCAAATACTACTCCTAATCAAATGAAACTGGATTCACACACCTGGGAATTTCAAACCCAGGTTTCAAATATAATAATTGAAATTGCTGAAAAAAGTAATGTTATATCAAGCTTATACACATAATAAACATGAATCATGAAATAAAACATACATTGAATCGATTAGAGATACAAGAAAAGTAACCTTGATGCTTGCTTACGATGGCAGACGAAGAGCTCTAGGGTTTGTTTGAAGTGATTAGGGATAATAAATAGAAAAGGGATTGAGAAAGATACATGTTCTAGTTCTAGTGAATAAAGATGGAGATTTAAACATGCTTATTGATGGGGGAGAAAGGATAGAAAAGCGTGCAAAAGAACATGGTTTAATTGGGGGAAAAGTTTGGCCAATGAAAATGTTGCTGTGATTTTAATTACTCTGGTTATTGCTTAAAAAAGTTTAATTAACTTAATTATTTTTTCTTTTTTATTGTTAAAAATCTGAAAGGGGATGACATCATTGATTGAAAAATTGATATCATCATTTTCAAATCCTTGCCTTAGATGGGTTGAATTTGGCCATATGACATCAGCCTTAATCCCCGTTTATTAGATAAAAAGATAAAAAAAACATTGGGTGACACGTGCACTCTCTGGTTTAACCTCAATTGTGTTTCCCGCCTAAATTGACACCTCTCTCAAGAATTTAAATTTTATTTTTATCACATAATTTATAATGTGTAATAAAGTTCTTATTTAATACCATTATTATCTCAATCTCTCTCTTGCAAAACATCAAAGAATCATTACATTTATTCTCACATCTAAAGTTTCACCAACTTCTCCCTCTCTTAAACTTCTTTAGATCAAGGTAATGTTAGGTGTTGTTTCTAGATTAAATCTAAATCTAAATCTAAATTTTTCAGTGTTTAATGATGAATCTTGATCTTGTTTTTATTTGTTTCTGTTTTGTTTTGTTTTGTCATTTAATCATTTCAGATCTGCATCCTTTCGTATCTAGGGTTTCTTCATATTCGAGCATATATCTTTCCTGCTAATCTAATGGCGTCATCACTAAGGTACGAATCTAATGTTTTATCAATTTTGTTGAATTTATTTAATTTTCTTTGGATTATGTTTATTTCAGTATATGGAATAATTAATCTTTTAGGGCTAATAGTGTGTTTTACCTTATATCATTCTTCATGGTTCTCATATGTTGATTTTGATTGTGTGTTAATGGTTTTTTTGGTGTTTCTTATGTTTAATCAGATCTGGTGTTGTTAATCTTTAAACAGGATTAGGTTGTTATGTTATTTGTATATTAGGTGTATACTATACAACAATTAAATTGGGATGTTATTTGTATATTAGGTTCACGTTCTGATTGTTGTTACTCTTCAAACAGATTACACAACTAATCAATCAACCATTACAGTTTTATCCAGCATATGAAAAGCATTTGATTTTGAATACTTACTGTTGATTAGGTTTCTCATGATGTAATTGGTTTTTTTTATACAGATGCATATCTTCTTTAAGACTCTCACCGGAAAAAAATTAAGCTTTCAGATTCTTCAGATTATGTAATTGAGATTTAATGTATTTTGACAATGTATGTTATGGAGGGTGATACATCTCTTTGGCATATTGCTAAAGCCATCCACAAGCTTAAGTTATGTTTATTTCTTTAGTTAATCAATTTCCTTTTTATATAAATATTATCTAGAGTGATTATGTATTTTCCGAATCTCTTTAGGTATGATACCAAATGTTTGTCATTAATTTCCATTCTAAAAGTTTTCTTTTGTTTATTGTTTATTCTAAAAGTGTGATTGTTACATGTCCGTTGCAGATGATGAAAAGATGAATGTGAGGATTTTGGAGCAGGTCATCTAGATCCAAATTTATATTTCAGAAAAATGTCATATGTTTAAAAGTTCACGAAAATGAAAAAAAAGATGATAAACGTACTGTATATGTTAAAGTCGTTGATGGAAATAATTGGCTTATGGAACTCCGTAGAGAGAATATTAGTGGTCACACAAGGTTTTACAATGCATTGTTCATATTACAGATTAGTTTTATTTAAATTTTTACTAAATTTGTTAACAATATGTATGTTTTCATAAACATTTTTATACCAGGTTTAGTATTATTGGTCTACATGGATTGCAAGGTTATTGGTTACGAATCTTTAAAAAGCAGAAATATAAGATTAATAGGTTTTATTATTGTTATTTCGTACAAGAGAAACTTAATTTCATCATTTATATATGTTTCTATTTTAATTATATCCATAGCACGTGAATTGTTTTATTTACTTTATGAACCTAATTTTATATTCGATAACAATATTTTTTAAGAATTTCGATATGTCCATTATAAACATATATACATCTCTATCAAAGGATTGGATTGTATCTCAAATATCCTGTTTTTTCACATGGTCAACTATATGTCGCATTTTCAAGAGTTAAATCATAGCTGATGTCAAGTTAGTTATACTAGATAAAGATGAATTTTACAAATAAGACAACCAATGTAGTATATAAGGAGATTTTTTTACTGAAATTTGAATGACTTTGTTATTTGTTTCTTCCAATGTATTTGTTATTTAC
The DNA here is from genome assembly GCA_947069175.1 of Scalesia atractyloides. Classification (NCBI taxonomy): domain Eukaryota; kingdom Viridiplantae; phylum Streptophyta; class Magnoliopsida; order Asterales; family Asteraceae; genus Scalesia; species Scalesia atractyloides. The sequence continues at coordinate 87,391,814 of CAMTDV010000012.1, forward strand.
ACGATATTAAATTTCACCAAATGATTTATTTTTATTTTTGAAACCGCGTTTAACGCAGGCAATAGCCTAGTATTATTATATTACGTATGAGTTACTATATATAAGTTACGATGTTTAAGGGGTTAAATAACGGAAGCAAGAAAAAAATCTTGGCTCATAAAATTGTAATACGTAACATAACCAAACTTGTAAATAGTTAGATTTAAGTGTATTGTCTAGAAACGTATACTAGCAAACTGAACGAATTAGTTCGCGATATGGCCCATGGCTTCATAGCTTAGTGACATCTGGGGGTGGGATATGGTTTTGGGATCAATAGATTCTAAGTTCGATTCCCACAAGGGAACCTTCCCATATTTATTGGGTTTACTCATGAATTGTGTTGACTTGGGTAGTAGATGATATATAGGTGTTCCTGATGGCCGATAACTCTAGTGGTCCGTTAGTAATCCAATTTGCCGTTCATAAAAAAAGTTCACGATATGGATTGTTAAAATCTAAACGATCGAACGAAACAATATGAAAATGAGAAATGAGAAATGAAAAATGAATTTAGGTCAATTTATGTAGCCTCACAAACATACCATTCATAAACATACTCAGACGGTTGATTACGAAGCAAGATGAATTCAAGGCTGTCGTGCATAAGATTTTGTACCACGGTTTTGTCATTTCATGGCTCATGGCATTTAACACTCTTTTTTTTTAATCATAAGTATATTTCAGATGTTTAAACTATTTATGTTTAAAATCTTTAATGCACTATATGCTAAAACGAGGTTTAGGTTTTACTCACTAAAGTGAAAGGTATTAGATCTGGGGATTGATTTTTATAAAGGGGTTTTTTTTCTAAATTTATTGGGTTTCCTCTTGAACGGGTGTATTGGCATTATTGCCTAGTGAAATGGATATAATCGGATAAATCCGCTGATGACACAATGATACTCCAGTGGTTCGTTAGTAATCCAATACGTATTATTATCGATCACTAACTTATATTTTAAATTAGTTAAAGCCAATTTGTTTTTGTTTATAAATAGTTAACTTTTAAATTAGTTAAAGCCAAATTGTTTTTGTTTATAAATAGTTAATCCTTTAAATTATTGTTAGAGTAATACTGTTATTTCTTGATAAATCGATTGTCAGTTTTTCAATACTCATATATATTTTAGACTACTGGAGATCACTTGTAAATCATCATTCTTATCTTATAATATAAAGTTTGCTTTGACATGTTATATCATTTACCTTTACTGATGTTTTAACGGACAACGTATCCTTTAAATGAGCTACTGACGAAATTCACCATATCAGAATACACTCGCTTCGAATCAAGAAACACGCTCACAACTTTAATTATGTGCAAATTATAGTTTATAATGATTTAATCTGAATATCAAATTAAAATATGTTCATTCCAATTTTAACACAGTACACGTCCTCGTATTTTTTGAGTTGGCCATGTGTTTAATATCATTTTGACGTACTTTTATGTTGATATGTTTGAATCAACTTTTTTATAAAATATAAATTTACATATATACGTTTGAAGACATTGCCTTATATCACCCAAGTCCTGGGTAGGAATATAGAGGTTGCAGGGGCGCAGTTTTGTAGGGATCGCGCGGGGGGGGGGGGGGGGGTCGCCCAACCCCCCAAACTTTTCGCTCACTAGTGCTCGGTATATAGTTTTTGTATAGAATACTTTTAGGTATATACGTTTTCGACCCCCTGATCGAAAATCTCAAACTTCGCCACTTGAGGTTGCCACAACAATCCGGGCCAGAAATTGTTCCCTGTAGGTTCGACCTCAGGGGCCTCCCAAACAAAAAACACATTATACAAGTGCGCAAATATTCTCACCTCCCAACCAGTTAAAACTTTTCCAACATTTGGCATACTTTGAAAACTGTTTATATTGTAGTACCATTAACTTTAGTATTTATTAATCTTTCCAAGAAAAATAGAAATCAAATTTGTGAAAGTGAGTGAGATTAAAAACTGAAGTTGGTATTTCCCAAGACAGAAAGTGGTTGGGGCTCATAAATCATCCTTAGGGTGAAAGGGGTGCTTTGCGGGATGGCTTACGGTAATCGCTCATCGGTGGTAACACCACCGCTATCCTCAAATCTCGATCGGTAAACGAAGCCAGCCAGGGAGTAGCCACGGAAGGGTTTGAGCCCTTTTTCGACCGTTGGCCACTTCAAACGGCTATAATGCCCGTTGCTTTTTTAAAAAAATAATAATAATTACACTTCAACACCCTTATGTGATAACCCCTGTTTAACCAGGTCATCCCCCATATAGTCTAAATTACATGTATTATTAAATGTGAAACATTTAGATTTAAGTTGACATTAACTAGGTCATACAACGTGTTGCTTGTACATAACTAGCACAATTATAGTAAGTCCAGCAGTGAATAACTGAATAATATTGCCAACGAACACCGAGTGATATTTTAAGCTAACATGATCCACATATGATTTTAAACAACGAACAATGATGATATAATACAAATGGAACAACAAAACCCTAAATTGATAAACATACCGGAATTTATAAAAAAAACATTATAATCTATTGATTATGTTGTTTCTTTGGACTATCAAAATGTTCATTTTATATACTACATAATCTAGTATATAAATTCAATATCTAGTTTAATAAAACTAAACAACACATAGCTTATTGTTTATATAAGCTGTAAAACCTAAAACACTTATATAAATGGCTAGATAACATCTACACTTTATGAAATATTAACTAATTAAATTAAAATCAGATCTATATACCTTAAATAATCTAGTCAACAAGATAAGATAAACAAACAACCATAAACATATTTTATCTAGTCAACAAGATAAGATAAACAAACAACCACCATAAACAAATGGCAAAATAGATATATCACGCCCCAATCGATGACGAAACATCAGAATGAGACGAAATAGATTGCTCAATGCATCATAACACTATTTGCGACAATATTTAAATCAAAACTCTTTCATTTCATATATCAAATTGTCAATTACAACAGAAATCAAAATACAATTACAAAATGAAAGCCTATCATCATCAATCTGTAACATGTTAACATGTTAAAAGTATAGTTCAGTACAAAAGTATTGGCGAGTACACAAATTTAAGTACATAGTATAAGTATAAAAGAGTTTACTCAAATCCACATGGCAATTGTATACAAGGTAGGCTAGCATGCAATACTAATTGTCAAACCCTAGTGTCCACAAGAATGAATGTGTCCCTCGTCACACGAAGTAACAAGACTAAAGTATGAATAAAAATAAGTATCAGCTTAAGCTTAACATTACCCGACGGGCGGTGTGCTACTCCTATAGCGCTATATATGTTAAGTTGGGGCTAGCTAAGTTAATGACAATAAGCATGCATGAATTTAGCATGAACCTAAGCATAACAATAAGCATGTATAATGGATCGAGTGTATAAAGCATGTAGTGTGTGTGTGTATTCGTGTATTTTGTAAGTTAACATGTTACAACTCAAATTGTGTAAAAAGGGAAAATGGGTCAAGTGTACTCACGATTTGGCAAGCTTTCACTTGTTACTTTGCAAAGGGTTTGGAGGGTTGGAGGAACACCAAGCTATCTTTTGAAAGCCTTGAACCTTTAGATAGAGAGAGCTTTAGAGCTTTAGAGAGAAGAGAAGAAGTGTTTGAGGTGTGAAATGAGAGTGGAAGGAGGTGGGTATTTATAGATGGGGTTAGGAGGGTTGTTAGATGGGTGCATTTAATGCAACAATACAGGACCAATCCATGGGCAAGAAACCACTTTCTCCTGATTATGCTATTTTTAGTCCTTAAACTTAGTTTATCTTTCATTTAATGGTAAAACTTGATATTTTCGCATGTTTTCAAGTGTATAATGTATATGTAAGTATATTTTAGGTATCAAGTATGAATGTATGAGTATTTGCATGTATAACAAGTATAGGTTTGTATGTAAACACGTATTTAACAATTAAATGCATTAAGACAAGTATGTATCAGGTATGAATTGTATTACGATCAAAGTCTCGAATTATAAGATTGGAAAATGAAATACGAATGCGATACGAATACAAGTTTCCATAAATAGAAATACGATTACACTTTCTAAATAAGAAAGTATGAAAAAAGCGAGGCGTTACAGTCTCCCCTCCTTTAGGAAATTTCGTCCAGAAAATTATTCAAGAGGAGGACTTTGGAAAAGATGTCATTTTGGTGAAAATGTTTGGCCAAAATCAAGATTTTGAAGTTTAAAGTTTTTGCGAAGTTCATGTATAAGTGTGTCAATATGTATCGAAATCTTGAAGGATAAAAATGAAAGGTTCGTGAAAGCAATTTGTTTGACTAAGGTTTTTTTGAGACACCATTCATAAATGTGTATAAGAATAAGTAAAAACGTGTATGTGTGTGTAAGCAAGTGAGTTTGATTAGGTCTGGACAACTCACTGTAAGGAATATTTTAAAAGAGTGTGACCTAAGATGAAGGTTTTAGTATGACTAAGGATGTATTTTGATTAAAATGAACGGTCCGCACCGTTAGTTGTAAGAAAAGTTCTGTCAGTTCTAAGGCGTATTAGTAAAATCACTTGTTGTAGAAAATATTTATTGGAGAGAACTGGATGGTAAGTATTTACGGTTTCTAAAATGTTTTGGCGGTAATAGACCGACTAGTTGAAGTTTGTGCGTAGATAAGAGTGAAAGATGATTTTAAAGAAATGAACATTTTACAAGATTGAGCCGGTGTTGACGTTTTTTTTAAATGGATTGAACGTTTAGGCTGATTCACAATAAATAAAGTTTGGATGAAATGTTAAGGGAAGAATTGGGAATATCGAGGTATGGTAGTGAATGATTGGAAGGGTAAAAAAAATGGTATGAATATCGGATAAAATGCGAACATGGAACGTTGAGATATGCTAGTGATAGTTGTAGCGGTTAAAGCTAACGATTTTGAGAATGAAACTTTGTCATGGATAATCCAGTACTAATCATTTCGAAGTGGGGTCACCAAATTTTGTTATGAATCAAATGTATTTATCAAGGTCCGGGAAATCACAGAATTTCTCATGGCACGTTTTACGAAAGTTTGGTAACATAGTAAGGACATTTATATATAGGAAGTACCAGCGGCGTATCCACCATGTTCACACCATGTTACGCCCGTTTCACTATTCGGTGTCATGTTACGTTTCGTGTTACGATACACAGTAGAATCCACTATGGTTTTCATGCGCCTACCAATATAATCCCTGTGCACCCGCGATTATTTTGGTTTGTGCATGATGCGCATAGTTTGTACTAGTAGTGTACGGGTCAGGGTACATTTAGTATTACAAGCAAAAGGTGTGTAAGATAGCGTATAAAAATTAAGCATGTAAGCATGATTGTATGTATGTATGAGTGTGTCGAACGTTAGCGAAACCACTCGGGTTATGCTTACTTATAGATTCCAAGTATGACTACTAAGTAGTGCGCATGCATAAATTTTGAGTATGATTGAAGACAAATACGTATAACATTAGCATGCAGTATCGAGCGTATAGGTGGAATAAAATGAGATTTGGCATATATAAGCTACCATGAAGTTGCGAGTGTGTAAAATACGAAGTGCAATGGTGATATGTGTAATATTGTCATGTAATATTGACTGTATAAATAGAAACGTGTAAGGCGATATGCATGTGTATGGTTGCATGAGTCAACACATTGAGTTGGTTGAAATAAAATAAGTCGGGTTGTCGGGAATGAAGGACCAAAATTGTGAATGTCGGGTGAATATTGAGAATAGTATTAATTTTTGATGTAAGATGTGGTTTGTAAAAAAATGTTACCTTGGTTTCAAAAAAGGTTTAGGATTTGAGTATGTCGAAGCTTGTCCGACCTAATGAGTCTTTCATGCCCACGTGTTTAGATTTAGAATTGCTTATTAACATTCTTGAAAAAAGGCTTTAAAACAGTGAGCTTGCTTCATTGAAGGTGTTTTATATTGAAATAAGGAAAGTTGTGTTTGAAAATTCCGTGATAAACTTTGATTTTTTTGAAATGATTTTTTTTCAAAACGTACTTGTATGTATGTGAGATAAAGTTTTCGTTGGTTCTTCGTTGGGAACAAAATGTCTTTAGAATGATAGTATAAAGTGAGTGTGTTCTAGTGATGGACGAATTACGAAAATCGTGGGCAAGAGGTTCATTAGACCATCTAAGTTTGATAGGTAGCTTTTCGAAGATTTTGAAAATTTAGGAAAGAAATACTTAAAGTATCATTAGGAGTTTCGTGTATGTAATTTACGTAAATAAATTGTAGTGTGAGAAATATTTGGATAATATAATAAGGTTTGAGTTTTATGCATAAATGAGAAAAATTGAAACAATGGTAAAAGGTTTGAGTATAAGTTTTGATATAGTGATTGTTACAAAAATAGTCGAGTTGGAGTTAGACTTGACTTATTTCTCCAGCTTGAGTTTCGCGAAAAAACATATCTAAGTGATCGACAATAAAGTCACGTTTGAGCATGTTAGTAATACATATGAGTTCATATAGATGCCATAATCATAACAAGTATTCAAAAGTATAAATACATATGATTGCGTAAGGAGTATAAATTTAGTTGGTTTGCGAGAATTACAATTGTTGTTTTTTTATTGCGAATTGTGCATGGGGTTCAAATGAACGTAACAAGTATTAAAACACATAGAAATTAAGATAACATAAAAATAGGCTTAGTAAAATATTGGAGCGCTTTGGGTTGAGAAGCGTCGACTATTCCAAAGTGAATCGAAGATCCTTTCAAATTAGAGGAACATGTTTGGCCTATAGGTAAAATGCTCTCGTCGAGAAGCGATTAACGGCATTTTACCCTTCGAGTCACTACACGTCTCTAATTGATCGAAAAATCGAAACTTTGGCGAGACTGAAAATCAAGGAGTGGGACTAGTTGACAAGGTGCGGGGTTCACCCTTAACTTGACAACATCGTACCCTAAGCGTGGTTAGTACATTTCCAAACGTGGAGCGAATTCTGACTCGTTGGTAAGGGTCCACTAGAGTATGAAATGGAAATTTTCCATCAAGGTATGAATATCACTCTAACTTGATGGCGTAATTTCGTGAAAAGTCGAATACGCGGATTGAGAGTGATCACCAAAGTGGGGTTTCACCCCTATTTGGTGAGATCGTCTCATTTGTAATACGAGTGTCTTTAAGTCTTCAAGTGTGTATATTGTGTAAATGGTCTTAGGAAAGACACATTGTATATATATTAAGACCTAAAGAAATAGGAGAAGCAAGGTAGGAAGAATTAACATTTTAAACATGAATCAAGCATGGTCAAGTTTGGTCGCTTAAACAATAGACTAGGTCGAACATGGAAATTCTACTTAATTTCCTATAGTTATGGCTCTGATACCAATCTGTCACACCCCAACTGATGGCGGAAACATCAGAGTGAGATGAAAAAGATTGCTTAATGCATCATAACACTATTTGCGACAATATTAAATCAAAACTCGTTCATTTCATATATCAAATTAAAAATACAATTACAATATAAATAAAAATACAATTACAACATGAAAGCCTAATATTCTAGGTGCATTTTGTGTCGTCCTACTAGATTTATCGTGAGCATCATCATCAACCTGTAACATGTTAACATGTTAAAAGTATAGTTCAGTACAAAAGTATTGGCGAGTAACAATAAATAGCATAAGTATAAAAGAGTTTACTCAAATCCACATGGCAATTGTATACAAGGTAGGCTAGCATGCAATACTAATTGTCAAACCCAAGTGTCCACAAGAATGAATGTGTCCCTCATCACACGAAGTAACGAGACTAAAGTATGAATAAGAATAAGTATCAGCTTAAGCTTAACATTACCCCGACGGGCGGTGTGCTACTCTTATAGCGCTATATATGTTAAGTTGGGGCTAGCTAAGTTAATGACAATAAGCATGCATGAATTTAGCATGAACCTAAGCATAGCAATAAGCATGTATACCGGATCGAGTGTATAAAGCATGTAGTGTGTGTGTGTGTGTATTCATGTATTTTGTAAGTTAATATGTTACAACCAAATTGTATAAAAAGGGAAAATGGGTCAAGTGTACTCACGGTTTTGCAAGCTTTCACTTATTACTTCGCAAAGAGTTTGGAGGGTCGGAGGAACACCAACCTATCTTTTGAAAGCCTTGAACCTTTAGATATCGAGAGCTTTAGAGCTTTAGAGAGAAGATAAGAAGTGTTTGAGGTGTGAAATGAGAGTAAGAGGAGGTGGGTATTTATAGATGGGGTTAGGAGGGTTGTTAGATGGATGCATTTAATGCAACAAACACAAAATGAACCAATCTATGGGCAAGAAACCACTTTCTCTTGATTATGCTATTTTTACTCCTTAAACTTAGTTTATCTTTTATTTCATTGTAAAACTTGATATTTCCGCATGTTTTCAAGTGTATAATGTATATGTAAGTATATTTTAGGTATCAAGTACAAATGTATGAGTATTTGCACGTATAACAAGTGTTAGTTTGTATGTAAACACGTATTTAACCATTAAATGCATGTAAGACAAGTATGTATCAGGTATTAATTTTATTACGATCAAAGTCTCGGATTATAAGATTGAAAAATGAAATACGAATGCGATACGAATACAAGTTTTCATAAATAGAAATACGATTACACTTTCTAATTAAGGAAAGTATGAAAAAAGCGAGGCGTTACAAGATAGGCATTAAGACACATGTGACCTCTAGCCTACAACCATCACTTCATGTACAATAAGATCACTTCACCACCACCACACCCTCACCCACACCACCCAACCCCCACCCCTCGTCTCCTTTTTCCTAAAATTAAACCCAAGCACCTCGAAACATCCTAAAACTTTCAAATTTCACCTAAGATTCTTTCAAGACTCTCCTAGTAATCCCTCATTCTCTTTCTAAGAAACTAAGGTATTCTATGAATCTTGAAGCATTCAATTCATGAAAGAACTTGAACTTGCTTCAAAACAGCAAAGAAAACACTCTTGGAGGACATATTGTTCTGTAGGAATCTAAACAAGTGTCTTGTTTGATAATGTTACTGTAACATCCGTCAGAAAACGGATTTTACCAAACCCGCTCCGTTTATTAACCGAACAATCAGTTAAAAATTTCGTTGCGAATTTAATGCCCAAAATAATTTTAAACGATACATAATTAATTATTATATTGGAATATATAAAATGTTTTTGAAAAACTGTTAAAAATAAGAAAATTAAAATAATATGTTTCTGCCGGGTTTCGAACCCGGGTCAGTCAACCGGTTCAGTAATTTAACACACGCACACTCAACCACTGGGACACTAGTGTTCCTTGTTAATTATTAGAATCATTTAATTCATATCATGATTCTCGAATTCAAAACCGGCGCCCAAATTTCAGTAGTCGGAAATCCCGGCGATCTCACGAGATTGGACGGTTACTTCAGTTATAACGTAAACCTTAAACACTACATCGGTTATAACCGACGCCTGAGTCCGCGACACAAGCTATAACCGCCGGAGAATTTTTAACCTACGAATCAAGTCAGAAATCGGACCAAATTCATCGATGACCTGCCCTATAAATACCCCCTCGAACCTCTGCAAGCTTTTTCGCTCAAAACCGCACCCTTTCTCGGCGAAAACTCACTCGCCGGAAATCTCCTGCAAATCGCCGGAAAACCGGGTTTTTCACTTCTGTGCCTTACTCTAAACACTGAACACTCAGAACTCACACCGAAGCTACCCACATTCATCTCAAGCTCGTTGAAGACTCTCTGCTACAAGACACACGACGCCGGAATCTTTTGCTGGTCGCCGGAGTTCTGCCGGAGAAACAGAGGAGTCCAGTCGGTATACCTTACGCTTAAATCTTTCATTCTTTTTACATATCTCATCTGTAATTAACCTCAAAACACTAAAGAACACGATTAAAACATCGAACCAGTCGGACTTCCGATTCTGGTTAAAATCAACGAAGAAGACGAAGTTTCTGTAATGTTTAAGTTTATTATAAATCAAGATATAACTCGGGTTAGACACACAGTCCAGCGGTGGACTGTGTGCACAATAAACACGTAAACGTCTCGAGTTCGAATCTTGTCCCACGCATGCTGCCTTAATAAAAATGTTTTTTTTGTTAACCGAACCGGAGTCACCGCTGTACATGTTAAGTTTATTAATAACCGGAATAATAACCAAGTTAGACACACAGTCCAGTGGTGGACTGTGTGAATGTTTAATCACACCTCACGAGTTCGAGTCCGGTCTACTGCACCGATTCGGACAATTATCTAACTTTTTAAAATAAGGCAGAAATGAAATAATGAAGTTTGTTCATAAGTATAATATAAATCGGATTATTTAACAAGCTAGACACACAGTCCAGCGGTGGACTGTGTGTTAACTCAACCCACAGGTCCCGGGTTCGAGACCTGTGGAGCGCACCGGTCCGATTCAGTAAAATCTTTTTAGAAATAAATTGATTTTCGGATTAGTCTAATTAGTATATAAATATAATTAAAAACATAAATATTTCGGGTTAGACACGTAGCTCAGTTGGTAGAGCTGCGTGCACGCGTACGGGAGGTCTCGGGTTCGAGCCTCACCCAGCGCACACTTACACGCATACGAACCGGTCAAACAGTCAAGGTCAATGGTCAACGGTCAACGGTCAAAAAAGTCAACTTTTTTTATTATTTTTATTTATTTATTTTAATTAAAAATCAATTAAAAATACTTAAAAATAACATTTTTAAGGTTAGAAAATAGCCTTAAACTCACAAAAATACACCCAACAATCCTACTAAAATGGATTAATAAAATCCGTTTACTTACCAAACCATAATGCTATTTATCTAGGTTAATTTCACTCGTGGTTAAAACCACTTCGCGTGCATTCAACATCATCAACCGAACGCACCCACTGTGAGTGAATCTTACAACTCCCCCTTTTTAGTTACACGTTTTGGGGTGTGTCATGTGTCACAAAATAATTAACTCGTTTATTTAAACTTGTGCCATACCATATCGTGATCTAAACTTAGATTGTTTATATTGTTGTGATTATGTATTTCATTTTGTCAACTTATATGAAATTCATTCATTAAGCCCATCAGTTCCTCGTGGGAGACGAGTTGAGCAACGCATGCCTCAAAACCAATCCATTATTGTTCATGTGTGTATTATTGAGTTTATATTGTTTGTAGTTATGTCTTTCATATTATCATGTTTATGCAATTCATTCATTAGGCCCATCAGTTCCTCGTGAGAGACGAGTTGAGCAACGCGTGCCTCTAAACGATCCATTATTGTTCATGTGTGTATTGTTTAATAAGTTTACATCTATTTTTACTCATGTGTGGTTGTGCACTTTATTTCATAATCAATTAAATAAACTTGTTCAAATGTTTTCCATAGGATTCACTCGCTAACTTTTTGTTGATCCAAAAACCCTTTTTACACATGATACATGTGAACAGGATGAAGCAAGGAAAACATAGGAAAAGCCTTAGAAGAAAACAATGAAGCCTAGATTGATATTTAGGACATGTTGTAATATTGATTGTAATTTTTCATTAAAGTGTATTAATGAATATGAAACGTTAAAATAAATGTCATGAGCTTTGATGATAACCCAATCATGCCCCGATCACCTTTTCCGCTGCGGGTCGGGGTGTGACAGATTGGTATCAGAGCCATGACTATAGGGATATAGGATAGGTTATTAGACCCTTAGAGCCTATACTATAGTGTGCCTAAATTTTAATTGATTAGGTGGTTACATACAAACTTGTGATATTTATTTGTTTCATATTTGTTTATACTTACAGTCAAACATACATACTTATATACATATTCATTATACATATATCAATGTTCATATATTCAATTCATTTTCATACTCTCATTATTCAAAGATTTTGTTGCAATTTTCAAATCTCATCAAAGTAAGTTCTGCGACGGGCATGTAGTAACTGGAAGGGTACAAGTACCGGTAGTCGGAACGTCCTGTCTAGGTTGGCATTCGTATAAATCCAATATAACGGACCAGTTTGCCTACCTGGGGACTAACGATGAGAGTACGAAGGACCTATTAGGCCAAAGCATGCCACACCAAACGTCGTTCGAACTAACCCACTTTGAGGTGTCACCGTGTCTACACCTAGACACATTCCGAATACCATACGTTGTATACATATTTCTCGATTTTCTCTGGGTTTTAGTGTACGCAACCAGGCTAACACATGCGAACCATATGAAAAACCCGGTATTCATGGGGGCCCACATGATTACGAAGGTGAAGTATGGCGGCATGTAGGGCCTAATGGCGAGCAAAGCCCAAGACATCCTATGGATGTAGTAGATTTATTTTTCTATAATTATTTTATGAATGTTCATTCCTAGTGCGACCCATGATCCCAAAAACATCCAACTCATACTCTTGACATGTATTCCTTGTAGATGTCTTCTAACCTCACCCGTAGGAAGATGAGAGCAGGAAAAGCCCGCGAGCGCATGGCTGCCCTAATCGCTCAACAAATGGCTGCCGTAATACCCAACATTGTAATCCAAGTTCAACAAGCACTTACCGCAAATCCTGTCAATCAAGAAAATCAAAACGTTATAAACTCTCCCCCAAATACCACTAAATGCACCTACAAGCATTTCAAATCATGCGACCCTCCGAAATACAAAGGGACTGAAGGTGTCACTGCTCTCCTCCATTTGTTTGAAGAGATGGAGAACACTTTTCTAAATTGCGATTGCCCCGATGATCGCAAAGTGCGATATGCTACCGGTCGATTATATGGAATAGCACTTACTTGGTGGAATACAGAGAAGGCCAAACGAGGTGTGGAAGATGCTATGACTTTAACTTGGAACGAATTGAAGGAAATCATGACCAGATGATTTTGCCCAAGGAGCGAAATCAAGAAATTAGAAGATGAATTTTATTCGTTGAAGCAAAAGGAAGGAGACCACACCACATACAACAAAAGATTCCTCGAGTTACATCAAATGGTTCCCAACATGTTCACTCCCCTTTACCGTTTGATCGAGCACTACATTTGTGGTCTTCCGTCAAAGATTCAAGACTCTGTAATAAGCACCACGCCTGCAACTTTGGAAGCAGCAATGGAGCTAGCAACAGCGCTCAGTGAGAACCGAATCCGGAACAAAGACTTCAAGGAGGAGAAGAAGAAGGATAAAGCATCGACTGAGACCTCCGACTACACCCAAACCGAATCCCCTTCTCAACCCAATCCTAAAAGAAAAAGAGACGGGCAACTTTTCGCTACTATCCAACGAAATCAACCAATTTCACACGCCATACCCATCCAAGCTATCCCAATCACTCAAGTGGCACCCAACTCAACTTACCCAAATAAGAAACCATATCTTGGACCTCACCCTCGATGCAACAACTGTTTTTATCACCATCCCCTTACCTTACCTTGTCGACTATGTGCAACTTGTGGACGCTATGGTCATTTGAGCAAGGTTTGCCGCACCTTTCAAAACCAAATCTCTTCCCCTACTCAAAACATGGTCCAAACCTATCAACAACCCCAATACCCCATGTTCCCATATGTTCGAGCTTGTTTCAATTGTGGCAACCCTACCCAATTTAGAAACACATGCCCTCAATTGGTTAACGTCATCAACGCTCAAGCCCAATCAAACCCAGTTAACCAAGTAAACCAAGAAAACCCAACCGCTAGGCCATCAGCAAGAGGAAGAGTCTTCAACATCAACGCCAATCATGTCGAAGATAATGACGGCCCAAACGAAGATACCCAACTAGTCCTCTTCACCGAAGATCCAGATTCGACTCCAATCATTTAGTTTTATGTTTTTCTTTGTGTTTTAGAATCACATAGAACCAATCATAACTTAAGGATAAAGCCAATGAAACTTTGACAAGAATATGGTGGATACGCCGCTGGTACTTCCTATATATAAGTATTCTTGTCAAAGGATCAGAAGCATTATCTGGCGGTTATGAGAGGTTCCATGTGTAAACTGTTTGAGTAATTATTGTTTATTATTTCAGTACATGCAATTTCATAGGCTGCCGCTCCCCATTACATTATGAGCGTTGAGCATGTTCCCCATTTCATTATGAGGTTGAACCTGGCGTGCCCACATACGATCGGCTCCGTTTGATTGAGCCTTGATCGCACAGACATTTTTCATTTTCAGTACATGCAATACGATCGGCTCCGTTTGATTGAGCCTTGATCGCACAGACATTTTCATTATCAGTATCTTGTGGTTGTTGTGTTTGTTGTAGAGTCACATAGAACTAATCATAACTTGCGGATAAACTCAATGAGAATTTGACGAGAATATGGTGGATAAGCCGCTGGTACTTCCTATATATAAGTATTCTTGTCAAAGGATCAGAAGCATTATCTGGCGGTTATGAGAGGTTCCATGTGTAAACTGTTTGAGTAATTATTGAGTAATTATTGGTTATGAGAGGTTCCATGTGTAAGCATTATCTGGCGGTTATGAGAGGTTCCATGGTCAAACAGTCAAGGTCAAACAGTCAACGGTCAAAAAAGTCAACTTTTTTTATTATTTTTATTTATTTATTTTAATTAAAAATCAATTAAAACTACTTAAAAATAACATTTTTAAGGTTAGAAAATTGCCTTAAACTCACAAAAATACACCAAACAATCCTACTAAAATGGATTAATAAAATCCGTTTACTTACCAAACCATAATGCTATTTATCTAGGTTAATTTCATTCGTGGTTAAAACCACTTCGCGTGCATTCAACATCATCAACCGAACGCACCCACTGTGAGTGAATCTTACAACTCCCCCTTTTTAGTTACACGTTTTGGGGTGTGTCATGTGTCACAAAATAATTAACTCGTTTATTTAAACTTGTGCCATACCATATCGTGATCTAAACTTAGATTGTTTATATTGTTGTGATTATGTATTTCATTTTGTCAACTTATATGAAATTCATTCATTAAGCCCATCAGTTCCTCGTGGGAGACGAGTTGAGCAACGCGTGCCTCAAAACCAATCCATTATTGTTCATGTGTGTATTATTGAGTTTATATTGTTTGTAGTTATGTCTTTCATATTATCATGTTTATGCAATTCATTCATTAGGCCCATTAGTTCCTCGTGAGAGACGAGTTGAGCAACGCGTGCCTCTAAACGATCCATTATTGTTCATGTGTGTATTGTTTAATAAGTTTACATCTATTTTTACTCATGTGTGGTTGTGCACTTTATTTCATAATCAATTAAATAAACTTGTTCAAATGTTTTCCATAGGATTCACTCGCCAACTTTTTGTTGATCCAAAAACCCTTTTTACACATGATACATGTGAACAGGATGAAGCAAGGAAAACATAGGAAAAGCCTTAGAAGAAAACAATGAAGCCTAGATTGATATTTAGGACATGTTGTAATATTGATTGTAATTTTTCATTAAAGTGTAGAGCTTTGATGATAACCCAATCATGCCCCGATCACCTTTTCCGCTGCGGGTCGGGGTGTGACAGTTACGGTTTTGGTGATCCAATAGAGGAAAATCATGTGGTGATAGAGGAACCATCCATCATACATGTGTATGTGTAGTAACGTTGCTTAATGATTCACCCAAAACATGAAAATACATTAAACACACTAAAACTAACATGTATCATATCACATCTTTTATTTTGTTAAGAATTTTTTTGAAAGATTCTTGAACTAACATCACTAGTAAGTTGTTAAGATCATAACCATATAACTTTTTCTGAAAAATGGCCTTTAAAACGTTGAAAAAAAATGGAAACGAAAAGTGCAAAAAAATTAGCTTGAAATAAGCATAAGGCTACAAGATGTGTTCTACAAGGCTTATATTCACCAAGTTTTGATGAATCCACAAAGTTTATACTTAAACCAGCCTAGGATGGTGGTTTTATAAGGACAAATTGGTGAATAAACTGCTGGGAATGACAAACAGAAAATCAAAACCGAAAAGAAAACCCTAAGAGTAGAAACCCTAGCTACTCAAACAACTCCATGTAAACCTATCCTTTGTTAATGTTCTAACCCAAATGTCAAAATATTTCAAATATATGAAAGATTTTTTGCATAACAAGGAAAGGCTTGAATAATTACATCAAGTGATTTTAAGGGTATAATGATCAATTGTTTTGTTCAACAACATTTCCTAAAAAATAGCTCGACCTAGGTAGTTTCACTACCCCCTGTTCCATAGGTGGGTTGGGTAGTAAGCAATGCACTAGCAGACTGTTAGGATCTGAGTTTTAGCTTATGTGTGTTTTTGTTTGTGAAACAGTGAAGTGTTGATGAAATACGTGAAGTATAAATGGAAATAGTATGAATGCAGTGGAATTAAACATCAACACAAGCTTGGAAAGTTATGATAATGTTTTCTAATTATAATAAAAAGATTACAAAATACAAATATGACTGTCACTCCCCTCAGCTTGATCACTATGCTTCTATTCATACAAAAGGAACGTCAAGTGATAAAATAAATCTTAACAGGACAGGTCTATTTATACTAAGTAAAACATCTGTTGGCAATCAGCACTGACATCACCCTGATATCGATATCTAACATTCCTAACAGAAAAGATTCCTCTCTAACATATGATGAATCCTAACAATTGTTCTAAGACTCATAAACGCTGATTTAGAGACATTGTTCTATTGGTAGCACTTGTTCTTGAAACCTGTATTTGTTTATTTAAACAACTGTTCAGGCCAAAACAGATCTTTAAGTCTTCAAACAAATGCTCTCTTAGTGTTCAAAATTCACTATCTATGGATGAGTTGATCTTCATAAGTTATCTTTATTTCTTTATCAAAATAGTATATTTGGCTTTTGCAATCATCAATTCTTTTACATGTTCAACACAAACCTAGGTGCAAGTATCAATCTCATCCCGCCTAAGTGTTTACAAGATTGGGTATTGGGGAACCACTCCTAACTATAATGACCATCCAACTAGTTGATCGATTAGTCAAATACCCATGGGGAATAGTTGAAAATCTATTATCCAAGATAAGTGAATTTGTATTTCCAGCTGGTTTTGTAATTTTAGATATGCAGGAAGACAATAAAGTACCACTCGATTTAGGAAGACCCTTTCTTGCCAGATCTTGGGCAATGGTTGATATGAGTGACGGTAAGCTTACCTTGTGGGTTGCGGAAAAGAAATGAAGTTTGGAGTTGGTCATCATGTAGAGGACGACCCATTGTAATACGTGGAAGCAGTTGATATAAGCTTGAAATATGCGATCGAGATAAGTAACCTCATGGGATGCATAGCATCCCGCTTTGGTACAACCTGATAAATCATAGTGATCCAACCAAAAACCCTAAACATGGTGCGCCATAACGGCTTACCATGGGTAAATAAAAGCCAGAAAGAATTTTTTAAAATAATCAATGTAAGTAAATTTAGCATAATGCAACCTAGGATTGGGATTAAGTTCCCTGTATTTCTGATACTTTACTTAATTTTCGTAAATTATTAAAGCTTTCTATGAAGAAAATAAGAAGATTTGTTCGTATGGATGCAATTTTCAATTAAGAAAATATCAATGTTCTCCCAGCATGATACAACCAAATATTCAAACATGGATATTATGTCTTTATTTTCTTTGGTAGCAATAAAAGTTTTAGAGCAAGGGAGTGATGATAAGCAAAGCAATGATTGGTTTTTGAAAAGGCTAGTAATGATAGACAAGGTGGTTTGTTGAAAAGGCAACTCGTGGGTACCCATCCCCAGGATTTCTTCGACTCTAAAAAGGGAGTGTTTGTTCTCTCTCTTACACTTTTTATTCACATTCTCTTGCAACATATACATTTGGTTAAGCACATTGGGTACAGTGTGCATTTTAAGTATGGGGAGGAAAACACGGGTCAATAAATAAAAACTTGAATTTGTATGCGTCTAAAAATTATAACGTTCACAAAACTCTCTTGGAACCAGCTTTTTTACAGCCGATTTTTTTTAAACATACAAAAATAACATCTATTTTTAAAAATATGGGTATAGAAAGTCGTATCTTAAACGCATTTCAAACGCTAAAACCCCAAAAAGTGTTTTTTGATTTGTAGATATAAAAAGAAATTTTAGATATAACAAGTAGAAACATATAAAATTTTCTTTTGTATAAAATCACACTAAAACTTTCTCACCTATTTTTAATGTGAGAACGATATGAATAGACCATGGGTCATGCCTATGTACCATGTCTTGTGCCTTTATTACCGGTCAGATTCTCAAGATTTGGTCAGGCACAGGTCGTGCCTCTCTGCCAGCATATATAAAAGGAGCCTTGCACCTCCTATTTCCATTGCACTGTTCTTTCCTTCTCTTCCATAACACCCTCTGATTCTACCCACTTTATTTAAGTTTTTGTAATCATTAAGAATTGTAAGAACATCATTAGGTAATTATCAATCTCATAATGATTAATATAATATATCCAAGTTTGTAAAAACAATCTATAAAGCCATGAGTGGCTAAGTGATATGCTCAAAATGCAACATATAATTGTATCAAATACTGTATAAAATCAACCTTTTATAGTATTAATGTTGGAAAAAAGTGGTTTCTTTTTATACTTCTGATTTTCGGGATAAAAAGAGCTTAAATGTACAAAAGGAACAAATTAACGGCAAAATCCAGCAAAAATATGAAAGACAGGAAGATAACACATTATACCAACCCTCCGAGCTTCACCCCAAGATCAAAAATAACATATCTGAAGTTTGGCACGGGGCCATGCTCTGTCGGTGTGGGGTCGTGCCCCTTCAAGATTCTAGATCAAAGAGACAAACAAAAGCAGACAAAAGACACGGGGCCGTGTCCTTTTGGGCACGGGTCGTGGTCAACTTCTAGATTCGCATATCTAGGATAGTACATCAAGTACAAGGGCCACGAGGTCGTGCCATTGACGCACGGGGTCGTGTAGCAGGCTGATCTGACACTAGAATTAAATGAAGACAAAGAAGAAGGAAGACACGGGGCCATGCCCTGCAGTCACGGCGCCGTGTGAAGGGTCTGTTCTTAGCTATAAATGGGGTGCTTGGTTTCATTCCAACTCATCCATTGGCAAACCATTTCTCTCACACCTGCCACCACTCCACCATCATCTTCCACCACAATCATTAGATTTTAGAGTGTGTAGTAGTATCGCGATCCAAGATCGATAGTAAGAGCCTTTGTCAAACTATGGCCATGCTTAGCTAATCTCTTACAACACTTGGTGAAGACGAAATCTTTTATGTATCACTTTTGATTTCCAATGTTTGGTAAATTTTTTAATTGGGTTTGTACTAATTATTTTAATAACTAGTTTCTTTATATTGAAAGTGAGTTTTATTCTATAATTCCTTCATGTTTTGTTGATTCACTCATTCGTGTCTTTTGGGTCTATCTAAAGTACGTTAACTGTCTAGAAGGGGGTTAGAAGGGTGGTTTTGGTAAAATTCTAGCCTCATTAACTGTATAGATTCTGCGAGGACTTGGTTCAAGCTCATTAGGACTTTCTTTGAGGCAGATAGCATCAAATCGGGGGAAGTAAGAACGGCTTGAATCCCTTATTTATAAATTACTATTAATACTGTAAACAAGCCTTGCGGGACAGTATCCCTGCTGACTCAGACCAATATGGCCGAGGGTAGTGTTGCCTCCAAAAGAGGGACATGCCATATTTCGCATTAGTAACTCACTTAATTAACTTTCAATATTCTGACCTTGGGGACTGTATCCCTGCTAACTCAGACTAATATGGTCGAGTGCCTCCAAAAGTGGGATATGCCACTTTAATCAAGATAATCTCTTAAATACCCAAAGTGCGGAAATTATCAAAGGAAATGGATGTATTGTAAAATACATTGATTTATCATGTATAGTTTTGTACATTTTCGTATTCGTTAGTTCGATTTTTAGGGAGATATAGTTTCTTTTGATCGTTTGTTTGTTTACAGGTCCCAATTGCTGAAAAGTGAAGAAAATGGTTAAAATCACCTGGAAAAGAGTTAATAGCAAGGTTCGGGTCGAGTCGTAGCTGAACGGAATGCAAACAAGGAATTCTGAGAAAATGACCTTGTCGCGCTACTCGACCCCTAAAGAGAAAGAGCTACGCGTAACGTCTAGGGATATAATATAATTTTTAGATTGTGTACACGCCGCGTCACGCGTAGGTGAAGTAGTATACCAGTCGCGTAACGCGACGGGGTGGTTTGTCGTGGCAGAGCTTGTGTTCGAGCTGGATTGTTGCTGGATTAATATATAAACATCATAAACTCATAATTCAAAGCTAGTTACGAACCAGCAGCAACTTGGGTGAAAATTAGACATCTTTTGGAGCGTTTTAAGAGCTTGAAGCAACCAGTTGAAGTTCAGAAGCTTAGGAATTCACCGGGTCGTCATCATACCATTCGGGTGTCTTTATTCTTCGTTTCTTACATTGATTATGTTTCTTGTTATTAAAGAACTTCTTTTGTGATTTGTTCAATGACTATGATTGGCTAGATCTTTTATACTACCTAGATTGGATGAACGGTTATGTAAAGTTTTGACTTTTATTATAGATTATTAGCTACTATGGATTATTTGCAAAAGTGGTTGACTCGATTATTGGTTTGATGTGTTTGCATGCTTAAAATTGTTTGATTGACTTTTATTACTTCGTATGAGTCTTGATGAATGTCTTTCACGGAGTAAGTTTATGCTAGATTATAATTAATTTTGTGATCTTTGACGTTAATTGGCCAATACACTTTAGAAGCGGTAATCAGTAATTAAATAAGTTTAAGGGTTATACTAATCTCAATAGCTGTGAGGTGCGAGGTTATTGTTAGGTCTAAGTCATTAAATTGCTAAGTAGGAGCTTCGTGAGGAGTCTGAACTATTTTACCTTTTGACCATTGTCTAACAAGTCTAATCAAGAACCTGAGTCTATCCTAGGTTTATAGACTGTGAGGGAGTAAATCGAATTAGGATACTTTCGTAAAACACTTAGATAGCCTGTGAGGGAGTCTAGACCAACCGGTATAATTAACAACCTTTAGAATGCCATAAGTGTCTTCCTAAGAAGGGTCGGGGGTCTTGTTCAATATTTCGGCTGGTTTAGTATTAGAAGATCCTGGTTCCATAATAGCTAATTTCCTAATAATATCATTACTGAAGCAAACCAAGATTCCAGTCTAGGTAGTTGTTTCCACCATCTGAGTAAAACCCGAGTTTAGTTCGTGCTTAGTTAATTTAGTTAATTAGTAATTAATTTGATTGAAATTTTAGGATTTTTATTACCCCCCCCCCGAACAAATATAAAAATGATTAGTGTCGTGTCCGTGTCAGTCTAGGTCTAGATTCTAATTAGCGTAGTTAAATTGAGTCTCGTGGGTTCAATATCCGGACATACTTAGTTTTACTAAAGTCGATAGGTTCACTTGACGGTTAGTAGTTTAGTCGAGTTAGAGAGTCTAGAGTATTACTTTGAGTCTAAATATAGGTTAATTTTAGTTGTTTTTATTGAACTACTTTTAGCACATCAGATATGTAAAAGATAAGTCGAAAACAAGTGATTCTATCTTGTCTGTTTGTTTCTTTTATTTTCTTCTCCTTATTTAAATTATTCATCAAAACCCTTTCTCAAAGTTTGAGTCAGTTAGACGTTGACAATAATCCGGCATTAAAAACTCTTGTGTCTTTAGATGACCTCGGTATCTTGCCATCACTATACTACACTAACGATGGGTGCACTTGCCCTAACATGTTGTAGAGAGTGAGGATTATATCGTGTTTTATAAATATAAAGCTTGCATAAACAAATGAAAAGTACTTAAAATATATCTAAAAATTATACCCACACTCCATCACGTCAAGTTTTCAGCGCCGTTGCCGGGGACACAAGGATTTTAAGAAAGCTCAAAATCAACACTCTAACCATTTTCTTTAAATTTTTTGTCCAAATTTCTGTTCGTTTTTCTAAAAATTTTAATTATAGTAGACTAACACAGGGCCGTGCTGAACTAACACGGGGCCATGCCAAATCCGCAGTCACTGAAATTCAAATAAAACTTTTTTCTCAGAAGACTCACATGGGGTCATGCTAATTCGACATGGGGCTGTGTAAGAAACGCCCAGTACCGAATAAATCACAATCCCTAACACGGGGCCGTGTTACCTTAACATGGGGCTATGTACTCCTTCTGTTTCCATAAAATTTTTCTATTTCCATGAGCCGTAATCTTCTAGGTATTATCCAAACAATGGATTTATTACATGGGAGATTATTACTACAATGATGATGGTTATTATGAGGAGCCATATTATACCATATGCGGTGAATCTCATTCGATACAGAATTGTTACTTTTTCCAACCATCAACCTCATACACAACATATGAGGAACCACGGTTTGAGCTTCCAAAATCAAGCTTTAATTGGGATACTAAAGCATTTGAAACATACGAGACACCACCTACAATCGTACCTGAAGCAGAAAGCCTCATACAAAGTCTCAAGAACCTAGAAGTCTTGATCAAGCAGTCTCATGCAAAGAAGAGACCATTTGTACCAAGGAGGTAATCATCTAAGAGGTAAAACCTCAAGAACCGAAAAAAAGAGAAACCACTTGAAGAAAGCCCAACGCATGAAGACGAAAAATCCAAACCAAGCAATTCGAAAGTTAAATTCTCAAAGGTAACTTTCGAGGAGGGACACAAAGACCTCTAAGAAGTGCACATTCTCCAACTTCTTTCGAAAATTATAGTTTGGTTCCATCTCATGCTAAGATTTTAAAAGAGGTAACTACTGACGGGTGGTCCATCGGACAACCCTCAAGTGCTTTAAAAGGATTAATATTCCGCACTTAATTGGGTTAATTACTGGAATGTGATAACTACGGTGTGAATGGCTTTGCAGGTACGAAAGAGCATAAATAGACGCTTTTAATGTGCTTTGATTGGAGCTTGTACTTAGCTAAGTGAAGATGGAAAAATAGAGAGTTGATAAAAGAACAAGATGAGGAAAAACTGGAACCACCGTAGGCTACGGCAGGCGCCATAGCTTACGGTGATGTCTGACTCTTTATTTGTGCACCTTAAGCCAGAAGTTTGAAGCCGTAAGGAGATGATCACCACCGTAGGCTACGGTGGGCATCGTAGCTTACGGTGGTGACCTGCAAGAAAAGTGTAACTGCCTTTCAAATCGGTTTTGAAGAGTCTTTTGGCATGTCATATCATTGGAGACGCTTCTAAGCAGTTTTAGGGGGATTTTGGAGTGTGCTTCTTGGATCAAAAACAATTTCTAACATTTGTTTTGTGTTTGTGATTCGTATGAACATGGAATTTGATGGTATGATGATTTGCATGACCATGAGTGGCTAAACTCATTGTGATCATCCTAGGTTGAAGGTTTGTCTAAGACATTTGTGTTTTTATCCGTATTTCTAGAATAATAGACTTGCAATGTTTGTAGTTTATTATGGTGTTTGAATGTTTGTTTGTAAGCTGTTAATTGATGTTTTGATCTTAGCCTAAATCGTCAGTTCTTGGTGTCATTGACAATCGAGATATCATAGTAGGGGTTAGGGTTGGATATTGGTTAATTGGTCATCGGGTAACAACCTCGCACTTTTATAATCCGAGTACTTAGTCCACTTTCATCACGAACAAATAACCATACATAAATCATGTCTATGTGATTCTTTCTAGTTGGGTTTAAACCCGAATGTCCATTGAAATCAGAAACCTAGGATGGTCAATTTCTCCTAAACTATATTAATATCCAATCTTTGATTTGCAACTTATTTAGTTAATCTTAATTTTAAAACCAAACAATCAAAATCTTGAATTCACTTTCCTTGCATTTTAATAATCAAGTCATTTTAGCTTAATTCTTAGATAACACATATTCCACAAACTCCCTGTGTTCGATATCCGCTTATCGCTAACTATTAGTAGTATTTGGACTAAATTTGCCTGACACTACAATCTACGTCAAATTTTAGCTTTGTTGTCGAGGAGTAGTGCGCAACGTGGGTTATCTTTGATAGTTTAGTTTGTTATTTTCCGGGTTTACGATGGTTGTGTTAGTGTGCAGGTATTTACAGGTGCATGCATGCTAGAGGCTCTCACAAGCTATCACCCTTGGCATTTGATCTGGAGATTGAATGAACTTTGCGAAGAAACAGAGTTTTACTACAAGAAAATAAAATTAGTGGTTCACCAACAACGCCTACAACAATTAGTTGTACCGGTTAACACAATGGATCCACTACCTCCCAGTACGAGTCAAACAGCACCATCCACACCTTCACCAACTTCAACTACCCATCCTACTTCAACACATGAAGTCAACCCCACCAACACCACAGCACCCGCAACTACCCAAACCAGACCCGTTCCCATTTTTAGCTCCACATCAATGGTTCCACCCTTTTCATCCTTTTTCCCAACTTCCGGTATCATCTTCTACACAATCACTACCAAATCAATTCCCACCAAGTTCAACCATTGTTCATACTACCTCTACGTTTCAACCACAAAACCAACCGGGTTTTCACTATCCATCTTCTCAGTTTGTGCAATCTTCGGGTGTAGGAGGAGATGGATTTGATGATGGGTATGAGGAAGAATTTGGAGGATATGAAGAAGACGGGCATTATTATGGAGGAGATGGAGGTAATTTGGGACCTCAAGGAGAAATGGCTTATCAACAAAGACAACAAGTTGAACAAATTCAAGAAGTGGTTAGGCAACCAACGGGGGTACAACAGATTCGTCCGTAAGGGCCACAGTTTCAACGGCCAATGCCTCTACAACAAGTTCAACCTCAATATAAACAACCTCAATTTTAAAGGCAAATGCAACAACAGTTTGCACCTCAAAAACCGAGGCAAGGCCAAGCGGGTCGACCGAGAGTACAATTGGCTGCTCCACGAAGACATCACCGAGAGGTGGTGAGGGGGATTGAAGCTCATTTTAGACCCGTTATCACTAATAACCCTTCTCCAGTGATGATTCCTCATCACCCGGATGGAAGAACATTTGAGGTTAGAATAACCGTACTCCAAAGTTCGCCGAAGTATAAGGGGTTAGCAACGGAGGAACCGTACTTCCATTTGGAGACATACGATTCTATTTGCAATACTATTGGAGGACAAGGTTTTTCTTCGGATGATGTCAAGTTGGTACTCTTCCAATTTTCTTTGGAAGACAAGGCGAAAAGATGGTTTCATTCTTTGCCATCCGCGTCAATATACACATGGGCTGACATGCAACAAAGGTTTTTGGAAGAATTTTTCACAGCCCAAAAGACTAATGAGGCTAGGCGGAGTTTGAGAAGTTTTCAACAAAAACCGGGTGAGATGTTTCATGAAGCATTCGAGAGGTTTAATATGATGTTAAAAAATTGTCCTCACCATGGCATTGCACTTTGGGATTTATTGAATGCCTTTCATGAGGGGTTGAGTTCGGAGGATGCTCGTGA
The DNA here is from genome assembly GCA_947069175.1 of Scalesia atractyloides. Lineage (NCBI taxonomy): Eukaryota > Viridiplantae > Streptophyta > Magnoliopsida > Asterales > Asteraceae > Scalesia > Scalesia atractyloides. Next base: position 87,417,375 of record CAMTDV010000012.1, read on the forward strand.
TTTAATGTCGGTTACTGATGGTACGTTTGGTACAAATTTTGAGCAAAATGATTGGCATTTTTGGAGCAAATGGCGGTCACGTCCAAGAGGAATGCGCAATCTTCAAGAAGCGCAGGGCATGTCATTACAAGACCTCAAGTTCATGCGGTAGATGATGGGGGGTACAAGCAACTAATCAAATGTATGACATTTGCACAAATTGCAATGAATTGGGTCACTCGGCTGATGTGTGCTTGGTGGGTGTGGTTGAAGGGCAAGTAGAAGAGGTGAATGCTATTCAAGGGGGTGATCGTAATATCAACATGAACTCGAACACATACCACCCCGGGTTAATAACCATCCCAATTTTCGTTATGGGAACCCGACGAACCAAGCCAATCCAAATTTCCAAGGAGCTCAAAGAAATTTAGTTCCACGCCAACAATACAATCAATGTAATTTTAGAGGTGGGAATAGTCAAGGCTACTAAGGGCAATTTCAACAATCGGGTGGCCAAAGTGGTACCACGGGTCAAACTTCATCAAGTGGGAATTAAGTTATGGATATGCTCGATGCAACAAGATATGCAAAGGATAAATCAACTTGATGAAGTTCGGATGCAAAAGAATGAGGTCCCTGACAAGAGCATACAAACATTGACCCCTCAAATGGGTCAACTTGCAACCGAGGTGGCGGAGTTGAAAAAGGTAAAGGTCAACTTCCTAGCGACACAATGGTAAATCCTTCTCATAGTTCTTCATGTAATATTCCTATTAACCATGTTAGTGTTTTAAGAAGTGGAAAAGAATTAAGGCAAACTTGTCACCGGGATTGGTTGATGGGATGGTTGAAGATATTACGGGAAAGAAAGTGATGAGGATGAAGTCTCACCGTCAATTGTGTCTAAGGACCCTAATGTTGAAAAGGTAATTCAAAAATCGGGGTTGGGTGAAATATTAAAAGATAAAAACGAGGAAGGGGGACCAAGTCAAGTCCCATTGTCATCAGCTTTAGTTGACCCGGGTAAGAAAAATTTTATTTCAACAAGGGGTCATCCAAAAGAGGAATTGTGGGAGGTTTTCAAGCAAGTCAAAGTAAATCTCCCCTTACTCGATGCAATTAAACAAGTACCCGTTTATGCAAAATTTTTAAAAGAATTATGCACACAAAAGAGGCAACAAAAGAAAAAATTGCCCAAGTGGGTTGACTTGACCGGACAGGTAAGTGCGGTGCTTAAAGGGGTCTTCCTCCCAAACTCCAAGATCCGGGAACGCCACTAATAAATATTCAAGTTGGAAGTTTTCAAATGTCAAAGGCGTTATTAGATATTGAAGCTGGAGTAAGTATTTTACCACGGGCTTATACGACCAATATGATTTTGGTCCATTAGGAGACAACGGTGGTTCTAGCCGATTTGTCTCATAAGTTACCTCGAGGGATGGTGCAAGATGTCATAGTAAAGGTTGATGATTTTTATTATCCGGAAGACTTTTTGGTCTTAGATTACTCATCCGCGGACCCAAAACAACAACAAAATGTTGTTTTGGGTCGACCATTTTTTAGCACCGCTCATACCGTGATTGATTGTCGACTTGGTACGATCGACATGACGTTTGGCAATAGAAAAATGAGATTGAATGTTTTTACTAATACTTCTAACTCTACAGGTGTTGATGAGTGTTTTATGGCAGATTTAGTTGACGGATGCGAACCACACGAGTATGAGGAAGATTGGGTAGATGTTTGTGTTTGTGATTTTTCTGAGCAGGTACACGCGTGTGCGTTGAGGTTTGAGGAGAAAGAGCAAGATGCAATGGCAGTTAAGGAGAGTCGACCGCCATGGACCCATCAGTTCGAGAGCTTACCGCTGGAGATTAATTCGGGGACGAAGCCATCATTAGAGGAGCCACTGAAGTTGGAGATGAAAGACTTGTCGGGCCATTTGAAGTATGCATTTAAAGGGGATAATGACACTTTACCAGTTATTATTGCCTCTTTTGGAGACGGCTCAAGAGCAAGAGTTGTTGAAGGTGTTGAAAGCAAATAAGGCGACTATTGGTGGACGATAGCTGATTTGAAAGGAATTAGTCCATCAATTGTCATGCAAAAAATCATCACGACAGAAGATGCGAAACTAACTAGAGAGGCTCAAAGGAGATTAAACCTGAATCTACGAGAAGTGGTAAAAAGGAGGTAATTAAGTGGTTAGACACAGGTATAATCTATCCGATTTCAGATAGTGCTTGGGTAAGCCCTACCCAAGTGGTGCCTAAAAAGGCCGACATTCAAGTAATCAAAGATGAAAATGGTGAACAAATCGCCACACGACCAGTCACCAGGTGGCGTATTTGTATCGATTACCAGAAATTGAATGCCGCGGCATCTAGGACCATTTTCCATTGCCTTTCATTGACCAAATTATTGAAAAATTATCAGGTCAAAAATATTATTGCTTTTTAGATGGGTATTCGGGGTATAACCAAATTGCCATTCACCCGGATGACCGACACAAGACCACTTTCACTTGTCTGTATGGCACTTTTGCTTTTCGGCAAATGCCATTCGGTTTGTGTAATGCCCCGGCGATTTTCCAACGATGTATGATGAGTATTTTTCGGACATGGTTGGGGAGTTACTTGAGGTATTCATGGATGATTTCTCCGTTTTTGGCACAAGTTTTAAGTCTTGTCTCGACGAGTTGGAAAAAATTTTAAAAAGGTGTGTCGAGAAAAACTTGGTGCTAAGTTGGGAGAAAAGTCATTTCATGGTCCAAGAGGGTATTGTGTTGGGTCATGTTATTTGGAAAGGGGGATGGAGGTAGATAAGGTAAAAATTCGGGTAATACCATCTTTGCCTCCACCTAAAAATGTTAAAGGGGTAAGGTCATTTTTGGGACATGTGGGATTTTACTGGCGATTTATTAAAGGTTTTAGTTTTATCACTAAACCTTTATGTAATTTGTTACTAAAAGATGTACCTTTTGATTTTACTAACGAATGTATGCAAGCCGTTACTATTTTGAAGGAACAGTTGGTGAAAGCTACCATTTTGCAACCGCCGGATTGGTTAAAGTCGTTTGAGATCATGTGTAATGCGAGTGACACAACTATCGGAGCGGTTTTAGGTCAAAGAGTTAATAAAAAGCCGGTAGCAATTTACTATGCAAGCAAGACATTGTCCGAGGCGCAACTGAATTACACCACAACCGAAAAGGAATTATTAGCAGTGGTGTATGCCTTGGACAAATTCGGTCGTACATCTGGGGAAGCAAGGTAATTGTGTATTCGGACCATAGTGCGGTCCGTTATCTGATGGAGAAGAAAGATGGAAAGCCCCATTTGATTCGTTGGGTGCTTTTATTACAAGAGTTCGACTTAGAAATTCGGGATAAGAAAGGAAGTGACAATGTAGTGGCGGATCATTTATCCCGAATTCCGTTGGAAGAGGTCGATGATGTTAGTGAAATCAATGAACGGTTTCTCGATGAACAACTGTTGGCCGTGTCTACTTGTGTTGCACCGTGGTATGCCCATTATGTGAATTACTTGGCTACGGGTGCTATTCCTAGTCATTGGAAAAGAAAAGAAGACAGTTTATGGTTCAAGTCAAACAATATATATGGGATGAACCGGACCTTTTTAAAATTGGGCCCGACCAAGTGATTCGAAGATGCGTGCCCGAGACTGAGGTGTTAGAAATCTTGACTCATGCTCATTCATCCGCTTGTGGGGTTCACTTTAGTGGTCACAAGACGGGATATCGGGTTCTTACATGTGGGTTTAATTGGCCGACAATTTTTAAAGATGCGTGTGAGTTTGCACGTAACTGTTTAAATTGCCAAAAATTGGGAAGTATTTCGAAACGGGACGAGATGCCATTGCAACCCATTTTAGTGGTTGAGATATTTGATATGTGGGGTATAGATTTTATGGGTCCTTTTCCGAGTTTGAATGGGTTCTTGTATATTTTGGTTGCGGTGGACTATGTCTCGAAATGAGTTAAAGCTATACCAACAAGAACCAACGATCATTCGGTAGTATGCAAGTTCGTGCAATCTAATATTTTTGCTCGGTTTGGGATCCTGAGGGTTATAATTAGCGATGGTGGTTCGCATTTTAAGAATTTTAACTTCGGAAAATTATTGAAGAGGTACAATGTGAACCACCGAGTCGCTATGCAGTATCATCCGCAAACAAGTGGACAAGTTGAAGTGTCCAACTGTCAAATCAAAGAAATTCTCATGAAGACAGTGCGAACGGATAGAAAAGATTGGTCAAGTTGGATGATGCGTTGTGGGCATACCGAACGGCTTATAAAACTCCTATTGGTACAACTCCTTATCAGTTAGTGTATGGGAAAGGATGTCATTTACCGATGGAGTTAGCTCACCGGGCACATTGGGCGATTAAAACGGTGAATGCGGATTATGATGAAGCGGGTAGGATTTGGAAGTTACAGTTGAGCGAGATAGAAGAAAGCCAAGATGAAGCTTATGAGTTTGCATCGACGTATAAAGATAAGCTCAAAAAGGTCCATGATGCGAATAGAAAACGAACTTTTGAAGTGGGTCAAAAGGTTTGGTTGTACAATTTAACGTTGAAGTTGTTTGCGGGAAAGTTGAAGAGCAAATGGATGGGTCCATATGTAATCACAAGAGTGGGCCGGTTTGGAGATATAGATATTGAAGACATTCACACTAATACGAAGCAAACGGTGAACGGGCATCGGCTCAAACCGTACTTGGAAGGGAACGACATCAAACATCTCGAGCTTGACAAGGTGGGCTACATTTTACGCCCGTTGGATGAGGAATAAGCATAAGAGGCCCAGGTTTAGTAGTGTAAATATTTAGTTTAGTTCAGTTAGTTTGTTTTAAGCAATTTCCTGAACTCGTTTTGACTTGTGTTTGAAACAAGTGTGGGGAAATTCTTACGAATTTCTCTAACATAGTGTTGAGGACAACACGGGTTTTTCGAGGGGGGTAGCATAATAATCATAAATATATAAATAAATAAATACATAAAAATAATAGTTTTAAAAAAAATTCAAACAAAAAATGCCCAGATGCCACGTAGGTTACGGTCCCCATCGTAGCTTACGGTGGGTCTTAAAACAAAAATGTTCCTTACGGTGTAGAGCTTCTGTCTTACGGTTGTGTTAAAATGTCAGTGACCACCGTAGTTTACGGTGATCGCTGGCAGTGGGTCCGCCGCAAAAAGAAAGAAAAAAAACGAGTTTTAATCCAATCACACAATTTCTGCACATACCCTAGCCACACATTCTTCTCTTCTTCTTACTAGAACCCTTTCAAGAACACTACTTCAAAACTTCACAATTTCACCATATTTTCACCAAATCGAGTGATTTTTTGGTCGATTTTGACTAGAATTTCACAAGGATTCTGAAATTGTGCTTGCATTTTGAAGAATCCAATGTTTGGGTGGTCGATTTTAGACATTTGGGTCTGGAAATTTTGGGGTTTTTGGTGGGTTTTGACTAATCTTGAAGTTCTTAGTATTCTTATCTTCTACAAAGCAAAGGTATGTATTCTCTTATATTATTGATGGTGCATTGTAGAATTGTAAGTGTTTCCATTTGCTTACACACTTGCTTGTAGTTGTTAGGGTGAGATGAACTTTGATGAGTCTTGAATGGTTGTGGTTGGAAGTTAAGTCATTTGGTAAAGACATGGTTTTGGGGCAGAATTTTACTAACCTAGTCAAAATAATACGAAAGTTTAAGATGAATATCATATTTGGCTTACATCCACAACCATAGTGATAAGTAAGTGTGGGGATGTTGTGGGTTAATAAGAAGATGATTAATTTGTGTCGTTTGTTGTTGTGTCTTGCAGATAATGGGTCATAAAGGTAAAGAGAAAGTTGGATCATCTAGTAATCCAACTCAACGGAAAAGGAGATTGGTTCTGCAAAGGGATGTAGAAAAAGAACAGGAAGAAGAAGCACCAGTAAGGGGTCCAAAGCCAAAGTGGACATCCGGGCCCTGGCATGACCAACCATCTGAATGGCAGGCTGAGTTATTTAATGATCAACTAAACAAATTAACCCAGCAGAAGGAAGCATTTATATGTGAAAAAGAAGTTAGAGAGGTGGATTCAGTCCGTTTGGGATTACCGATAAATTCCGGGCATTAGGTTGGGAGGCTGCATTGAAGTGCTATGATCAACAGGGAATGAATTTGTATGACGCAGAAATTCAAGAGTGGATGGTAACTCTAAGATGTCCTCCGTTTAAGGGTGCGTCGAAAATGAAGCTGATCGATGGTATTGATGTGGAAATGTCGTTCTATTCGTTGCGAAGGGTGGCTAAATTCGATAGAAAACCGGTGAACCAATACATGATTCCGAGGTTGGAAGATTTGTTTTTTAAGCCGGAAAAGCACCCGAGGTGGAATACAATGTTAGATTATTTGTTCTTACCTGGTACTACACATGGGAAACTCTATCGCAAGAATCTGAAGATTGAGGGGAAATTGATGCTGGCAATATGTTTATAGAACGTCATTCCACGCGGGTGACAAAGTTGAAGTGCGATGTCCTGAAGTTTCGATGTTGTATACTCTGCCAACTGGGGCTCCGTTGTTCCTGTTCCGATTTCTAGTGATGAATAATATTTGGATTAGTCGGAACAGTGATCAGCGAAAAATCATACCGCTTTGCAGACTCATTACGGCGTTGTTAAAGATGTACGGAGCAATCAGTGCTGATGATAAGGGGTCTTATAAAAAATTCAAATCGTTTGATATGAAGCAGTTAGGGGTCGGATGGAAGTATACCGAATCGGAGAGGTATCATAAACTTAAGAGTGAGGGCCAAAGGTGGAGAGTTTTAAAAGCGGATGTGTGGCCGTTGAGACAGGGGGAAGCTGACGAGCCTGAGAGTGAAGAGGAGGCTCTGAGTGGAGATGAGGATTACATGGATGACCCATATGTGGACCCCATGAATGAGGATCAAGGGGGTTCGAGTAGTGGGCGTGGACACCAAGGGGGATCCTTTGACTAATCGAGTCATCCTTATGAGACGAATTGGGCTCATCAAGGAACAATGCAAGAGGTAATCGAGAGTCAACGTCCTCCTATATTCGACACTTGGAGCGGGTCCGAACGGACATTTTTTGATCATCAGACATGGATGGGAGCAAGCATGGAACGTGCTTTAAAGCACAAATTTGATCGACAAGAATCGTGGAATCGCACTTATGCATATGCTTTCGAACAAGAAATAAACAACCGATATCTTGATGATCAGAACCGGCGCATGCATGCCGATTGGCATGCAGGGCGATCGGTTGTTGTGGACCCGCCACCAGTGGATTACTCGACATTGCCACCTTATGATGGTAGTATTTCATACCCCACGCCAACATTACTCTGCATGACACATCGGTAACCCTTTTGTCCTTTCATGGTGAGTTCTTGGGCCACATATATGATTAATAGAAATTATTTCTTTGGTTTGCGTGGCAGTGTGTGATTTGTGTTAATAGAACTTGCCTAATATATGTTTGTCGAGACCTAGGTGTAACAGGCTTGTGAAGATGATAAGGGCATCTAGGTAGCTTCGTCAAGATGTGTGAGAGTGTGGGATTGGGGGTTGGACCTCATACGATAAATATATGAGCTTGGTAATGAGAGGGGTGGGGGTTTGGACTTTAGTAGCAAAAATTGAGCCTAATGCCATTCATTTGTACCCAAGCCTATGGCCTAAAAAATTATACTATTGATCGACCCGGTTTAGGAGCTTTAGTATGTAGTGTTTGATGTTGATGTGTATGTGTGTTTTTGTTTAATGTTTGATAGTTAAAAGAAAAAAAAAAAGAGAAATGAAAAAAAAAAAAAAGAAAGTGAAGTTGTGTATATAGTTAGTGGTTGTTTTTGTTTAGTTGTAATAATAGGACCGGGTCGATTCAATGAGCTACTTGCATATATCCCATCAATTTTCACGTTTACACATAGCCTCGTTACAACCCAAAAGTTCTTTTGATTTGTAAGCATGTTAAGTATTTTGTAGGTGGAGATTTGATTATTACACAAGCTTATTGTCGCACAATCATGCACTTGCATTGAGTGATCTAGCACAATCTTGCTAGTACCTTTTTGTCACCGAGAGGAGAGTCATTGTGAGGGGTGTGTCATTTGGTATGGTGGTAGATTAATAAATGGACGACATGTTTTTGTTTGGTTTACACTTTGATCGCTTGTAGGTTTGGGAATGTTGTGATGTGTTGCTTGGGCAAGCAAGGGTTAAGTGTGGGGATGTGACGGGTGGTCCATCGGACAACCCTCAAGTGCTTTAAAAGGATTAATATTCCGCACTTAATTGGGTTAATTATTGGAATGTGATAACTACGGTGTGAATAGCTTTGCAGGTACGAAAGAGCATAAATAGACGTTTTTAATGTGCTTTGATGGGAGCTTGTACTTGGCTAAGTGAAGATGGAAAAATAGGAGTTGATAAAAGAACAAGATGTGGAAAAACTGGAACCACCGTAGGCTACGGCAGGCGCCGTAGCTTTTGGGGTGTCTACTCTTTATTTGTGCACCGTAAGCCAGAAGTTTGAAGCCGTAAGGAGATGATCACCACCGAGCCGGTAAGCTTACGGTGGTGACCTGCAAGAAAAGTGTAAGTGCCTTTTAAAATCGGTTTTGAAGAGTCTTTTGGCATGTCATATCATTGGAGACGCTTCTAAGCGGTTTTAGGGGGATTTTGGAGTGTGCTTCTTGGATCAAAAACAATTTCTAACATTTGTTTTGTGTTTGTGATTCGTATGAACATGGAATTTGATGGTATGATGATTTGCATGACCATGAGTGGCTAAACTCATTGTGATCATCCTAGGTTGAAGGTTTGTCTAAGACATTTGTGTTTTTATCCGTATTTCTAGAATAATAGACTTGCAATGTTTGTAGTTTATTATGGTGTTTGAATGTTTGTTTGTAAGCTGTTAATTGATGTTTTGATCTTAGCCTAAATTGTCAGTTCTTGGTGTCGTTGACAATTGAGATATCACAGTAGGGGTTAGGGTTGGATATTGGTTAATTGGTCATCGGGTAACAACCTCGCACTTTTATAATCCGAGTACTTAGTCCACTTTCATCACGAACAAATAACCATACATAAATCATGTCTATGTGATTCTTTCTAGTTGGTTTAAACCCGAATGTCCATTGAAATCAGAAACCTAGGATGGTCAATTTCTCCTAAACTATTTTAATATCCAATCTTTGATTTGCAACTTATTTAGTTAATCTTAATTTTAAAACCAAACAATCAAAATCTTGAATTCACTTTCCTTGCATTTTAATAATCAAGTCATTTTAGCTTAATTCTTAGATAACACATATTCCACAAACTCCGTGTGTTCGATACCTGCTTACCACTAACTATTAGTAGTATTTGGATTAAATTTGCTTGAGACTACAATCTACGTCGACTACTAATTTTAACATCAAATATGTAGGTCCCCTAAACCACGGATCTTGCACAAAATCGTCTATCCAACCTAGAGTGCGGAATCCCGTAGATCAGATTATCACAGAGAACATGTAGAAACAGAAATATCCAACAAACTGGATCTTTATTAATTATCTATCACAACGAATTGCAATCAATCAAGACCACCACGAATTCGTCCTAGCCCATCTCTCTTATGATTCTCTCTAAACTCTCTCTAAAGTGATTATGGTGATTAACCTCAAACCCTAATGCAAAGCCTTGTTTATATAATACAAGGTTGCAACATGGGCTAGGGTTCCATCACATGGCTAGGCCCATTTCACCTCCTTCCCCATATGTATGGGTTTGGTTTGGCCCAATCACTCGTAATAACTAATACAAAGGTAAACCCACTAACTGTTTATCGTCTACCAATTACAAAATATCCAAAACCAAATCTAAAAGTTGTTGTCACAAATATGCACCAACAAACTCCCCCTTAACAATAGCTTTATCAAACAACTTTATCTTCAGTCATCTTGCAATATTCATGTAATCTTTCAACATATTTGGTCTTTGGATAGCTTCAGCTTCAAACACTTCTGTCAACAACAGACTCCCCCTAAGCTGATGCATCCAATTACAAAATCTTCAAAATCGTTAGCAATTGAGTAAATCTAGTTCAGCTTTGCATAGAAATCTTCAAACTCTTCAACTTTGTAGTCAATGTAGAAAGGAGGTTCTACCATGCAGCAACAAACTCCTCATCTCTTCACAACAACTTCTCATCTCTTCACATCAACTTCTCAGCAACACACTTCTTCAATATTTAAAACAAATGTCTCAAGAAACCATAAGAATTGTTTAACACAGGTGAACAAATTATTAATATTCAAGAGATGGTAAAACTGTATCACAGATTAAGCAAGTTACAATGCAACACTCAAAAATATTCAAACAACACACCAGAACCTGCAAGTGTCGAAACTTTTGAACTCAGATTCTAACACCCGCTCCCCCTATCGGTAACAATTCATCCATGAACAACCATTTTCCGTACAATAATAATTTTAAAGAAAAACGGAAATCCTTTTGGCGTTTATTTTCTGAAAGCAAATAAAAACAAGAAAGTAAACACTCTGTTTTGGTGAGAATCACTGGTTAAGAAGATCATATCAGCCAAATCAATTTGTTTCACACTTTTAATTCATTCTTCCTTTAATTTTCATGAATAGCAGTTCAAAACGATTACCAGTATTGTTTGTCCACTTAAACAAAACACATGAACATTTCAAGTACCTTTACCCAGTGATACTTTAAGGTACTATTATACTAATGTACTAGTGTGTCCCACTTTAGTACATACCCCCATGATCAAGGTATGCACAAAGATTCCTCGTAGTAGGTGAGTATACCGAATTCATCCATTTTGATTTACAATATTAGATAATTGGTGATCAGGTCCGTACAACAAAAAGACCAATATCCAACGAGGGTTAAGACAAATACCACAGATTTTGGTACGATTTATGCATTATGCACATTTGAATGACTCTCTAGGAGAGCTTTTTCAATTTCTGAGATTTCGCATTTTAGCTCTTTTAAGATATCTTGGTTGTGCTTAGGTCAGCGTATATCTGGATGCAGCAGAAGGACAACCCTGATATCCCTTGATGAAATAACAGTATAAAGACCCAAAACCTCGGATTTTGGCAATCTATCAACGCAAGATTTAAGGTTACAAAACCATACGCCACTGATATGTTACCCACTCATACACATTTCTTTATGTTTATATCACCTTGGTAAGTTGATTATGTCATGTATCTTGCCTACTGGTACATCATATGATTAAGTAGTTATCACACTTAAGCAATTTAAGTTCAAATTTAGTGTGACAAACTAACTTGTTGATGTACTATCATCTCTTCTTTTTCACACAGTGAAAACTCATTTTTTGATTTTCAATTTTTTTTTGTTTTTTTGGTTTTCTAATAATTTTTTTTATGTTTTTTATTTTTAAGAAAACAGTAAACTATTTACAAAATTCTTGTGAAAAACTGGTTATTCAGGATTCCTCATCCCGTTGAGTTCGACTAGATGTTCAAATCGAGCTCTATCAAATGATTTTGTGTAAAGATCTGCCAGGTTATCTAGTGTGTCGACCCGATGAAGTTCAACAGTTTCTTTTCAGCACAATCTCGTATAAAATGATGATGAATGTCAATGTGTTTTGTTCTATTATGCTTCATGGGATTGAAGGTGATAGAAATAGTGGCATTATTATCTATCATTATAGGAGTACAAGTGAAATTTAAACCGTAATCGCGAATCTGCTGTTGTATCCAGATTACCTGAGAGCAACAGTATAACAGCCCAGCGTAACCGCACCATGATATTGTCTGCTTTGGCAGCCAGCACGCCCTCAGCGCCTGCCCCTCACGGTTTTAAAACGCGTCATGATGGTGAAGGTATCCAGTCCCTTATAAGGAAGCCTTTGATCCCCTTCACAACCGATGTGGGATGTCACAATCCACCCCCCTTAAGGGGTCCAGCGTCCTCGCGGGACCTGGCACCACCGGTGCGGCCTAGCTTTGATACCATCTATAACAGCCCAGCGTAACCGCACCATGATATTGTCCGCTTTGCAGCCAGCACGCCCTCAGCGCCTGCCCTTCACGGTTTTAAAACGCGTCATAATGGTGAAAGTAACCAGCCCCTTATAAGGAAGCCTTTGTTCCCCTTCACAACCGATGTGGGATGTCACAAACAGCTACCCGCGGCAATATATTTAGCTTCACACGTAGAGGTAGACATGCAAGACTGCTTCTTGCATTGCCAAGACACAATCCTCTATCCTAAGAACTGACAGCCACCTGTTGTAGATTTTCAAGTAGACTTACATCCTCCAAAGTCTGAATCAGTAAAAGCAACAAACTTCAAATCACTATCAGTTGGATACCATAACCCAAGTTTAGGTTTCCCCTTCAAGTAACGAAGAATACGCTTCACTGCTTTAACATGTGACTCTTTTGGATTCGCTTTATATCTGACACAAAGACACACTGCGAACATGATGTCTAGTCTTGAAGTAGTCAAATACATTATAGAACCAATCATAGCCCTTTACTGAGTTGGATCAACATCATCCACACTCTCATTATCTAGACGAAGATTGTGATTCTCGTAAATAGGTGTGTTGAAAGTAGCGCAATCCTCCATTTTGAAACGAGACAAAATGTTATACACATACTTTGTTTAATGTATAAACATCCCATCCTTCTTCTGTTCAACTTGTAAACCCAGAAAGTAGGACAAGTCGCCCATCGCACTCATTCAAACTTGCTCTTCATCACCTGTTCAAATTCATGACACATGCTCTCATCAGATGACCCAAAAATGATGTCAACCACGTATACTTGTACCAGCATAAAATCTTCCTTCTTTCGGTTAATGAACAGTGTACTGTTAATCTGACCTCTTTGAAACCATTCTTTAACAATTGTATTGACAGTGTCTCATACCACGCCCTGGGTGCCTGATGCAGTCCATACAATGCCTTATCCAGTTTATACACTCGGTCTGGATAGTCTGGATCAACAAACCCATCTGGTTGTGAGACATACACCACTTTTTGAACTTTCCTGTAAAGAAACGCACTCTTCACGTCAAATTGGTAAACTTTAAAGCCCTTGAATGATGCGAAGGCTAGGAACAAATGAATTGCTTCCAACCTTACCACTGGTGCAAAAACTTCATTGTAGTAATCCACTCTTTCTGATACTTGTACTTTTACCATGAGGTCGTGCCTCCCTAACACGCCCCCATGCCCAGTGCTTGGTTTTTTTTTTTTTGAAATTTGTTTTTTTTAACCCACATTTACACATTTAATCAATTTTAACTAATTTTCGACACATTGAGGACAATGTGTAATTTAAGTGTGTGGGGTAAGCTAAAATTGAAATTGTTTGTTCTAAAAACAAGCTTTACACTAAAACTCTACTTGGAAACGCACCCCAAATCTTATTCAAAAACATTTTTTTTAGTTTATTTTGTCTTCTTTATAGTTTAAGTTAGAAACTAAGATTTAAAAATTCTTCATGTTTTTAAAAAGTTTACAACCGACAGCGTCGTGATAAAAAAAGAACCATATAAGAAAGTTTAAAAAAGACATGACAATTCTTTGTAAAATTTGAGTGTGTATATATATATACATATATATATATATATATATATATATAAATTTCACACTTTTACCCCTTTTCCCACAAAAATGTGAGTTTTGAGCCTTTACCGAGCATTCAAATCTATATCTTTACTAAATGCTCAATTTCGTTTCTTGTGTGAATAGCCGTATGGTTCCTACGAATCTAGAACTTGACAAGACGATACATTCCCGGTTCTTACCAACAAATCCAAGTAAGTACATGATAGAGCATTAGGATTTTTAAACCTTCTTTTTCATCTTCAACTTTATTTCCCTTTATCTCCCCCCATAACCAAAAAAAATTCCCCTAGTTAAACCCTGTTGAGCCTAAACCTTTCGTTTGAAAACCCGCAAAACACCGTTTGCACAAACCACCCATCACCCAAAACCAATCTTTATTTTTACACCCCTTTATTTTAGTAAAATGCGATTCTTTTGAAAATAAAAAGAGTTGACTTATTTTATTATATAAAAAAAATCCTCTAGTTGTTTTGAAATAAATAAGCAAAATTTTATTGCTTATAAATATATAGTTTACAACTAAGTCACTAATAAATAAATTTTCAAAAAGAAACCGACATTTTACATTTTAGCCACTTTCAATAAAACTATCCTAGCCCTAGCCAAACCTACCCTTCTAAAAGTTGTCTTGATATTTACAAAGATTTTGTTAAAAAGGATAAAGTTTGATCGCTTGTCAAGCATATAGTAGAAGTAAGTTCCATACCAGTATCAGCGTTTCACTTATACATTTATCGCCGAGTGTTGAGTGATCACTTATGATGTGGTGTAAACTTTTATATAGCTAAACAAGAATTTTATAAAGGCATGTTATGCCCAAAAGTATTTTCATTTTTCTTAAAAAATGTTCTAAATAAATCATGTCGAATAGGATTGTAAACAACATAAAAACAAGAATAAAAAGAACTTGGATTCCCGACACTCTACAAACAAGACCCAAAAACTTCTTCTCTACCAATTCCATTCGGGTGTATAAGCAATTATTAAAGAGTTTTGCTTGAGGACAAGCAAATATTTAATATGGGTGTATTTGATTATGCGCCAAATGCAACATATAAATTGATATCAAATACAGTATAAAATCAACCCTTTTTAGTACTAATGTTGGAAAAAGTGTGTTTCTTCGTATACTTTGATTTTCAGGATAAAAGAGCTTGAATGTACAAAAAAAAAACAAATTAACGACAAAAAGCAGCAAAAGTATGAACGAGAAGACAACACACTATACCAACCCTCCGAGCTTCACCCAATATCAAAAATAACAAATCAGAAGTTTGGCACGGGATCGTGCTCTGTCGCCATGGGGTCGTGCCCCTTCAAGATTCCAGATCAGAAGAAGACAAACAGAAGCAGACAAAAGACATGGGGCCGTGTCCTCTTGGGCACGGGCCGTGGTCAACTTCCAGATTCGCATATCTAGGATAGTACATCAAGTACAAGGGCCACGAGGCGTGACGCTGCCGTGTGACGCATAACCTAGAATTAAACGAAGACATAGAAGAAGGAAGACACAGGGTCGTGCCCTGCAGGCACGGGGCTGTGTGAAGAGTCTATTCTTAGCTATAAATGGGGGTGCTTGGTTTCATTTCTACTCATCCCTTGGCAAGCCATTTCTCTCGCATCACCACTCCACCATCATCTTCCATCACAATCATTAGAGTTTAGAGTGTGTAGTAGTCTCGGGATCTAAGATCGATAGTAAGAGCCTTTGTCAAAACTATGTCCATGCTTGGCTAATCTCTTACATCACTTGGTGAAGACGAAATCTTTTAGTTATCACTTTTGATTTCCAGTCTTTGGTAAACTTTTTAATTGGGTTTGTACTAATGACTTTAATAACTAGTTTCTTTATATTAAAGTGAGTTTTATTCTATCATTTCTTCATGTTTTGTTAATTCTTTCATTCGTGTCTTTACAGTCAATACAAAGCACGTTAACTGTCTGGAAGGGGGTTAGAAGGGTGGTTTAGGTAAAACTTTTGCCTCGTTTAGTGTATATATCCTGCGAGGACTTAGGTTCAAGCTCATTAGAACTTCCTTTAAGGCAGATAGCATCAAATCGGGGGAAGTAAGAATGGCTGGAACCCCTTATTTATAAACTACTATTAATACTGTAAACCATCCTTGCGGGACTGTATCCCTGCTGACACAGACCAATATGGCCGAGGGTAGCGTTGCCTCCAAAAGAGGGACATGTCATATTTTGCATTAGTAACTCACTTGATTATCTTTCAATATTCCGGCCTTGTGGGACTGTATCCTTGCTAACTTAGACCAATATGGATGAGGGTAGCGTTGCCTCCAAAAGAGGGACATGCCACTTTAATCAAGATAATCTCTTAAAACCCCAAAGTGCGAAAATTATTAAAGAATATGTAAAAGATAAGTCGGAACTAAGTGATTCTATCTTGTCTGTTTGTTTCTTTTATTTTCTTCTCCTTATTTTAAATTTTTCATCAAAACCCTTTCTCAAAGTTTGAGTCAGTTAGACATTGACAATAATCCGGTATTAAAAGCTCTTGTGTCTTTGGACGACCTCGGTATCTTACCATCACTATACTATACTAACGATGAGTGCACTAGCCCTAACGTATTGTAGAGAGTGATAGCATTATATCGTGTTTTATAAATATAAAACTTGCAAAAACGAGTGAAAAGTACTTAGAATATATCTAAAAATTATACCCACACTCCATCACGTCACTAAGGCTCTTGTGGGTGTTTATGGGAAAACAAACCCCTTAATGGGGGGTTAACTAAAACAAGCTA
The DNA here is from genome assembly GCA_947069175.1 of Scalesia atractyloides. NCBI lineage: Eukaryota > Viridiplantae > Streptophyta > Magnoliopsida > Asterales > Asteraceae > Scalesia > Scalesia atractyloides. The sequence continues at coordinate 87,433,804 of CAMTDV010000012.1, forward strand.
TAGATTAACTAGGGGTGTGTGTGTCTGTTAATGACTTTAAGTATCAAGTACCATATTGAAAGTGAGTTTTCTAAATCCTTAAAAACAAACTAATAACCTTGTATTTTGTTAAGTCAAAACATTCATGTTTTCTATGTTTATGTAGAATCAAACATGTTAATTGCTTTTATGAGGGTTAGAGGTTTCGGTTTGAGACTTTGGTTTTGGTAAATTCTTGCCAAAACATGTACTTTTGGAGAGATACGATTAAACCAAGAGGTCCATAGTGATGGGTCGTATAAACCCCTTATGACTACTTTTTACTTAATACTAAACCACAACAATGTATAGTTTCCCTGTTAATTCTATGGTATCATTGTGGTTTGATTCCAACTTTGGGGAGACTTTCCCTACTAATTCTATTCAATATGGTTGAGATGTGGGAGGGCCACTAATCATGAAGCCCCACGGCTTTATGCATTAACATAACACAACTACTTACTAGGTCTTAAAAGAAGGGCTTTAGTGGGTTGTCTCGCAGAGTACTCGAAAGAGTGTTTCTTGCTTACTCCTAGACATGTAATGTTGTCGGATGTTACCTGAAATTTTGAAGCTAAGAAAAACGTCATATGAAACATTAATTGAAAGAATATAGAATATTTCATAAAAAAGATGAAAGAAAAATAAGAGGCCGTAATTTTTCATGTTCATTTTCGCGAATTGGAAAGTTCGTCTAGGTTACAAAAGAATTGTGTTTTGTACAATTATTTTCGTAATTTATAGTAAACAAAAAAAAAGTTCCCAAAAAGAAAGTAGACATCTAGGCCTAGGCACAGACGCGATGTGTGAATTGCGGCGCCAAGGTGGCTCCTATCCGCTACACCAGTTATCTCTGTCGTGATAGGGTTCTTGATATTAAACTGAAAGTACAATAGAAATCAGTAAGGCGTCTAAGGTTAGACGGCTCACATGTTGATTTTGACGAATTAGATTAGTCAATGTGCGTGATTTTCCCTAAGATGAAAGGAACTAAGAAGGATTTACAGGAAATTATTAACCGGATGAGTGAGGATATAGTAACCAAATGATTATATTATCTATTAATATATGGAGTCGGTAATAAAAAGAAATGTAAATAGGTATCACTTTATGTAGTAAATTCCATGTGAATCTTCTGGCAATACATGACACGAAGATGTAATTTATGGATCCTTTTCAAGATAAGAAGTTTGTGGGGCAATAACTCATTCGATTTTTGATAGATCGGATTCAATTGGTAGATCAAGTGGCCTATTGTCATTTTAGGACCCCAACGATATTTTCTAAACGATGAATCTATCTTTTATTCGGCAATTATAATGTTGTCAGGCAGCCGGCTCAAAGGGTGGGATCAACAATCTATTTATCTTTGGCCAAGTATTTCAACAATGTTATTAAAAGAGCCGATCTGGTGAACTTACAATGTGATGTGTGCAATGAATACTTTTTGGATGTACATAGTCATTTATAAACATTGTAAAATATCAAACACTAAACTACAAACGCATAGCCAAACATACCTATCATAATTTAATATAGCAGTGATAAAGATACCAGATATCGATCTTGAACACAGTGGTTCTTAGTCTCAATTATTTCTTTTCTTTCAGCTCTTAATCTCCAACATCCTTAGAATCCCTCGTTTTTAGTAGAAAAAAAAACATGCAAATCACAAAAACCTTAATTATTAGCCAATCCGTATCAGTTTTACAACGTAAACAATAACAACATAAGTAATTTCTTTTTTAAAACGTGTGTTATTTCCAACATATAAAATATACTCACACTTATTGTTTGTCGCTAAGTAATATCTCATGTATAAGCATTAACAGCCAAACAGATGCATAGCATTCAACTTCAAACCGATACTATTTCAAACCCCAATATCAAAATTAAATTCACCCTCAAGACTTACAACCTTAGCAAGCCAATGATGTCAACGACTTTAATATGAACCAACATTCAATGTTCATGCATGCATGCAATACCAAAACCCTCTATAAAGTCCATCCCAACTCTTAATATTCCAAAACTATTAGCAAAAATGTCATCTTCTTTTACATCTAAATTCCTCTATTTTCTGATCACCAGTGCTCTCCTTTCCGCCATCGCCGCCAGGGAGCTAGCGGCCAAGGAGGTGGAACCAAGTGCTTTCTCCGGCAGCTTTGGTGTCCGAGCCGGAGCTAGCATGGGCAATGGTGGGCTCCTCGGCGGAGCGATTCCAGGAATGAGTACAGGAATAGGAGGCGGAATTGGCGGAAATATCGATACGGGCCTTGGAGGGGGATATCCATATCCTGGAGGGCTTGATCAAGGATTTGGTGGTGATGGTGTGGCAAGAGGTATGGGTGGTAGTGGCTCTAGCACCGGTGGAGATCAATGGTTTGGTGGCCACCTCGGGTTTGGTAGCGGTGGCGGAGATATGGTTGGGGATGCAGGAGAGTTGCCGTGAGTTCATCTCCGGTGACTAGCATGCAATGTTGTGCTGGGATATTATCTAAGCTAATGTAATGTTTGTAATAAATGACAATGTTTGCATGCATGCAGTTTCATGAGTAATTGCTTCCCTATTATAGTTAGGTACGTGTCACAATCTGATTGGTGCGTTTGGATTTTGCACCACGATGATAAAGATTCTTAGTTTTACAATCAGCTAAAAAATTCAATCAACTTAAATCTAACTTATATCTGTTGTAAAAACAATGATCTATTAGCAATCAATATATATGATAAACATGAGAACATAGATCATATAGAGAAAGAAATATAAAGAATGAGATAATTTTATTGATATTGAGTATCTAATATCAAATACATATGACCTCTATATATATGCAGGCCATATTATTAATACAAGAGTATATAAAGAGACGGGAGTTAAGAACATGGAGATTCACCGTAAATAATTTGTTCATAACACTCCCCCTTGACTATCTGTGTGATAAATGAAAATAATATATAAACTTTTAATATGCTTGGTTATCAACTTGATACGCTTGGAGATGCTGCCTCGTTAAAAACCTTGCCAGGAAAACCCAATAGGACAAAACCTTAGCTAAGGGAAAAAGAGTGCAGCATGTATCGTCTCCCCTTGATACTTCTAGATCATATATGTTGCCTCATTAAAAACCTTACTAAAAAAACACAATGGGATAAAACTTAGCGAAGGGAAAAAGAGTGCAACTTGTGAAAACTCCCCCTCATTATGATATATATCATTTAAGTAACAGGTGCCAATCTTCTATGAAAATTGCTGAAAACTTTTGTAGTAATAATTTGTCGTTTGATCTCTTGATGTACAATCCTTCAATGAACATTGATGTATGATCTTCATGTGAATCTTTAATTGCCTCCTCTTGTAAGTAGATACCATAAGATCCATGAATGTGTTTCGTTATAATCCTTGCATTTACAAAACTAACCAAACTTGTTGATGGGTTAGTAAAATATGAACCCATATCTTTTGTACCTTAAGGGTATAGAAAATAAATGTTTTACTCATTACACTATCTCTTCGTCATACACGAGTTAAATCTTGCCAATGAATTTAATGGTATATGTTCGTGTATAGTTAGCAAGATATATTAATACAATTTGTATTGAATTATGGTACTTCATGACCAATGATCTTTGTTTCTTTGATAGAATATGATAAAAGTCATTTTTATCTATATCAAATATTTGAACATCATTAAATGTACTTACACCAAAAGTTTTGTCCATATGAAAATGCCCAACATTTTCTAGATGTAATATGATTGATGGATTATAATATAAATGTATGTCCCACGTATCGAGCCATAAATTTGCAATATTGTATTTTATTTGCAAATTCTTGCTTAAATATTTGAGCTCTTTTTTTTCTTTCGGGAGATTCAATGACCTCATCAACATATATTGCAATACTTGTAAACCTCATATCGTTCTTTTAGTGAAAACAAATGGACCAACTTCACAATATGTATTTCTCGTTTTCAAGCTCACTGGTAAGTCAATTATATCACATTTGACTCGACTATTTTAGTCCATGCGTATAAACCTCATATCGTTCTTTTAATGAAAATAAATGGACCAACTTCACAATATGTATCTCTCGTTTTTGAGCTCTCTGGTGAGTCAATTATATCACATTTGACTCAACTATTTTAGTCCATGCGTATAAACCTCATATCGATCTTTTAATGAAAACAAATGGACCAACTTCACAATATGTATTTCTCGTTTTCGAGCTCACTGGTGAGTCAATTATATCACATTTGACTCGACTATTTTAGTCCATGCGTATTTTGTCAACTTCATATAGTACGTTCTTGAGGTTCTTATATCAATGCTTTTCCCATTATAAATCCATGGGGTAATTCTTTCCATCTTATCCAAATATGCATGTGCGTTCATTCTTCAAGAGTTTTATATATAAACTTGCTCATTTAACACAAAGATTTCTATATCATATACAAAAATGACATGAACACTTGCTTTTATCCCCAAAAAGCATATTGTACCATGCGTGTACACTATTTATCGAGATATCACAATCATTGGGTACAAGTTTTCAATGTATGTTTATTGGTGCACAAGAATTACATCGTGAAGATGTTTTGATTCACCTTTAGAGAACTCAATTGCTTTAAGAAACTCATCAGGAGTTCAATCGTATTAAAAATGAATTTGTATACAACGATTATATTGTTCTCGAGAACTTACTTTACATGAATTACATAATTTAAATCCTTCAAGGACTTTCATGTAAACTTTAGTATTAAAATGATACATAACATTTATAAGACGCATATCAATTCTCTCTTTATATTACCAGGCTAAGTAAATACTGGAAAGCTATTGCATCCATCACTGCAGAATATGTCTCCTCATAATTAATCATAGGTCTTTGCGAAATCCTTGTGCCATCAATTGTTGATCCACATAAAAGACCTAATTATATTAAATATATTTTACAACTTTTTTTGTATAGGCTACTGGCCCAAAAGCTTTCTATTTCAATAGAGAATTCAACTTTGCCTCATTTGCATCTTTCCATTTTGGCCAATCATTTCTTTGTATTTATTCATAGACAGATTTAAATCTTTATCTCATCATTTCATTTTTTTCAAGCACTATATTTTTATACAAAAGTATAACGACGTTAATTTTATTTTTTATTCCATATATGTTTAGACATGATACAATTTAATGAGACCTCTTTATTTTCAGGTACCTAAGGTTCTTCTGGAACCATCATGTCTAATGTCTTTTTAGGAGATCTTTTTACTATAACCTCGAGTTGACCATCTTCATTACTTGCTCCTTTTCTCAAGGATTTTTATTTTTGGAATCGACTTGTCTACCACGCTTCAGGTGTGCTATAGACTCATTTACAATACATGTTGTTCTTTTGAGACAACTATCTTAACTGGAGCATAACAGTTGGCATATGTGACTTAGCAAGTCATTTGTTCATGTCAGTGAATGCGTCTGGTAATTGACTCGCTAATCTTTGTGAATGAATTATCCTTTTAAACTTCTAGTTCACATTATTTAGTACAAGGATCAATGCTAATTCATTCTAAGTTTCTAACTCATTATTTCCAATTGCCTTTTATCTCCCCTAGATGTTGGGAATGTTAATCCATTGAGATGGATTAATTAATTGAGTGGTAAACATATATATCGTTAATGCTTTATACATCAACATGTATCCCCAAACACCTCTTGAGGTCCCATCTTTGTGCATTTTGGTGGATCAATTTCAATATATGTCGCACAACAAAAATCTTCCTTGGAACATCTTTGAATCCTGAACAAAAACCAACTATATGGAGATAAACTATTGTAACTTGTTGGGTTGATGTGAATTAATGTTTTACATGTAAAAACACATGTACCCTAGTAAATTGTTGCTCTTATGATCATTTGCTTTGTAATCAATTGTGAACATTTAGTGATCGTCTCAACAAAGCAATACTTATATGAATATAAGCTATATAAAGTTCAACACTTATTTCCATAATCATTAATAACTTGGGAACTAAACTCATTGTTATTACCAAAATAAAATACATATTAGAATAATATGCTTGCTATCACATTAGCTAAGCCACAATCACACAAACTTCATGTTGTGGATTTACTAACCATTTAGACGATGCATCGATTTAAAACACTAAATGGTATCATGTTAGAATATGCATATCTTTTAATCACTTTCAGAATATTTAGGGATCACACCCTCCTTTATTTGGAAAATATATAATTTCCCTTGAGAGCAAATATTACATTTTAATTACCAGCATGAAGAATCTAGCAGTTCTTCATTATGTTTCACATCATCATTATCATTGACTCAGTGTGGTCTAACTAGTGATGCCAACTAATTAAATAATTATGATCTATAAACTGTTAGTTTACGATCGTATGTGTATTACTTGCACGTATGTAATACAGAACGAGAGAACGTATTATAACTTCAAAGTTCAAACCATTATGTTGTAATCGCTCTTTTTATTTGCCACTTGTGGTGGTCAATCTCATTATTAACATGATCATTATTGTATTCAAATGGTCGATCTCATTATTAATATGACATCATTACATTTTTTTCAATTATGTTAACGATCACAATGGTGAATATATATCCCTTACTTGGATCAGAGTAAAACCAAACAAGTTTCATGGCTTTTCATTATTTTCTCAGCATACGGACATAAAATCATATCAAGTCTTTCATGATTTTCATTATTTTCTCGGACATACGTATATAAAGTCATGTCAAGCCTTCAACCCTTTTTAACGATACTGCTACTTTAAAACCATATCTCAGGCGTGACAAATGGAAACACTTTTATCAAGCTTTCTTTATAAATAAACTTTTTCACATAACATCACTAAGAAGTATTTTAATGTCCGAGTCATATAATATTTAGTGGTCTAACATCTTACCACCCTTTACAACTTGAATGAGCATCAGGGAGTTGACACTTTGGGAGTCATGTAAACGTATCTATACTTTTCCATGAGATTGATAGTAAACCACAACTTTGGTTTAACCATTCTATTATATAATATCTATAACAAACATAACATATAGAATAGAATAGAAGGTGTACATATAATAACATTGTAAGACATCATCGTATATAACAAGTTATATTAATCCTTTATGAAATAAGATTTTTTTTCTATCACTTATAAATAAAAAGATTAATTGATGTTTTAACCTATGATGGCATAACCAATCATATGTATATCTTACATAAAAATATTTCACTCTATCTTAAAACATAAGAAGGATTCAAACATATATAAAACATATGAGATATGAAATAAACAACTATCACTAAAACCATATAATATGTAATATCATGCTCAACCAGTTAACATTGTTATGCAATTCAGTAAACACATATTACAAAACAACATTGGATTCATGAATAGATAATGCACCTTAAGTGACTTAGTAATAAGTCTCATATCAACTCAATATCATGACAATAACAGTACTAACAAAACTTAGTCTTTTAGTTGTATATAATACAATACATGTAAATATTCTATAACATGCAAAATAAATGGCATTACTTAATATCACATGATATTATAACATGTAATTATATAAAACAAGTTATAATAATAACTCGATAAAATAAGATATATTTTTTCATCAATAATAAACAAATAAATATAATTTATGTAAACTGATCATAAGTATATCTTACATACATGTATTTGTTACTTACTTTACTTTGAAACATAAACAAATATTTTAACTAAAACGACATGATAAACATTAAATGAATTTACTGACATATCTTTCGACACAAAAAAAATCTCAAATATGAACATAAGAAATAATACGGATATGATAATCAATAATATCATGGTAAATAAAAGATCACAAAATCAATTAATTTAGAACTACTTTACGAAAATTCAAAGTATGTACATTCATTTAAACCACAATCAGTTGAAACAGTTATATAGTAATTATCAAAATACTAAATACCTGATTATCCACGAATAGAATTCAACAGCAATCATCATATATATCATATAGCATATATTATTGAATTTATCAATTTGCATAACCAACAATCACTAAAAATCATAGAACAAGTTTTTTTTTGTTCAAGAAAAAATAATAACTGAGATTCAAACTTTCAAAATCCTACGAATGTAGATTAAAAATTATAAAATCATAATAAAGCTTAAATATTAACCTGCAAGAAGTACAAGTGACAAAGAGAACGATTCAGTTACGAGTTAACTGGCGTGCAATTTGAAACAACACCTTGGTTACGAATTTAGTGGTGATTCGAAATAGTCGTCGGGTGCATCAGAAAAAAATAGTACCAACGGTCATTTATATCGTACATCTTATTGGTGAAATATTAACATGCATGACGCAGTAGTGATCCATGGTCAGTTCAACTCAATGAATGAAGAATCCAATAGATGTGAGGCAGTTTAAATTTAGGGTTTTTGATGAGATCATTTTCGTGCTGATAACGTGTTGTAAAACAGCGGTCTATTAGCAACCAATATACATGATAAACATGAGAACATAGATCATGTAGAGAAAGAAATATGGAGAGTGAGATAATTTTATTGATATTGAGTATCTAATATCAAATACATAGGACCTCCATGGACAGACCTATTTAGTGGGTTACGGGTTCATCCGAATCCACTCGGTTTTGTGTTTATAATAGAAACTATATATAAAAAACTGGAGTGAACCCATTAATATATTTTGAAATGAACCCACTAATGTAAAATGGAAGTAGTTTAGTGGATAAGCTCACAATTGTCATCAAAATTAACTTGGGTTCGATGCTTGCTCTTCCTAAGTTTTCAGTTTTTTATTCAAAATACTCATTTTATGGTTGCTGAACAGACTTGCTCTTCTTAGGTTTTAACTTTTTTATTTAAAATACCCATTTTACGGTTGCTGAACAGAGCATTAATGTTGAAGTATATAGGTGAAGATCACTATTTTATTTTAATTTTTAAGGAGTTCACATTTTCCAATAATTTTAGGATATTTAGTTCAATGTCAGATTTCAAATGCATATACAGATTAATTTCATTTCAAATTATACGTAATGAGAGTATTATAGCTTTCTATCTGGCTAATAGGACTCCCATCAATTTAAATGGATTCCACAAAAATGGAAGTGTTCTTCAAATTCTGCTTGTTTTTCCTATGTCTAAACAAACCAAACATATTTGTATCGTTTCATTTGATTGTTTTTTATTATCCGATATAAGTTTTATTTTTTTTTCTTCCCTACTACTAAGAAAGAAAAACTCTTTGTTTGATAAAACTACTTCCCAAGTGGTTAAATTATCTTCAAAGAGGTAATCGGTTTTAACAACTTTGCTATTACTTTGATTTTGAACTTTGAATTTGTGTATTAGTTTGAAATTGTATATGAGTTTCAAATTCTTAATTTTGCTATTAGTTTGCTTTTTTAAGTTTTAAATAGTTTGAACTCTGAAATTATGAAATGTGAAATTGAGAATTGAATTAGACTTCAAGTAGTTGAATTAGTGATGTTAATATGTTGAAACTTTAATTAGTTGATTTAGTGATGTTAATTTGTTGAAACTTGAATTTGATTTAGTGAGTTTCTTAAAACCCGAACTGTCGACCCGACCCGAACAACTGATCCGGAAATTTGTTATGTTCGGTTCTATGGAATTTGCGCATTTAAAAATAGTGAACCTACTAGAAAAAAAATCCAGAATCCGCCACTGAGGACCTCTATATATAGGTGATATTATTAATACAAGAGTACATAAAGAGACGGAAGTTAAGAACATGAAGAGTCACCATAAATAATTTGTTTATAACAGTATCATCATTTTTGACAAACGATTCAACGATTTCTAGATTAACATTTGCCGTTACATAAGGTTATTATTGATCTTTCTTTAATTTACTTTTCATTCACTTAAAAATGTGGTAACTATAATACGACCTTTCAAGTAGAATAACTTAGGAGCCTTGATTTAAATTTGATTGTCATAAAACTAACTTTTCACTTTGCCAACGTATTGAGATTTTATAAAATCCAAATGTCTTTCAATTTACATACCAAGATTTCTATTTTATTGTAACTTAAGTTCACAAGACTTACTCTATCCAACTTCTAGTTATATCATGGTCACATAAGAGATATGTACGGGACATTTTGGTAATTAACCATCTCAAATGAAAGAAAACAAACTTCACATATCTAAAACCTCATTTTATTGATCCTCATGTTCATCAGAAGACGTCCATGTGATGGGGTAAGGTATTTCACCCGGCTTAAACGTTTAGACATTACTTATCGCTTTTTATATTAATATTTATTATTATTGCACACTACGCGCGTTGTAATTTACACTACACTAGGTTGTAGGCTTGTAGAGACAACCCCTAACTCAGCTTGGCCCATTGAGGTTAGAGTTGCTCATGTCTCCTATATAAGGAGGTCTTCACCTCATTATTAGGGTGAGAGATATGAGGCAAACACACTTTTGATAGCTGGAAATAGAGGTTCTTCCCCTATCGGCCATCGATCTAGGTTGAAGAGGAGGAATAAGATGTGATTCTCAATTCTCTTAGAGAAAATAGTTCCTACCATCCCGTTGGTGATTCCATGTTTCTTCACCATGGAATATCCTGTTAATTTTCATTACATTTTATTTTTATATCAAATAACTTTAGTTTTGGTGGTATTCATAATAAAATTATGTGTAAAGCTTCACTCATCAGCCGAGTAATAAATCTACATATGAAAAACACCAAGATGGTAACTTTGATATGCACGAATATTAAATTGTATGAACTAAATTAATACGTAAATTCAGCAAATATATAAGAAAACGGTATTTTTTTTTTAATTTTTTTAACAAATCATGCAACTACAAGTTTAAACATTAACGCAAATCATGTTGGGAATAATTCGAAAATACTTGGATAAATCTGAAGTCGTGTAATCACTATCAGATCAAACAATTGGAGTGGCTACCAATCTTTGATCGGATAAAATCAGAAAAATTCTAGATTTTTGTATGGAAATTTTTTATTGTAAGATTTTGGGGATTCGTCTCGAATGAAAATTCGTCCAGTGTGTTCTCTCAGAAATTTGGGAGCGTATTTTCAGTTTTTCACAACTGCTTGCAGTTTCAATTTTGAACAAAAACACCTTTAGTCCCTTAAGTTTCCAAAAGTGCATATTTAGCCCGAAATTCAATTTCTGATGCATTTTTTATAAAGGACTTTTGTCCAAAATAAAAAATTTCGACCCCAACCAGGGGCTCTGCCCCTTGGACCCCGCCAGGGGCTGCGCCCCTTGGACCCTGCTCCCAGGGGTGCTGCCCCGGACCCCCGCCAAGGGGGCGCTGCCCCCTTGGATCCCCCGTTAGTCCCGATGACATTCAAATAAGCGTGCACTCTTATTTGAACGTCACACGCAATCTCAAATTACACTAAAATATCCAACAAATCATATGTCTCAAATTCTTTGTGAAAAAAATAATTTACGGACCTGAACAAATCATATATCACAAATACTTTATAGAACTAAACAAATACTTTGTGAATAAATAATTTACAGATTCTTTGTGGCCATTTATGTTATAGTTTAGTAGTAAAGAGAAATTATCTTTTTGAAGAGACCAATGTTCAATCCTTGGGAGATGCAAGTATTTAAGGGAAAAAATTAGCCGTTAAAAAAACAAATACTTTGTGAAGAAATAATTTACAGAACTAAAAATATAAACAAATAATCTACAGAATTCAACATGGCATAGAAAAAAATCATATATCCGAAATTCTTTGTGAACTAACGGATGGTTTGAACCGAGAGAAATCAGATGACCGGATGATAAACCGGCGGAAACCGAGATCCTTTACCCGGAGAAACTGAGAAACCGACGCAGCACAATTAAACAACCAAAGGCTGTGGAGCAGAAGATAACCTGAAATTTTCTTTAATAACAATGGTTTGAAATGGCGCAGGAGATGAAGCATTGGCATAGGAGGGTTGAGGAAAACGAGGAATCAATGGCGTAGGAACAGAGCACCTATTGCGCCATATGGCGCACGAGAAGGGTCAATGACCATTTTGGTAATTTAAAAAGTCAAAGTTTAAATTCTTAATTAATGGATTATCCGGTTAATATTTGTATATAAGTCTAAAGTGGATACTCTTTCATTTGAGATGGTTACACTCAACAAAATGGTCCGCACATGTCTCTCATGTGATCAAGATTTAAGTTGGATGGAATTAGTCTGGTAGACTTAATATGGATTTTGTAAATTGCATTAAAATGGAAACCTTGAAATGTAAAATGCAAAACATTTGGATTTTGTAAAATATAGCAATGAACACTAAATCACATGGACCAAAACCACAATTTACTTTTGAGATTTTGTTCTCTTATTCAACAGGCTCTAGTTTTAGGTTATAAACTTTACACGAACAGGGTCGGAGGTTAATGGTGGCCTAGGATTGCCTCGTCCCCCATAGATTTCTTGCTCGTGATTTAGTTTATCGAAAATTTTCGAATTCTTTTTGGTGTAAAACATGGATTTTTAAGAGTTCGGCTCCTACCGACTTGGATTTTGAGAGTCCATGTCCCACTGAATTTTCGTTCAAGCTCTGCCACTTTTAACACAAGACCAAATCCACCCATCATGTTTCATTTTTTGTGTATCCTTTGTTTTTCGTTATAGTAATTATTGTTCCGTAACAACAAGATGGCATATTTCGTTTTGGCTTAACAATGTGGTTATGATCTCGAGTTACATGTTGGTGTTGCATCCTAAGAGACAGATGTCCACTCTCTTATGCATAAAGAAAATAATAAATGAATATTACCCATGATGAAAAATCCAAATTACACACCTTATAAAATCTTTTTTACACTTTGTACGATAACAACTCACATCCTTTGTATTTAAACCTTTACACATAATATATGTAACCAAAAATATATACAAACATTAATAATAAACAATAAACGAGTAGAACCCAAACCAAATCAAACTTAAAAACTCTCAGAAGTCAAGCTCTAGTAACATAAACCAGCGCAACTTAGGCTTGAGCGAGCTATAGCTTGGCTCGATTCAGAGCTTGATAACTCTCACACGTCGAGCTCTAAGTATCATAAACCAATGCAACTTAAGCTTAGGTGAGCACGAGCTTAGCTCGATCAGTTTACACTCCTTCCACACGAGTAAATATACTAATTTTACTAGTAAAGAATTTGGTATGCATCATTGGACAGAAATTTTAACCGAACACTTACGGAAATAAAAGGTTCTATTTTCAATCAGTTTTGATGTGGTTTCTATCGATTTCACAAGGTTTGCGAAAAAAAAAAGCCAGTCGATTTATTCATGTTACCAGTTCATTAGCTTGTAAAAAAAATCCACAACAGTGATGATGTCTGTTTCACCCGTTGGACTACAAAGTCGGAATGATTTTCAGAAATTGTACAAAAATTTGACCGACGCACCATCCAAGAGCCAACTTCGCTTGGAACAAATAAATAATGGTTTTCGTCACTTCTTTCCACAACAAAATACATTTGGTATAGAAACAAGTTCTCAAAACAAGATCACACTCACAAGTTATATTATTGCTGAATGGAAAGCTACATCCTTACTTCAATGCCTTTCTCCAACAGATGGTCTTTTACTGACTGAATCGGTACCTATACAGTTCAAAAGCCAATGTAACCGTATGATTTTCTTCTAATACAAGTGTTTGGCTATTCGCGTCCACTTAGCCAATGTAGCGCGTCATGATTTTCTTAAATACAAGTTTTTTGCTATTCGCGTCCACGTATGCACCAAAACTTTTAACACTGATTATTTTATATACATTATATTTATTTCATCAGTTATAGTAATACGTTCTAGTTCATACAAAAAACAATACTTTACTCGTACTTTTAGAACCGATTGTTTTATTTTCTTAATAACTAAACAAAGTAATTATAAAACTTACTAGAAACAATAATAAATCCATGATTAAAGAATTTATATCATATCCACTATTGGACTCATCTTAAAGATCTCACTGAGATTGTTCTAACAATTATATGGTAAGGGTATAAAAGAAAAGGATGCTGATCAAAAACACTAAAAAGGTTGTTATAAAACCAATATACTTTCTTATTTTTCATAGAAAGGTCTGCAACATAACTTTGGTATATTAAAATCCCAACTTGTATATTAACTTTAGTATATTAAAGTTCCTAAACTTGTCGATAATACACGTACGTTAGAAATGAATTTTTAACAATGAATTGTTAACTCCTAAATTGATCAACATAAGATGGTATAAATAGGCCTGTAAACGAACCGAATGTACACGAACATGGGCCTGTTCGTGTTTTTTCATTTAACTATAACCAACAGGGACATATTCATTAAGAAAATGGACATGTTCGTATTCATTCCTTAAAAAACCTAAATGAACAGTTGACGTACGTAAACAAACAAGTCATTTTTCAGAAATAATGTTAGTTTATCAAGTCATTATTTAGAAAATTTCACAAGCACAATCATTTTAGACAAGTTTTGGGACTTTAATATACAAAAAATTGTTCGGTGACTTTTTCATGTATTTTTTACAAGTTGAGGGTCTATAATTTATCCAAATCGGTTGAGAGACTTTTTCATAAAATATAAGAAATATATTTGGTTTTCTTAATATAAACACATTTTTGTAATATTAATTAATGCGTTAATTACTAATAAAAATCAAAATAAAAAGAACTGTCGTAAAAAGAAAATACCTCTTTCTAGAAAATCAGCAGATAGTGAGAAGCATTAGTTTGAAAAATTCTCAAGAAAATGTTTCGGCATTTCTGCACCGCTACTTGCAATATACAAGAATGCTCACAGATCAGAAATCATTTTTATCAATCAAGTCAAATCCCTTTCCTTGACCTAAAAAGTCAACCATAGGAAAACGAAACAAAAATTTGTGAATGATGACCTTTTTTCTTCAGGTCATTCAAAACAAAATGATTTCATTTTTACCATCACAGTCGATACAGTTGAGCAATATTTCTCCAGCTCCTAGTTCTTCAACGGCTTTTGCAAGCTCATAAGCTCCTATTGGTCGACCCTCTCTTCCACCATTAACCTATTTATATTTTCAAAATAAAATAATTATTTTTTCTTAATAAACATTTTCTAAGGTGAATAAAGGGAAACTTACTGTGCACTGATACCAGGCATACTCTTCACCGTTTGGTCTTGAAAGAAACAATTAGTAAGTTGGGCACATAAAATGCTCATAATTCTCATTTTATCGTTAAGAGTAAAATGACATTTTCGTCCCTGAGGTTTAGCCAGTTTTGGGACTTTCGTCCAAAGGTTTGTTTTTCCGCATATGGGTCAAAAGGTTTTAAATATTGTCATTTTAATCCGGCTTGTTAACTTCATCCATTTTTCTACATGAAGTCAGGGGTATTTCGTTTTTTTTGCTAACTTAAAGGCAATTTGGTCATTTTCACTTTATGTAAAAAGATGGAACACCCATGAACAATACATAATTGCCCTTTAAGTTAACAAAAAAGACGGAAATACCCCTGACTTAACGGAGAAAAATGGATGGAGTTAACAAGCTGGATGAAAATGACAAAATTTTAAACCTTTTAGATCCAGATGCGAAAAAACAAACATTTGGACGAAAATCGCAAAACTGGCCAAACCTCAGGGATGAAAATGGCATTTTACTCCTTCGTTAAAATAAATAAACACAGATAAAAAACTAAAAAATAAATCAACTTACCCAAGTTTGTTACTTTAACTGATTTAAATCCAACCTCATAAGGACTGGTCAAATATTGTCTACGAGGATCGATGCTTACAACCACTGCCTGTAAAACCAATATTAAATGAAATATTTATGATATTGTATATACGTATCATATTATTGTTTCACGATTTTGTAGCCACATAAAAATACTTAAGAAAAATGAAATGTAAGGAAAACGAAAAAAAAACAATAACCTGATTTCCATACACTCTGGAAATTTGTTCTAAGCTGCTCTTTCCAGTTTTTACCTTTTGTAACAACAAGATCGCCATTGTCATTTGTTCTCACATCCAAACAAGCAATTAATTACCTTCAAATATAAAACGTCAGTTAATTAATATGATAAATAGTTAATATTAGGTACCAAGTGTGCATATAAAAATATTTAATTTTAGTTATAGTAATTTTGGTTAATAAACACAACGCACCCTCTTTGCAAGCTTTGTAGCCTTCCCTTCAAATGACTTCTGTCTTCACATTGTGGTGTTAGATTTATATATATATATATATATATATATATTATATATATAATAAACAGCAGATATAGTTGTAAAGAATTTAAAAGCTTAAAGGCTACCTTAGTTATGGATGAATTTGGCAACAAGAACTTTCGCAATATTGAAAGACCAACAGCTGAGAATATCACAAAGGGTTAAGTACATGTGTCATAAAAAGTTTACATGATCGAAGAAATGAAACTTGCCTCCACTTTTCTTCGAGTTATCAAAAAAGTCATTAATCTATTTCCCCTTCTAATAGATGATATGAAGTCAATCCCGTAATTGCAGGTGGATGAAATCCACTCTTCATTTTCTTCTGACTATATAAAGATAAAACTTGTTCAACGCTTTAGTTAGCAGTCAGTAAAAAATGAAGATTTACAAGGTGAATAAGACAAGCAAACATACGGGAACAGCTCGGCAAGAATGAACGAAATACACATGGCGATTTGCAATTTCATCCAAAATAACTGAATCGTTTTTAATTTGTAGAGCGTTCCAACCGATATGGGGCACTCTGCAACCATTCGAAGAATCGAAACGTCCAACCACCCCAGGAATCAAACCAAGACCTTTCACTGAAAAAATAATTGAACAATTCAGTTAACATCAATAAAAATAAAAAAACAGGCTAAATAAAAACAGGCCAAATAAAAAAAAGTAAATGCACCAGGCCCGTTTACTTCACTTGACTCAAAGAGTAAATGCAGACCAAGACAAATGCCTAAAAATGGACGATCGTTCTCGATGTATGCCTGAAGAGCTTCAGCCATCCTAACACAAAAAAATTTGAAAAAAAAAATGTAAGTGAACTTTTATTATCTTGTGGGAAAATCATCATGTATTTACTGTGTGCCAGAATGTACCTACTGCAGATGTTAAGTTAAAAAAAAACAGCATGCTAAATATTAAAGTTACCCGTTCTTGTTTAAAACATCCATCATTGAAGCAAAAGCTCCAACCCCAGAAATATAAGACGTTTTGCATTCAAAATGTCCTCTGGTGTTTGAACCTGGAGAAGGAGGATTAAAAATCAATATTAAATAAATAAAACACAATATATGCACTACAAAAAAAAAACATAATTACGAAATTAAATTGCATTTTAAAATACTGTGTACCAGATTTTCGAAACCCTACCCCACTAGTATCATTTAGATTTCCAAATTGGTTACGCACATTATGTACTTGATGTATATATTTCATCAAATTGCATATCTCGAAGCAAGATCAAGCAGCTGTACCAGATTATGTGCTTTCTGCCTCAATATGCAACAAAAGTAAATTAAGATTGCTAAAATATATGATGGTGAAAGTGAATACGGTGTTGTTAGGCATGTAACTTGTATGCGAAACCATTTTGATTAAAGGCAATGGAGGGAGATAAAATAATGAAACAAAAAGATTAAAATTAATTTTTAATTTAATTTAATCAAAACAAACCAATTGGTTTTGCATACAAGTTACATGCCTAACTAGGGATAAGCAAATAGTACCAGATATTTTCGGTATCGGTACCAGCATTTTCGGTATCGGTTGGTACCGAGCTCATCCCTATGCCTAACAGGACCATGTTCATTTCCCCATATATGATATATCCTATATCCATTCATTCGATTCAATTCATGAGAAAACAATAACACTTTTTTGCCTGAAATATTCAAAACCAGTGCATACAAAACATGCACTCTCTGTTAAACCTAAAATATCTAATATCTGACTCATGCAGAAAACATAAAGTAGCAAACAACTTACATCTTTAATATCCAGACCTAGATAACGAATTGCATTTCTAATACTCTGAACATTACCAGCACCATAATCAAGCAGAGTCACAGCTGCAAATTCACATTCAAATTCAAACAAACAACAATATTATAACATAATTGAGATTTTATATTAACAAAAGCTGAAATGAACAGAAATTACCGTGATCACTGCCTCCAACAGCGGATGCACGAACAGAGAAGTTTGTAGAAGATTTGAAATGAATGGCGGATTGGTGTAGTTTCAGTGCCCGGTTTCGTAACCCTAGGAAAGCAGGAACGGTGGTGAAGTTTGAAGAATTGAACGTCGCCGTATCCATTTTCCTGATTTGCAACGCTTTTCCGGTTAGGTGGTCGTACGGTTTCGAGTAAAATCTCAAAGTCTTTTTCTCATTGTCCCGCATAATCTCAACCACTTCCCGGTACTCATGCATACATTGAGTCCTTAGGTCGCGCATGTCTTGAAGGTGTTGTTTCATCTCCGAAAACACATTAGTCAAGTCGGATCCCACCGACGATGACTCCAGCCTCCTCGATCTTGCATTGCACTAGCTCTTCCGCCGGCTCATCCGCCCCTTCCTCCTTGGTGAATAACATATTACATTTTTTAAGTCGGTGTTTTGAGCGTCGGACGTTGGCGTTTCGGGTTCAAACGGCTCGGTGGTTTTCGATCTCTTTAACGGCCTTTTATTTGCTGACCGACACGAAGAAGTTCTAACGATGGTACGGACGTTGGCCCATTTGGAGCTATTACGAAAAATTTGCCAACACTTCAAGTACGGGAAATTCCCTTGAGCGGCTTGATATACAACCCGCATAATGTTCTCGTTGTTATGACCACTTTTCCATCTGTTTTTTACACGTTGGTAAACTGATTGAAAATTTGTGCACTTTTTGTTGATGTCAGTCCACTTGCCTGATATTGAATCCAGAATACGATGCCGAGCCGAAGGCTTGAAACGACCCAAAACCTCCCATGTGATTCGGGTTCCAACCATATGGATTTGGGTCCCACGAGAGGAATTGGTTCAATAGGTTCATGAAGTCGGTTTGATTTTGACTGTAGTCGACAAATCTGGATCCGAATGGGGTGGGTCGAGTGAGAACCGGAGAAACAAGTTGGCTATGATTGGTCGTTTGGTTCGTGTCTGCACTGGAACGCAGAGGAACAAAACAGCAGTTGTAAGGATACAGGTATAAAAAACTAGATTTTTTCTATAAAATAAAGAGAGAGTGGATGGCGGTAGAGAGTATAGGGTTTTTTTTTAAATATGAGGTGAAAAGGTTGTATTTATATAGAAATTTAGAGAATTAATTTTTTTAATAAAGTGACCGTTCAACGGTCGGATATTTTGAAAATAGGACAATTGGTGGCGTGATAATTTTCACGAAGAATCAAAACATAAACACCATAGCGTCGATTGTAATGGTGTTACTGGGCGCTATAGGGCACTATGATCTTCTCTAGCGCCATATCACGTCCCATTACGAAGGGGCTTAGGAGTTGTTTGTTTAATGGTTTAGATTTCTTACTGATTCAGCACTTAATGACTGTTTGTTTTGCGAGTATATGTCTGAATGGTTCAGACATTTGCCTACTGGATCTTAATGGTTTAGACCTCTTACTAGTTCAATACTGGTTCAAACCTCTTACTGGTTCATCATCTAATGGTTGAGACCTCTTACTAGTTCAACATTTAATGGTTTAGAAATTGCCAACGGCCCCTTAGTTAAGGTAAGACCATCTCCAATCTCGTATCATGATTTGATGTGGTGAATTTCGCTAGTAGTACATTTGAAGGATTTGTTGGATGTTAAGAAAAGAACATCTTCCTTGTTTATTATGGGACTAGAACTGTTAGGGGGGAGGGGGCGTCCTTACGTGTACCCGACGTGGGTACACCATCGCCACGCCTCGGGTATTGAATGTGGGTTATATTTACATGTATGCATACTCTCTGTGAGTAGAGTAAATGGGTAGGGTCTTTGGTTCTAGAGCAGATGAAAGGAGTACACTAATTTAGTGAATTGGTCGTATTAGGGTAATTGTGAGTAAAATTGAGGTGGCAATGTGTGATTTATGGATTCTCATGTAGGAAGAGTGCTCCCTCCTCAATTAACAACCTAGGAGAATAAATTTGCTAAACTCGTTACAAGCCCTTTGGTCCATCGGCTAAGTGGAGACGCCCTTGGAAGGGTTGCATTGGAGTTCGAGGCCCTTAAGATCATATGTAATGGTGCGTCGTTGTGAGAGGGAGGAGAATCACGTTGGACCCATGACCACAACACACTACACAGGCGGTCTATGTCGTGGCGGCGAGGTGTTGTGGGTGTAGTTGCCCTCACGATCATGAGTGGAGAGATGTGGGATTGGGATCTATAGTCGATAGACGACAACTAAATGTATATAAAAAAGATTATTATAGAACCTTGCAAATACATAAAACTATATATTGTTTTCCACATTTCTCAACTCTTCAAATTATTCTCATATTCACCTTAAACACTCTTCTAACTTTTTACTAAAAATATGTCATCATAGTGATTGTGGTTTGAACCGGGGATAATTTCATGGTCCTGTCTCTGGTATGCCGATCACCTCAAAAGTTCACACAATGTTTCCTCCACTAGAAACAAATAGTTCACATTTATGGAAAAAGCAAATTTCATTGATGCATTACAATCTTTTTTAGAACTGCTTTAGTTAAAATGGATACATATCACATAAATCATTGGTGCCATCAAAGTTATATCCAGATAAAACAAACAATCAACAATTGGTTTTCATCATTAACGTTAAAAACTAGAATTTAACCCGCGCTTCGTGACGGTGTCATAGTTCTCATTTGATGTTAATACAACGGGAGTTATAGCGTAAACATAAGAAAAAAAAAGTAGAAAGTTAAAATATGTGAAAAAGAAAAGAAAAAAAAAACAAAAAAGATATGAATAAAAAAGAAAGGAAAGAAAAAATAACAAACCTGGGAAAAAGAAAAAGTAAAAAACCGAATAAAAAGGAAAAGGAAATTTTGAACTTATAGTCGTAAGTTACTGTTTTAAATTTTGAAACTTTGAGCATACTAAAACCAAATTTCAAGTGAATTAAATCTAAAAAAAGGATGGAAAAGAAACATAACTAAAATACCATGAAAAAGTTAAAAAAATGAGATTGAAAACAATTAAATAAAAATATAAAAAGAAGAAAAAATAAACCAAGAGAAAATAAACACCCACAAGTTTTGAACTTGGGTTGATTGAAGAGAGGGATCTGGGTATGCAAGTTTACAAGTGGGCTACTACAATCATTCTGGTGGATTTCATTCAAAGTAGTTTAATAAACTCAAGTCGTATTGTAGCAAAAAAGGAAAAATATAAAGAAAACTTAACACTTCGCAGGCCGTCGAAAATAACAAATTGTGAATTCGTACTATAGACGATTGAAATTGTTATTATATCATCAAACAATGGTCTAGTTCAATGGTGTGGAATCAGTGTTTCCCTATATGGAATTAACTGCAGTTTTACATATAATAGTATTGTAAGCTATGATGCACTGGGACAGGTACGGGTACGGGTATGGGTACGGGAAACGGCAAAACTAAAAAATTCAAGAAGCGGGGACGGGACGGGTACGGGAATAAAAACATATAAAAAATAAATATATATCAAAGATAATGTAACACAAAACCTCAAAATAGTTCTATATTGATGTAAAGCTCAAAAATCTTATTTCTTCATAATCTAATGTAAGGTAGTGAAAATAGGAAGGTTAAATGTTAAAATACAAAAACTAATTTTACACTTTTTATGTAAGTTTTACAAGTTTTAATGACTAAAAGTAACCTAATGAAAGATAGAGGGATTAAATGTTAAAACCCATAAACTTATTTAACCCTAGAAAGGCTCAAACGCAACAAAAAAACAGCCGCTCTTCTTCTTCACAATTTCCAGCAAGTTTCCGGCAGAAATTGCAGGTTTCCGGCCAGAAGTCATCGTCGGAATCCGCTATTTTCACGCTATTCAGTCGATAACTATGACCGGAAACTTGCAGGAAACGTTTCCTGCGCGTCCCCATACACTGTCCCCTTCTCCTGCACGCTCCCTGGCCGTTTCCTACCTGTCGGGGACGTTTCCCGGTCGTCCCCGTGCCATTTCCGTCCCCTAGCAGTCCGCGGGACGGGAGACGGCACCTCCCAGGCGTTTCCGTGCTTCCGAGATTGTAAGGGTTTACAGAAACTCATAAGAGTACAAAAATATCATATAATGAAACTTACTAGGGAATATGAAATTACAGGTTTGGTCCTAGCACAAACGTAACATGTTAATTGTATGTAAAATGACCAAAATATCAACTATCGTAAAAAAATAATCGAATCTAATCTAATTTACTAACTATTATTATTATTTTATTATTATATAAAAAAACAAATTCTAAATTCACATTTTGAATCACAACCCAACCATAACCTGTCATATGACTATAGATTATACACTATACAAAATAAAGTTTAGTTTTACGTCTTCAATGCACTAACCTCTTGTTAGTAACATAAAAAATTAGAGATAATCATGAAAAAAATATGGCTAGAGTATAAGCAAAGCCATTGTCAAGTATTCTTACTTTTTATTCTACCAACCTGACCAAAACATATCATAAACATACCCCTTAGCTGGAAAATATATCATAAACACACATTTTAGCTATCACATCAATCCATTAGTTGTACAATACACAGACATATAACACTATAAACGCACCCTTGGCTATCATATCAATCCATCAGTTATACAATACACAAACGTAGCCTGTAAACGAACCGAACACGAACATGAAAATATAATCGAACACAATTTTTTGTTCGTGTTCTATATTAAGAAATCGGGCATGTTCGTGTTCGGTAATGTTCATTCGTTTAAAGCCTAAACGAACAGTTCACGAACACAAACAAACATAAACAAAAAAATTCACTGAACATATTTGAATAAACATAAATTAACATGGTTGAACAAACATAAACGAACACAAATGAACGCAATTGAACAAATGTATACAAACACAATTTACATTAGTGAACACAAACAAACAAGTCTAATATATTAGAGTTCTTCCGAAAACACATCTAAATCAGGGTTCATAGATATACTAATGTTAAGGATTTTTTTTTAATAAATATTAAGTAAGTGATCAGTTACGTTCTAAGAAACATTTTAAAATTTCATTTTCTATTACTAGAAAACTCAATTACTAATTAGTTATATATATATATATATATATATATATATATAGTTAGAAACCTAATATTTATATAAATATAACTATATATGTATTTACTAAACGAACGTAAATAAATGAACGTTCACGAACATAAATGAGCGAACACAAGGTATGTTCATATTCGTGTTCGTTCGTTTATTAAATAAACGAAATGAACTTCCCGCCGGAACAAGTTCATGAACAGTACATGAACGTTCGGTTCGTTTACATGCCAAGTGAGTGTTAGGCAATTCCTTGACACGGAAAAAAAAATTAAATCGAATCAACCAATTAAAGCAAAACAATTCAATAGTTTTGCTAAAAAAACTAAAACGATGGCAATACTGTAATTTTGAACTGAGGACAAAATTGTATTTTTTTTACTTGGGATAAAATTGTAATTTGCTAAAAGCTAAATCGATGGCAGTGCTATAATTTTGAACCAGGTGAAAATTCGTACTTATGAAGAAGGGCTTGTAGGTAAAATCGTAACACACACGGGCAAATGGGGGATGGTCATGCAGCAGCTTGGCACTATTCCCCACACATCTTTAAAAAAAATTAAAACGATGGCAATACTTTAATTTTTAGTTGATGGCAAAATAGTAATTTTGGGCACAAAATCGTAATTTGCCAAAAGCTAAAGCGATAACGATACTGTAATTTTTAATCATGCGTAAAATCGTAACTTTGAACAGGGGTAGATTCGTATTTTTTAACTGGGATAAAATCGTAAATACCAATGAGAAAATGCAAGACAACAACCTGACACTATTAACTATTCCCCTCTTTCTAAATGTAAATATAGGAAACTAGAGGATAACCCGCCACAGTGTGATGGGTTCGCTTTTTATATTGTTCGACCGTTGTCCACCAATATTCAAAATATATATATATATATATATAAATTATTGGAAATATAATTCACTACAATTACCATTCAACATTACAACAAGGTTCAAAATAATTTCAATCTATTTTTTTTGTAGTGGATTGAAATAAAGACTTATTAGGTTCGTCTTCTTTGTTTCATCATTTACTATTTTGCTAAAGAAATCATATGAAGAACAATTTGACACAACCATATACAGATTGACCCGTTACAAAGCAGATGTTACCTATGAGCTAAACGAAAATCCAAGAGCTGACCCAGGAAAGGTCACATGCAAGCTGACCATTACACAACCCATCACCCGTGTATGTCAACGAAAAAAACATGTGCTTGATGGTGCGTTCTAGAAAAGCGTCGATGCTGCGCTATTTACAGCAAAAACAATATAAGAAAAGCATACTTTTTACAGGGTACCTCAAGAGTTGGAACAATTTGGCCCTCTAAATATAATATATAAGAAGCTATCCAAACATATTTTACCTTGGCACTGTTTGGAACAATTTCTCTTAATTGTTTTTGTCACACCCCAACCGATGGCGGAATCATCAGGGTGGACGTATTGCGATTTCTCGAGATATCATAACTCTTATTTTCGCGACAAGTATTTAAGAAAAAAAATATCATTTCATTAATCGAACAACAAGTACATAAGTTTCAAATTTCAAATACAACATGGAAAATAAAAATACAAGTACAACAACTTTGCTAATACAAAGTTAGATGAGTATCTAAGTCGTCATACTTGATTCCATACGTATCATCATCAACATCATCCTGTAATACATGTTAAAGCACAATTCAATACACAAGGCATTGGCGAGCATACAAGTTTAAATAATAGCATAGTATTAACGTTTTAAACAAATCCTTCATGCATAAATGTGTGTTCTCGAGGCTAACATACATTAAACTAACATGCAATTATACAAGTCAACCCAAAGTTTCTCGCTAGCGTAATCTAATCATAGCAATGAAAAGACCGCATGTGTATAACTTAACATGACCTCAAGTTTACGAGCGGGGCGTTACTCCTATAACGCTATACATGTTAAGGGAGGCTTGATCGAAGTTAATGATTAAGTATAAGCATTTCAAGTATAAGCTTGTGTGAATTCAAGTTTAGCGCATAAGCATGGATAAAGATTATTTTGTGGTTTAATCATAATATGATTGTGTGATTTTGATAAAGAACATGTATTGCACCCAAAAGTGATAAGAGGTAAACAGGTCGAGTATACTCACGGTTTTGCAAAGCTTCCTTTGGTAATCCCGTGAAAGTTGGAAGGTTGGAGGATGGAACACCGAGTTATCCTACACGAGGAAACGTAGGTGTGTGAGTATTTGGGTGTTAACGGAGGATTCGGATTCGGAATTTAAAGTATGCGAAAGAAGTATACAAGAAAGTAATTATCTAGACTTTAAACAATCGTTTTTGACACTATAAGTCCCTATGGGTTGATGTGATTTCATGGGTCGAGATACCTATTAGAATCATAACGAGAGGTTCAAGTCTTGGATAAATATAACTTATTACCATGATAAGTAACCATTTTGATTATCATCAAGGATTCGGTTATATGTGTATATATACATTGTATAATTTATATAATAATTCTAAGCTAAGTCCATTAAGAAAATCATAGATTGTCATATAAGTCAAACATGGAGGTAGGAGGATAACCGTCCTTTAACCTCATTCGTAAGATTCACCAATACACAAATCATCACAAGGATGATTCGGATGGTCGGTAATGAAAGGAAATACTTCACTAAAACTATGAATCAACTAAGTAAGCAAGCTAGGTGCATGCATCCCGAACATGGCAACGTTTGGGGACGTGTCATAGCCTTGTTACTCAAATGAAGGTTGGACAAGTTTTAGTGGTTTAAACATAGAAAACATCAAGTGAGGTGGTGGAATGAGACTAGGATAGCCAAGGCTTCCAAGTATTCACACCTATACCAAAACACATGTCTTCTCACAAGAATCATAACAATCTCGGATGGTTTCATCACTTGTGGGTTGTGTAAACCCTTTTCAAAATATGTTTGCACCTCTTAAACTCATAAGAATATATCCCCAACAATCCTCATAACCTTAAATAGATTCAAGAACATGTAGGGACAAGATTAAGTAAGAAATACATGATTTGTAAAAGTTTAACAAAAGTTCTTCCAAAACATACAGTTTGGACCTCAAAATGTTGGTGTTCCACCTTGGTTTGCCATGGTAAACCTGTGGAAATACTCCTAGAGGTGTTCCAAGCTTTGTAGTGGAAGATTTGATGAAGAAAGTAAAGTATAGTGCTCACTTTGTCACTTAGAATAATCTGAGTTTTCTGATGTTGCAACTGATTTGAGAGTATTTTGAAGGTATAGAGGGGTTTGGAAACTGAAAATGAGGTGATGAAGGCTTGCTTTTATAATGATTCATAGGGTTTTTGTGTTTAATGAAGGTTTGAGTTGATTGGGTGAGAAGATAGGTGGGGAATAAGGCCAATCTACAGCTGGGAAACAACCCGCTGCGGATTCAGGCCCGTCGTGTTACGCGACGCTTAAATGGGAAGGGCGTCGCTTGATGCGGCGCTATCTTTTGTTGGCTGAAGTTTGTTATTTCACAATTTAGCCCCTAGACTTCGTATAATTCATCATTTAATGCATAAACTCTAGCATTTAACATATTTTTGGTATATAAAACGTGTATAAGTATAATTCGAGTGTCGAGAACGTACGTACGAATGTTTGCACGTATAATAAGTATCAATTTGCATATAAATAATAGAATTGTAAGCATAACAAGCATGTATAAAGTATGAATTTCATTACGATCAAAGTCTCGGATTCCAAAGTTTTAATTGGAATACGAATACGACATGAATACAAGTTTCCATAAATAGAAATACGACTACACCTTCTAAATAAGGAAAGTACAAAAATGCGAAGCGTTACAGTTTTGCATGAGCTTATTTCTCTGAACTGTTTTGCACGATCTTAAATCATCTGGCGATCCTTTGGTCCAGGTATAGGAATCCAGGTTTAAGTCTTTTACGATTAGATTTGCTGATTTCATCAGTTTTTAGCTGTCACACCCTCAATTTCCACTTGCGGAGTTTTACCGCTAGGCGTGTGAACAAACCAGAATCTGAAACACTAGTACGTCGAACGACTCTATATGATTTGATAATACGTTTTCCAAAAATCATTTGTTTAACCATTCGTCGTAGATTTTATATTGTCTTAGTTAGTTACCAATGTTTAGCGGAAGCATTAGTTTTTAAAGTTGAGCGGAAGCATAAAGTAAAGTAACGGAACGGGCGCCAACACAAACGCCAAAACCAAAGAAAAACCCAAAATAATGTTTGTAAATGAGACTCGATAAAAGATGTCTTGATCAATGCAAGTGAGTGCACCTAGAGCTCCTAGCGTCCTGAGAAACATGTAAAGAAACAAGTATCAACATTAAAGATGAGTGAGTTCACAGGTTTTCATAAATTCGTTTGTTCGGTTATGAGTTTGTTCCCCCGTTATCCCTAACCCGGGATAACGATTTAGTTCCATTATTCCCAACCTGGAATAATACTGATAGTTCCATTATTCCATACCCGGAATAATACCGATAGTTCCATTATTCCTAAACCGGAATAATAATGATGTTGGTTCCATTATCCCTAACCCGGGATAATATTGTTGTTTCGTTCCATTATTCCTAACCCGGAATAATATTGTTGATTCGTAATTAAGTTCAATGTTAACATATATAGGTAGCTAGCCTAAAGTTATGTCACGTAAGTGTTCGCGATCGAAGCTGACTGTTGTGCCTCCGTGTTGCCAGGCCTATCACTGACCATGGCGAAGTTAGGCCAAATTATTCACCCGTTGACCATACCCGGTCGGCTAGCGCGACTAGCTCGGATGGGGCTTGTCGGGCCCAGTAGTACTACTTATAATTTCCCCGCTATTTAAACCCAATACTAACGATCCGAGAGATTGTCGAGGACTTATGTGATATAGCTGCTTAGTGACCATAACATTACATTAACATTAACTTAGTTACCGAATAGTTATGTGACGTTGATTTCGTATAACGTAAAGAGATTGAGTTGAAGAGTGTATACATGTTTCTCCCCCTGTTGTTTAAAACCGGATAAAATTAGGGGCCGTGAACTCACCTTTAGTTGCTCGGTTAGTGTAATCACAGAAGTTGCAAATGATGGGACCGCTAATTGCGTCCTAATAAACCAATTGATTTCAAGTCAGTGTGTGAACACACCAATACAAATTCTACACATAATTTACGCACAAAGTGATACACACAATCAAAATTCCTAACACTCAAACATGCATGCAAGTATCCTCATGTGAACATAGTAATCAAAACAATTTATCATGAACATAATCCAATCCATGCAACACTTTGGTGCACACATTCACAAGTTATCAAGTTTCAGCTTACATACTCATAATTCGGCTGTTTTATGACTTTGATGACCCCGGTGGCTGTTGTAATGATTGAACCGTTTCTGGTTCCCCTGTTGTGGCTGGGATGACGAAGACTGTCGAGCAGACGAGTCTTCAAACTTTCTTTTTTTATCAGGGGTAACTTCAGTCGTACCCCGAGCTGGCAACTTCTTTTGTTCCACCGCCTTATCGGTGAGTTTGTGCGCCAACCTGATTGCTTGATGTTCAGTTGCAGGGTTGCTAGCCATCACCATACCCTGAATCTCCGGGACCAGACCCCCAAGGTAGAACTCGAGTTGTTTCTCCACAGTGTTGGCCAGATCGGGACACAAAAATACCAAGTCGTGATGTTTTGCTGTGTATGCTTCGATTTCAGATCCCACCATCTTGTGGTTCCATAAGGCTTGCTCCAACTGTTGCACTCTGTCTCGTGGACAGTACTCCTCTTTGATTAGGGCCTTAAACTCGGCCCAGGCCATTGCATTTGCAGCAATAAGTCCACGCGTTTGGACTTGTGCATTCCACCAAGTTAGTGCCCCATCTTCCAAGGTTGAGGCTGCATACTTGACCTTGTTGGCCTCCAGACAGTTGCACATCTCAAATACCGATTCAGATTTTTCGATCCAGCAGACAAGTCCTATGGGTCCTTCTGCCCCCGAGAATTTGCTTGGTTTCGCGTCGAGGAACATCTTGTAGGGGTTAAAACCCCCTCCTGCTGACAGAGAACAGGTAGTCAGCGAGGAATTCTACTAGCCCAACTATTAGATTTTCTCCTGAAAATTTAATAATGGTTACCTGCCGGTTGGTTCTGAACGCCCGCTAGAGCTGCGTTCACGTGCTCTTGAATCATTGCAGCTAGTTCTTCGGGCGTCATGTTAAGGTTTCCGCGTCGTCCAGTTGCCATTTAGATCTTCGAAAGACAACATAAACACACCCCGATAAGTCTATATATCCAATATAGTTATCCTACTTCGTACTTAAATAATTCTCAAGTTATGTCAGCTCAAATATATTAAATAGTCAAAAGAAGTACTTGATTAAATAAAGTTTCAACGTCTTACAAAGTGCCAACCAAACATATGAATTCACTATAAAGTCTCAAGTTTAACACAAGTGGGAAAATAAATAGACTGAAGGAAAGTAAATAAAATAAGCGAGACGTGTTAGTCGTCTACGTCTCCATCCCCCAAATCACTGTCGTTGCCGTCATCCTGCGGCGCATTTCCAGCTTCTACAGCTGGGTCCTCCTCCGGATCCTCCTCTGGATCCTCCTCTGGGTCCTCTTCCGGATCCTCTTCCGGATCCTCCTCTACCGGCACTGGAGGGGCCGGTGCTGGTGCAGGTGCTTGATTTTGCTCTAGCTCCTGAATTCTCCAACTATTTTCCAGGACTCTGTCTTCGAGCCAGTCGGCTCTTATATGCTCAGCACGCAGATCTCTGGCTAAGGTGTTACGAGCTATCTTACTCGTATGTTGCTCTTCCTCGAGCGAGCCAGTTTTACCTGTCAGTTGTCGGATCATCCATCCCTGTGCTAGGATGGTTTCCTGCATTCTTTCTAATTGTTCTTGTTGTTTCTGTATCATATTTCTAAGTAGGTCATTCCCTACTTCTACCGAGTTAACCGGTTCAACCGGCACAGCGATGATTGGGCGTGATGACGACTCCTCCCCCAGAGCGAGCCTTTTCCTCGCAGCTGAGCGTGTTTCCACGCCATAAGATGGTAAGGGTTCCACCATAGGTGCCTTTCCTGGCGCCCTTGGGTGCGAAAGTTTGTCGGATGATGATGATGATGATGACATTGCCTGTTAGGTCGTGTAGTTAGTTACGAGTTGTTTTCATTTCTTATTATGAAGTCATAATCTACATACACAGTTGTGGTACATCACATAATAAGATATAATCAGTTCGGTGCCAAACTACGTCTAGTGTCGTGTAATCAGCTATAGTTTAGGTCTACTTTTAATGCAAACCTGGTTCTCTATAGCTAGTGGCCCTTATACCAATCTGTCACACCCTCAATTTCCACTTGCGGAGTTTTACCGCGAGGCGTGTGAACAAACCAGAATCTGAAACACTAGTACGTCGAACGACTCTATATGATTTGATAATACATTTCCCAAAAATCATTTGTTTAACCATTCGTCGTAGATTTTATATTGTCTTAGTTAGTTACCAATGTTTAGCGGAAGCATTAGTTTTTAAAGTTGAGCGGAAGCATAAAGTAAAGTAACGGAACGGGCGCCAACACAAACGCCAAAACCAAAGAAAAACCCAAAATAATGTTTGTAAATGAGACTCGATAAAAGATGTCTTGATCAATGCAAGTGAGTGCACCTAGAGCTCCTAGCGTCCTGAGAAACATGTAAAGAAACAAGTGTCAACATTAAAGATGAGTGAGTTTACAGGTTTTCATAAATTCGTTTGTTCGGTTATGAGTTTGTTCCCCCGTTATCCCTAACCCGGGATAACGATTTAGTTCCATTATTCCCAACCCGGAATAATACTGATAGTTCCATTATTCCATACCCGGAATAATACCGATAGTTCCATTATTCCTAAACCGGAATAATAATGATGTTGGTTCCATTATCCCTAACCCGGGATAATATTGTTGTTTCGTTCCATTATTCCTAACCCGGAATAATATTGTTGATTCGTAATTAAGTTCAATGTTAACATATATAGGTAGCTAGCCTAAAGTTATGTCACGTAAGTGTTCGCGATCGAAGCTGACTGTTGTGCCTCCGTGTTGCCAGGCCTATCACTGACCATGGCGAAGTTAGGCCAAATTATTCACCCGTTGACCATACCCGGTCGGCTAGCGCGACTAGCTCGGATGGGGCTTGTCGGGCCCAGTAGTACTACTTATAATTTCCCCGCTATTTAAACCCAATACTAACGATCCGAGAGATTGTCGAGGACTTATGTGATATAGCTGCTTAGTGACCATAACATTACATTAACATTAACTTAGTTACCGAATAGTTATGTGACGTTGATTTCGTATAACGTAAAGAGATTGAGTTGAAGAGTGTATACATGTTTCTCCCCCTGTTGTTTAAAACCGGATAAAATTAGGGGCCGTGAACTCACCTTTAGTTGCTCGGTTAGTGTAATCACAGAAGTTGCAAATGATGGGACCGCTAATTGCGTCCTAATAAACCAATTGATTTCAAGTCAGTGTGTGAACACACCAATACAAATTCTACACATAATTTACGCACAAAGTGATACACACAATCAAAATTCCTAACACTCAAACATGCATGCAAGTATCCTCATGTGAACATAGTAATCAAAACAATTTATCATGAACATAATCCAATCCATGCAACACTTTGGTGCACACATTCACAAGTTATCAAGTTTCAGCTTACATACTCATAATTCGGCTGTTTTATGACTTTGATGACCCCGGTGGCTGTTGTAATGATTGAACCGTTTCTGGTTCCCCTGTTGTGGCTGGGATGACGAAGACTGTCGAGCAGACGAGTCTTCAAACTTTCTTTTTTTATCAGGGGTAACTTCAGTCGTACCCCGAGCTGGCAACTTCTTTTGTTCCACCGCCTTATCGGTGAGTTTGTGCGGCAACCTGATTGCTTGATGTTCAGTTGCAGGGTTGCTAGCCATCACCATACCCTGAATCTCCGGGACCAGACCCCCAAGGTAGAACTCGAGTCGTTTCTCCACAGTGTTGGCCAGATCGGGACACAAAAATACCAAGTCGTGATGTTTTGCTGTGTATGCTTCGATTTCAGATCCCACCATCTTGTGGTTCCATAAGGCTTGCTCCAACTGTTGCACTCTGTCTCGTGGACAGTACTCCTCTTTGATTAGGGCCTTAAACTCGGCCCAGGCCATTGCATTTGCAGCAATAAGTCCACGCGTTTGGACTTGTGCATTCCACCAAGTTAGTGCCCCATCTTCCAAGGTTGAGGCTGCATACTTGACCTTGTTGGCCTCCAGACAGTTGCACATCTCAAATACCGATTCAGATTTTTCGATCCAGCGGACAAGTCCTATGGGTCCTTCTGCCCCCGAGAATTTGCTTGGTTTCGCGTCGAGGAACATCTTGTAGGGGTTAAAACCCCCTCCTGCTGACAGAGAACAGGTAGTCAGCGAGGAATTCTACTAGCCCAACTATTAGATTTTCTCCTGAAAATTTAATAATGGTTACCTGCCGGTTGGTTCTGAACGCCCGCTAGAGCTGCGTTCACGTGCTCTTGAATCATTGCAGCTAGTTCTTCGGGCGTCATGTTAAGGTTTCCGCGTCGTCCAGTTGCCATTTAGATCTTCGAAAGACAACATAAACACACCCCGATAAGTCTATATATCCAATATAGTTATCCTACTTCGTACTTAAATAATTCTCAAGTTATGTCAGCTCAAATATATTAAATAGTCAAAAGAAGTACTTGATTAAATAAAGTTTCAACGTCTTACAAAGTGCCAACCAAACATATGAATTCACTATAAAATCTCAAGTTTAACACAAGTGGGAAAATAAATAGACTGAAGGAAAGTAAATAAAATAAGCGAGACGTGTTAGTCGTCTACGTCTCCATCCCCCAAATCACTGTCGTTGCCGTCATCCTGCGGCGCATTTCCAGCTTCTACAGCTGGGTCCTCCTCCGGATCCTCCTCTGGATCCTCCTCTGGGTCCTCTTCCGGATCCTCTTCGGATCCTCTTTCGGATCCTCTTCCGGATCTCCTCTACCGGCACTGGAGGGGCCGGTGCTGGTGCAGGTGCTTGATTTTGCTCTAACTCCTGAATTCTCCAACTATTTTCCAGGACTCTGTCTTCGAGCCAGTCGGCTCTTATATGCTCAGCACGCAGATCTCTGGCTAAGGTGTTACGAGCTATCTTACTCGTATGTTGCTCTTCCTCGAGCGAGCCAGTTTTACCTGTCAGTTGTCGGATCATCCATCCCTGTGCTAGGATGGTTTCCTGCATTCTTTCTAATTGTTCTTGTTGTTTCTGTATCATATTTCTAAGTAGGTCATTCCCTACTTCTACCGAGTTAACCGGTTCAACCGGCACAGCGATGATTGGGCGTGATGACGACTCCTCCCCCAGAGCGAGCCTTTTCCTCGCAGCTGAGCGTGTTTCCACGCCATAAGATGGTAAGGGTTCCACCATAGGTGCCTTTCCTGGCGCCCTTGGGTGCGAAAGTTTGTCGGATGATGATGATGATGATGACATTGCCTGTTAGGTCGTGTAGTTAGTTACGAGTTGTTTTCATTTCTTATTATGAAGTCATAATCTACATACACAGTTGTGGTACATCACATAATAAGATATAATCAGTTCGGTGCCAAACTACGTCTAGTGTCGTGTAATCAGCTATAGTTTAGGTCTACTTTTAATGCAAACCTGGTTCTCTATAGCTAGTGGCCCTGATACCAATCTGTCACACCCTCAATTTCCACTTGCGGAGTTTTACCGCGAGGCGTGTGAACAAACCAGAATCTGAAACACTAGTACGTCGAACGACTCTATATGATTTGATAATACATTTCCCAAAAATCATTTGTTTAACCATTCGTCGTAGATTTTATATTGTCTTAGTTAGTAACCAATGTTTAGCGGAAGCATTAGTTTTTAAAGTTGAGTGGAAGCATAAAGTAAAGTAACGGAACGGGCGCCAACACAAACGCCAAAACCAAAGAAAAACCCAAAATAATGTTTGTAAATGAGACTCGATAAAAGATGTCTTGATCAATGCAAGTGAGTGCACCTAGAGCTCCTAGCGTCCTGAGAAACATGTAAAGAAACAAGTGTCAACATTAAAGATGAGTGAGTTTACAGGTTTTCATAAATTCGTTTGTTCGGTTATGAGTTTGTTCCCCCGTTATCCCTAACCCGGGATAACGATTTAGTTCCATTATTCCCAACCCGGAATAATACTGATAGTTCCATTATTCCATACCCGGAATAATACCGATAGTTCCATTATTCCTAAACCGGAATAATAATGATGTTGGTTCCATTATCCCTAACCCGGGATAATATTGTTGTTTCGTTCCATTATTCCTAACCCGGAATAATATTGTTGATTCGTAATTAAGTTCAATGTTAACATATATAGGTAGCTAGCCTAAAGTTATGTCACGTAAGTGTTCGCGATCGAAGCTGACTGTTGTGCCTCCGTGTTGCCAGGCCTATCACTGACCATGGTGAAGTTAGGCCAAATTATTCACCCGTTGACCATACCCGGTCGGCTAGCGCGACTAGCTCGGATGGGGCTTGTCGGGCCCAGTAGTACTACTTATAATTTCCCCGCTATTTAAACCCAATACTAACGATCCGAGAGATTGTCGAGGACTTATGTGATATAGCTGCTTAGTGACCATAACATTACATTAACATTAACTTAGTTACCGAATAGTTATGTGACGTTGATTTCGTATAACGTAAAGAGAGTGTATACATGTTTCTCCCCCTGTTGTTTAAAACCGGATAAAATTAGGGGCCGTGAACTCACCTTTAGTTGCTCGGTTAGTGTAATCACAGAAGTTGCAAATGATGGGACCGCTAATTGCGTCCTAATAAACCAATTGATTTCAAGTCAGTGTGTGAACACACCAATACAAATTCTACACATAATTTACGCACAAAGTGATACACACAATCAAAATTCCTAACACTCAAACATGCATGCAAGTATCCTCATGTGAACATAGTAATCAAAACAATTTATCATGAACATAATCCAATCCATGCAACACTTTGGTGCACACATTCACAAGTTATCAAGTTTCAGCTTACATACTCATAATTCGGCTGTTTTCTAGGATTTTTATATAATAGTTCCAACGTTCCAAAAATTCCAATTATTTTACAGCAGGTGACAAATATACTGTAGAAACTTATATAAATTTTTCAAGTCCTAATACTTTACCAATTATCCATAAATATTAATATACTAGGCTGCAGTCAGATTCGTCACTTTCTGACTGCAGTCCACGGAAGAATTTATTTAAAAATCACTGTTCGTCCAATTAACAAAATTCCAGTGGGAGTTGCCCGGAAATTTCCATACCTAGTTGCTGTACAAATTTCATGGTTCGACTCCCTACAGATTATTAAATCCAACTCGACAAACAACTAACAAAATTCCAGGATTTTCACAGCTTTAGTTACTGAACTTAATTGGCCACTTAAAAATATCAAACGACTTCAGAAAAATATAAATCCAGTGCCATTAGATTCGTTATTTAAAACTCTACGTTTTAGACTTCAGAAAGTCCGTTTTTCGACAACTAATGACCGAGTTACAGCCAGTTGAAGTCGGCTGTAACCATCATTCAGCAGCCTGATTCAGCACTTTATCACAACTAACTATCTTAAACCGTTTATATATTGAACATATGCGACCAAGAACAGATTTTTCCAATCATATATCATTATATATATCATATCCATGCAAACCCTAATCATAATCTCTAGTTTTTATCAATCCGAAACAACACACTTGCAAACTATGATTTCCAAAAACAACATACATGCAAACTATGATAAATCAGCCGATTAACAACATAATCACTACATTCAAACACATATATCCGAATATGATCTTGTAACAATGATAAATCCTAACCTTTAATATCAAGCTAATGAACCGTGAGTGAGATGAGGAATCGATGATCAAACATAGTTGCGACCGAGGATGAAGATGGCGAGGGGCTGCCGCGATCAAAGGAAGTGCAAGAGGGCTGTTTGCGATCGAGGAGATGAAGGATCGGCTGCCGTCGGCTGTTTTCTCACTAGGGTTTTGTGTGTTTTGTTTTTGTGAAGCAAAGCATGCATGTGTGTTTGTATATATAGGCGCAAGAGTAAGGAGAAGAGGGAATGGGTTTGCGGTTTGGGTTGCACGCGGCCGAAGGGTTTGGGTTGGTTGGTTTGGGTTTAAAACTTGGTTCACTCCTAGAGACACAAGGAATCGAGGTTGGTTCGTGTCGCGGTTCGGTTTGGTTCGTGTACATATTTACTATAAATATTTTATAACTAAAACAATCACGTAATCGAACATCACATATTCACCAACTCATAAACGTTCAATACACATAGCACATACTTCATTTGACAAGTTCGCTAAATTATCGTAACTATTTCGAGCGTGCAAATTCAAGTCTCCGAATTAATAACCGTGAAGTAGTGCGTTTAAGTTATCCGAAAAACCGGGATGTCACATTAGCATACGAAGATGCAAAACCGCAATCTTTTTTCACTTCACGTCTTTGGTTAGCACAAGAACTGACTTGTGATAAAATTATTGAGCTAGTATCAGAAAGCGCTTTTAATGACTCTAATGAGGACAGCTTAAGCGTCGATTTAGTCGACTCACCGAGCGCAGGCCAAGCTACATCCATAACCGGACTAACTACAACCGTGACTCCATTAGAAAACCTATTCAACACAGGCTTCTTACACGCATCACCTTGGCCCTCTGTCTCCAAATCTTCAAAGGAACTCACCTCCACCATGAGGTTAGACGACAACCAATCCTAACAATCGTCACCACCACGATACGTCACCGCCAACCACGCTGGCGACTCCTGCACCGTAACCGTAACCAAATATGACTCATTGCGAACAACTTGACACCACGGTGACGTCACCGACAACTGGGTTTTATTCAAAGAAATTGATGTATTAAAAGCCCAAAACTAAATCGAATGATTCATGAATAAACTTCAAATTTTCATAACTTTTTTTTTTCAAACACAAACCACGTATACGAAATATCAACATACCAACATAAGTTTTATTTGTGATTTGACTTCAATTTTTACCCAAATTTACAGCATATATTGGACAAACAAAATCAAAAACTTAATCTCAGGTAAACAATTGATTACAGAATCCTAAATGTTTGATTCAAGATGATGAATGCATCTTTGAAAAGATAATAATAATATACCGGGTTTTCGAGTTAGAAACATTGTTCTTCCTACAAATGGTAACAAAGTACAAAGATTTCAATTTCAAAATAACAAAAAGGGCAGGTAAACCAAGCTCTAACATCATCATCTCCATTCATTTGAAAGACTAACATGGAGAGATAGAAGAAAAAGTACCTGGTGTTGTTCTATTTAATTGGATCTTCGATTGAGGACCATTCCGATTGCCTAGTGTTCAATTGGGGCTATAGATGGTGTCGAGCAAGCTAAGGTTTTGCAGGTAACCGATGTGACGAAGTTGGTACCTCATGTGATTCAGGGAAGAAAAGGAATAGCTCATTTGCCGCTTTCGATTTCGTTTGTCGCTGGAACTGGAGTTGGGGTCAGGCGGTGGTTATCAGTGGCATAAACGGGTGGGTGACGTGTGTGCTAGTGTATAGCGATGGTAATGACTGGCAGATGGAGGTCACCAAAACCTGGAAGCGGGAACTGTAGCCAAGCCCCTACGCAAATTGTTATATAGTATAACTAGCATCAATATAAACAATTAAATAAAAATGAGAGAATAAACTACGGGATCACCAAAATAAGATCGACAATCAGTGTAAAAGAGACAATTTTAGTAAGCCAAAAAAAATTTTAAAAAAATAAAAAACAGACCATGGTACATTCACAATTGCAAAGTGTTTTCAAATTAGATCATAGGATATGATGAATTTCCCAAAGTTCAAAGGCAACATGTCCTTCCATATGGTAGCCATCCTGTTGATGTTGAGTTCATTCTACATTTTTTTTCTTCATAAAATCATTCGTTCGTATATGTTTGTGATAAATATAAGCAAGTTTTCGTGTTAACATGGAGTCCACATAAGATAATATTTGTTTTGATGAAAATTTCGAAGGGGTTCAAATGTGTGTAATCCTTTTCCAATGAAGTATATCTCAAGAACACCAACCATAATCAACTTACAAGAAAGAATCTGATTCTTCTTCCACAAATGGAAAATCACAAAAGACAAGTTTGTGAGTCATGAGAACACAAATGACAAATGTGTAGTTTGATTACAAATGTGCCAAGCTCAAATTTGATCAAACCATATCTTCTTTCAAGATGATTACAAACCACAATAGCAATTTATGTAGTTTAATTTATTTTTTAAAATCAACAATAACTTAATTATTTTTCTTCTTTTGTTTTACACTTTCATCAATTCACAAATACACAAATCAAGTTTAGATGATTGATATGTGTCTAATTTATTTATAGCAATTCACAAATACACAAATAAAGTTTAGATGATTGAAATTTATCTAATTTATTTATAACAAAACTTAAAAAGGTCTTGATTGTTTTGAAAAGAAAAAAAAAAAAATCTTTATGAATCATTTCGCCTTGAAGAATTTCTTTACTTCCCGAAACAAAATTTTTCCAAGAAAATTTGTAAACATAATATGTGTTTAAATTGTGTTATTCTAGAAAAAAGAATTCACAAATAAAAGACTTTGTTTATAAGTAGATGTAACACTCCCCGCGTTGAAGCTGAGTTCACTTTAATATAATATAATATAATAATATAATATAATATAATATAATATAATATAATATAACGTATTCGAGCATACAGTATACCAAGGACCGAGTATTATATCCCTCGCAAAATAATATTAACTCACTCACACCAGTGCCCGGAACTCTTTCTAACAATCGGAAAATGCAATCCGCCGAGCAACTGGTACTCGATTTAAGCAGTCCCGATCTTCGCTAAAACGCACTTCTCGAACTCTCCAAGGTACGTCCTACATATAAGCTTACGCTGTCTTGTACAACCGATCCTTTCATTCAATCTGTTTAGGTATGAATTCGACAATACAGAGCTCGATTATGAGATTTTACAACTCACGAACGTCAAAACATGATTAATCTATGAGTTTTGACCTGTGCCTATGTGAATTTGATCATTTATTAGGTTATTGATGCGTTTTCCTAAGTTACTCAATCTGTTTAGGTATCAGTTCGATGAGGCAGAGTTCGATTATGTGATTTTACAGCTTAGGAGCGTGAAAACATAATTGAATCTATGAGTTTTGACCTATGAGTATGTGAATTTGATCAGTTATGAGCTCAATTAGGTTATTGATGCGTTAGAGTTCGATTATGTGATTTTACAACTCACGAACGTCAAAACATGATTGAATCTATGAGTTTTGACCTGTGCGTATGTGAATTTTATCAGTTGCGAGTTCAATCAGGTTATTGATGCGTTTTTGTAAGAGTTATTCAATCTGTTTAGGTATCAATTCGATGATGCATAGTTTGATTATTTGATTTTACAGCTTAGGAACGTGAAAACATGATTGAATCTATGAGTTTTGACCTGTGCGTATGCGAATTTGATCAGTTACGAGTTCAATTAGGTTATTAATGCGTTAGAGTTCGATTGTGTCATTTTACAGCTTAGGAGTGTGAAACACATGATTAAATATGTTAGTTTTTACGTATGCGTATGCGTATGTGAATTTGACCAGTTACGAGTTCAATTAGGTTATTGATGCGTCTTCGTAAGAGTTATTCAATCTTTTTAGGTATCAGTTTGATGATGCAAAGTTTGATTATGTGATTTTACAGCTTAGGAACGTCAAAACATGATTGAATCTATGAGTTTTGATGTATGCCTATGTGAATTTGATCAGTTACAAGTTCATTTGGTTATTGATGCATTTCGAAAAAATTATTCAATCTGTTTAGGTATCAATTCGATGATGCAGAGTTTGATTATTTGATTTTACAGCTTAGGAGCGTGAAAATTGAATCTGTGAGTTTCTATGTATGCTTCTGTGAATTTGATCAGTTACGAGTTCAGTTAGGTTATTAATGCGTTTTCGTAAGAAATTATTGTATAAGATCATATTGGAGACTGTGTATGCTTCTCTTTGATTGGAATGATTAGGAGAATTAAATGTTTATATTCGTGTTGTGGCATACTTCACCTGCTTTACTAACTCGCTAATGATATGGTCATCAAAAGTTTGGGTTTAAAACTGTAAACATGATTTAGTTCCATTGGTTGAGATTGTATTGGTATTATTGTTGCACTTAATTAGGTATGCATGATTGATTTTTAGTAAATTTGTTTCTTCTGTAGAAGAGAGAGCTGTTTCAAGATTTGGCTCCGTTGTTGTAGAACTCCTTTGGCACTATTGCAGCTCTGTTACAGGTATGTTCTATGCTATTGAAACGGCACTTCACTTCTCCTTTATGTGCGGTGTAGACATCGATGATTGGCACTGTGTCTGTCCCATGATAGTTCTTAGATTGTGTCGTTTTTCTGTAATGTACATTGATATGCTTGGCAAAAGCATATAGATTTTTGGGATTTGTAGGTAGTTAAAGTTATATTACCATTGCCATGATACATGGGTTCATGTCTTTGTGTATTTTGTTGCTTTGGTGGTCTAAATAGTTCATTTTGTGAAAATTTACAGCACAACTGATGCCAAGTATCACATGCTTGCAGGAAATAGTTTCAATATATCCTTTTCTATCACCGCCCAATTTGACTCCAGCTCAATCAAACAGAGTTTGCAATGCACTTGCCCTTCTTCAGGTGCGCTTTTTGAAAGTCGTACCAAATTTTTTTATTGCGTTTTCATCTGTTCATGTTTGATCATGTCTATTGAATGATAAATGATGTAGTTGCATCCTTTTATCCATATACAATGGTAATAAAAGCTACTTTATAATGTAAGATCATGCATCACAATTCAATAAGTTATACACTCATACCTAGTTGGCTAGCTAATTGTTCTCCATTGTCTAACATTGAATGCACGTAGTTACGTATTAATGTGCTTATTCTGTTCTAGCTTATTGCCTTGTTTACTTGTTCTTTTAGTTCTCATCAGTTTTCCTCCCTACTGTTAGTTTTATTTTAGAGTTATGTTCTTATGCAAATGCTTCTGTAAAGCTAATTACTTGAGGTCATCATAAATATACTTTTACATTTGCTTTTGGCACAATCGTAACCTTAGTGGTGGTGATGAGTGGTTGATGCAGTTATACTAATCTGTTTTCTAATATTTTTGTAGTGTGTAGCTTCTCATCCAGACACAAGAATGCTGTTCTTAAATGGTAAATTATAAGTTCCCACAAATTATCTTGTTTGATCAATAGAATTTGTCAATCAATGGTTGAGTAGGCGATGCATATGTGAGAAATGATATTCTCACTCCTCTCTTATTATCGTATAAAACATTATACTATTACAGTATTACCACCAAATTTAGTTAGAATTCTTAAATTGGAAAAAAATGTTATCTTCTGTTTTCTTTATGTTCTATTATTTTGTTGTCTTATCATCGTCACCCAATTCCAAAATATTATACCAATTGCAAATGTATAAGAAAGAAATTAGTATCTTACTAAAATTTGGCTTTAGCCTTTAGCATTTGCTTTTCATCTATACAAATTTATCTTCTTTTGTTATAGCGGGATCAGTGTAGTTTCTGATTTGCATTAAGAGAACCTAGTTTCATAAGATTAATGACTTTTTATGAAGGGAACCATATATTTATCACATACCAAAATAACATACTGAATAATTTTATTATTTGCAGCTCATATTCCTTTATATTTATACCCTTTTCTCAACACAACTAGCAAATCAAGGCCATTTGAATATCTGAGGCTCACTAGCTTAGGTGTCATTGGTGCACTAGTGAAGGTACCTCATTTTTCGGACTATTATTTTTCATCCCCACGTTATTATGAAGCAATTTAATGTGGAACCTTGTCTTTTATACATTAGGTTGATGACACAGAAGTTATCAGTTTTCTGCTTTCAACAGAAATAATCCCCCTGTGCTTGCGCACGATGGAAATGGCAGTGAATTGTCTAAAACAGTACGGTTTTAGCCTTTCCTTTTTCTTATACTGAATTATTGGTTCAATGCTATATTCACTTTGTGTTAACCATACCAAAGGTGGCAAGATGGATCTGGATGAGCGGGTGGGGTAACATGTCAAAATGGGTTTAAGTTCACTAAATAAGTCATTTTCATATGGATGGAAACTGATCGGGTTGGATTGACATTTTAGGGGTGTGCACGGTTTGGTTCGGTTTGGTTATTA
Source organism: Scalesia atractyloides (assembly GCA_947069175.1). Taxonomy (NCBI): domain Eukaryota; kingdom Viridiplantae; phylum Streptophyta; class Magnoliopsida; order Asterales; family Asteraceae; genus Scalesia; species Scalesia atractyloides. The sequence continues at coordinate 87,476,551 of CAMTDV010000012.1, forward strand.
GCCTTAACCGAAACCATAACCGAAGTAATCGGTTAATCTATTTTATTAACCGTTCGGTTTTCAGTTAATCGGTTCGATTTAGTTGATTAATTTGTTGGTTTTCAGTTTGGTTCAGTTAATTTCGGTTAATAACCAAACCAAACTTTGACTAAAATATTTACTTAGAAATACATGGAATGGAGGTATAAATACATGAATTGGATGTATGAATATATGAAATGGAGGTATAAAACATAAAATACATGAAATTGAGGTATAAAAGCTAGATATATAAAAAAATATGAATGGTTTGGTTCAATTCGGTTAACCAAGGGTACAAAAAATAACCGATAACCGATCTTCGTTTAATTTGGTTTTCGGTTAATTTTGGTTCGGTTTTGGGTTGGTTTCGGTCTAGCGGTTTGATTTTGGGTTGGTTTCGGTTTAGTGGTTCGGTTTTTGCTCACCCCTAGTTGACATGCAAAATTTTATCTATTAGAAATTTAGAATACGAAATGGTGTATTAATTATGATTACGAAAACAATACCATCAGAGTAATAATCTAAATCTTTGAATATAACGAATTAGTAGGTATGAATAAAAAAATAAACTTTCGGCTATTTTCAACCTGGTTGACCCATTTGACTCGCTCCCCTTTCAGCGAAATTTCGTAATTTTAACCGTTTGATATAAAATATGAGGTTTGGTAACGGATTAAAGCAAGTTCATGCTGAAACAAGTTATCATTATGCTGGTCGAAACCAACCGAGTTGGATTGACCTGCAATATTGGTTGTCCGTTTTTTGTGGTTAAAACAATTACTGTGTTTATTACGAAAAAAAGTATAACTAGTCATAATCCAAATGAATAAAATGATTTACGGAGTATGAATCGAAAATAGACGATCAACTTATTTGATTCATTTGACGCGTTCCCCTTTTAGCTAAATTCCACTATTGGACCCGCTTGTGATAAAAAGGACCTAAACCGACGTCCGTATTCAGAAGTAAATGGGTCGAAATTACCTCCTTTATCTGCACCTATTTGGGTTTCTAGAAATCTGATAAAAGTTTTGTTTAAATCCTAGGTTGCCACATTTATAGTTCAAAAGATCTTGTTGGATGATGTTGGGCTGGACTACATATGCACCACTGCAGAACAGTTTTTTGCAGTTGGTAGGGTTTTGGGCAATATGGTTGCTGCACTTGCTGAACAACCGTCTTCACGACTTTTGAAACACATCATCCGATGTTACCTGCGTTTGTCAGATAATCCAAGGTTAGTTGATATTACGGATTACCTACAAAAAAGCACCAATCCTATGTTGTGTATGCTTATACTTTATGATATGATGTTTGTGGCGGCGAACCAAGAGTTCAACCTTTGTCATCAAGTTCACTTATAAATAGAAGAGTAAAATGCCATTTTCGTCCCTGAGGTTTGGCCTGTTTTGCGACTTTCGTTCAAAGGTTTGTTTTTCCGCATCTGGATCCAAAAGGTTTGAAATCTTGCCATTTTCATCCAGCTCGTTAACTCTATCCATTTTCTTCCATGAAGTCGGGGGTATTTCCGTCTTTTTGTTAACTTAAAGAGCAATTCGGTCTTTTTCAGGGGTATTGGTATTTTTACATACAGTGAAAAAGCCGAATTGCCCTTTAAGTTAGCAAAAAAAAGACGGAAACACCTCTTGACTTAACGGACAAAAATAGATGGAGTTAACGAGATGAATGAAAATGGCAAGATTTCAAACCTTTTGGATCCAGATGCGAAAAAACAAACCTTTGGACGAAAGTCGCAAAACTGGCCAAACCTTAGGGACAAAAAATCACTTTACTCTATATAGAAACTACTTTATAATTATACGCCAGTATTTATGTGGTTTCTTTTATAGCAGTTTTTGCTAAAAAGCTTGTTGAGGATGAAAATGCCCTTAAAATTTTGAAAAGTCAAAATCACATCAAATGAGGTGTCAACATGTTACAGGTTGAAATTTGCAGCATTTTAAAAAAATAAAGGGCATTTTTATCAACATGTTTTTGGTGAAATTGATATAAATGAAAACAAGAACACACATACATGAGTGGCCTCACTTTACTTTGCAATATTTGAATATTACAGGGCGTGTGATGCTTTGAGGAGCTGTCTTCCTGATATGCTACGCGATGCCACCTTTAGCAGTTGCCTTCGTGTAAGCATTCTGAATTAGTTACGGATGGCAAGATGGCTGCGTCACCTTGTCAACACCTTTTTTCCCTTTTCTGAGTTCTGTAAAATGTTACTGTGCTATATATAATTAGGAAACTAAATTTAAAACTATAAGTGGCAAAAAGGGCAACGGGGTCAAAAAAGGTCTGGTTGGTCGACCTGTTTTTTTCCCTAAGTTATAAACTACTACTGTATTAAATAAAATATAATTAGGAGACCACACTATTAGAAGTATATATGGAAAAGTGGCCAGGTTGGGTTACGGGTTAGAAAGGCCAGGTTGATCGACCCGTCCACAGCTTTTTATAAGTTTATAGATTATTACTCTATTGAATATAAGTGGGAAACCATAATAATAAAAATATTAATGGAAAAACGGCCAGGCTGGGTAATGAATAAAAAGGGATGGGTTTATTGTGCATTTTATGAATTTTTATTGTGATTCTATTAGATATAATTAGGCTAGTATGCTGATTAATTTAAACTTTAAAGTGATGAAAGAGGCAAGTTAGGTAACAGGTCAAATGGGTACTTCTAATGTGTTGATCGTGTGGGGTTGGGCGACGGGCGGCAGGCTATCGTTTTGAATCATCCATTTAACCTTTTTACTAACCGATTTTACACATAAATAATTTGAAATTCACCTCTGATAGAAACAACAATCTAGTTTGTGTTTAACAAAATGATTAAAGAGGTTGTAAGCATTGATTCATAGAATACCCTTTGACCTCGTTTCATTTGATCTGCTGCTGGAAATGAAGTATAACCTAAATCGACCCGTTTCAAGTAAATGGATCCTCTAGTTATGTAGGTGTATTTTGTTCTACTATAGTTGCTGAAATACAGAAATAATATTTGTTTAGTTGTTCCTAATATATTGTGGAGGACCCGACGACAAGAAGGTGGCTCCAACAGTTGGTTCATAATGTTCAAGGACCTCGGGTTGGTCTTCAGGGGGCTGGAGGATTTGACCACATGCTGGTCAACTAAATATCAAGTTCCAACAAACAAACTATATTATTTAACTCGGATTTATATTTTAGAATTTTTGTTCGGTTACAGGTATGTTAACCTAGCATTTTGTTGATGCCACGGGCAGTGTCTTGTGTATCTAACTATACCGCTAAATGTTTTTGTTTTTTAGTTATTGAAAATTAGGAATTTTGTTTTTATATTTTCGGTTTTCTTCAAAACTTCGTTATGTGTTGGTACTTTGGGTTGAGCTCAAGTTTGTTCACTCAGCTGCAACCCTAACATAAAAACCATGTTCATGAGCTACAAACGTGCAATTTAAATATTTTCTTTCTGTTTTTATTACAAGTTAGTGAATTGAAGGGGGAATGAGTTGGACTAGCAGCAACTTGTAAGGTTTAGCTGGGCTCGATGATTATATATTTATTCTTTAACTATTTTTATACATATAATTACTCATTTAAATACACATAGTTATAATAGTATCATATGTTATTTAGTTTTTTCTGTCATGTATGAAATAATATTTATTATGTAACTAGTAAATTTCCCGCGCGTTGCGGTGGGTTCAAATGTAAAGTAACTTGGATTTGTACCGTCAAGACCCGAATCGTTTCTGAACAAAAGTTACGACAAAATGTGGATAAACTGAAGATGTACATATAAAAGCACGAAATCGTATTATCTTTGATCTGACTTATTTGTGAAAGAAATTTACGTCGAACGCCAACTTGAACTTATACCAATGCGTACAAAATTATGTTTTCCAAGTAAAAAATGGTACCGGCGTTGCAGTATTGCCGAAACGTAAAGTAAGTCGAATTTATATCATCTAACGAAAACATATTATATTTGACCTGACTTGTTTTAAAACAAAATTTATGCTAAAACATAGAACAACTGAAAACATACATAAAAAAACATAAAAATATATTATATTTGAGCTAACAATTTTCAAAGAAACGTAATCAATTTGAATTTATGCCGACACGTAAATAAAAATAAGCAAAAAAAATTTGATTATAAAGTTTTTAGAAAGTTTGTAAGTGGCAATACTAAATATTGAATGGTAAAGATTAAAAACAAAAATATACTAAAATGGGAAAGATTAAAAAAAAATATACTAAAAGACAAAAATAACCAAAACAACTTAACCCATGTGAAGTTACTGTATATGCAACTTCATATTGTAAGTATATATAATATAATATAATATAATAATATAATATAATATAATATAATTATAAATATTGTTATAGTTATAATCTTATAAGTAATAGACTTATTTAGACTAATAAGTCTCAACTCGAGTTTGTTTATTAAACAAGTTTTCATTTACGTTTGAACCCGCATCTCTAGTTGTTGGCCGGCCGATTTGATTTGTTCATGGGTGGCTCAACTTACATATGTACATCTAACAATGTGTCTTAAGGGCAGCTTCTCTTGAATCTTTGTTGAGCTTTTAACCTTGACTACTCGTTACGGCATCAAAGCCAAGTTTCTCTAAACCCTGTCTACCATCACAAGCTGCGTCGCAACCTGCACTTTTAAACCTCGCCATTGTGTAAAATACGTCAGTGTTGGCTCACAGCAGCCGCTCACAATAGCTAGTTGTCACCAAATACCACGTCACAACCTGCACGTCTAAACCCTAACCATCACGATCTGTCATTCCCTATAACAACTGCTTAGACCAGCAGCAAGCACACAGTGGATGTTGGAAGCCCTAGTGTTATCACGGTCTGCTCACAACCACTACCGGTAGAAAAAACTTGTTTTCTAATCTTGGTTTAGTAACAATGAAAACATGCTCTCCAAAACCTTATAGTAGAAACAACCCACTCTCAGTAGAGTTTAGTAGCACCATTGTGTAGTAACATAAACAACCTGCTCTCCAAAATCCTAGCCGCCACATGCCGCTTCTCATAACCACCATAGTACCATACGGTTCACAATCAACATTGATCGAAACTCTAGAAAATCATTGTTGCATCGAAGTCCATGTGCCGACATCTGATGGAAATACACTTCTTGTCATACAATTGACATCCAAACCCCAAAAGCATAAACATAAACACAAGAACGTTATGTTTACGTTCCAAAGCTACAGATTATTACATGTCCTTAGATTGTTGAAGATGTTATACCACTAAACATGGGAAGGTTCATTTGAAAAGAAATTTAATGTGAGAAGAAAAAGAAGAAAGAGCATAATGGTAAAACATTAAATAGTTTATAGCTTCTCTTATTAATTATATTATCTCTCATTAATAAAGCAAAAACATTTTATCCTACACATTTCAAAATTTACCCTACATATGTCTTACATTTACCCGTAATTTACCCTCTACACACATGTAAATTTACCCTACACATTTCAAAATTTATCATACACATACTAAAATTTATCCTACACATGTCGAAAATTGTCCTACACCATAAATTATTTTATCTTGAAATGTTATATGAAAAAATGAGTTACAAGTTTAATTAATTAGCTAATTAATGACAATTATAGATTTACCTATATGCCCTTTTGCATAATATTAAATGTACACATTAAATGAAGTAAATAGAGAATTTATATTGGTTTAAAAGTTATTCTTTTTATTCTTACAAAAATTTTCTTCTCATTTGAACTCTCCACTAAACAAATATTATTATTTCTTTTGAACGGCCAACAATCAATCCTGAGCACTTTCGGGGTACCCACTGGACAAACGGAGTACTCCGAGAGTAACCCGAGTCGTCCACCACCACTTCCGGGGAAAACCCGGTAACTCACCCGCCTGTAGGCACGATGATGAAATTACCGGTAAAACCCGTTTGGCTCAAGGATCTAACCCAGATTTCCCTAGGTCTCCTATATATTTGTAAGTAATACATGCGTAATAGTTTTCTTTTATGTTTTTTTTCTCGAGATTGTATGTTCTTATACCTAACATATTCATTGTTCTTTACATTTTTATCTAATTTTCTACCACTCTTACTGCATTGGGAGTATTTTTATGAAATATATTTAGTTACAACAATCATACTCAATATGATCTCACCCATAGTAAAGCTATTAGGGGGGTCTACGAAGAGAGGATGTAAGCAAGTCTTACCCTTACATGTTTTCCATTGTGTTAACGTTAATGCTTATAGAGCTAAATTCAAATTAACCGAACATAGTCGCTAATGTATACTTCAACTACAGAAAATCAAATCTTACCCACATCAAGAACATAGTAATCAAGCCACAAATTATGTTCGCATTTAACCCACAACTTATGTTCTTGTTCTCAGAGTTGCATACGTAAAAAACAAGTAATAAACAAACTATACATGAAGAATTAACATTGTACCAAATGACGGTAGGAAACCACCTTGGATTAATCATTAAAGAACCATGTTTATCTGTCAAGGTCTCCTAAACAATAGCTATTTTGATTTTAGTCAAATACAAACACACACCATTACTAGGTCGACAATTTCATGAAAAAGGCCATCACTATTCCCAGGACCGCACCTGCTGCAACCTGCATCAAGATCCTAACAAAGGTTATTTTTTTTCAAAATATTTCATATTTCTCCTATTTATTAATAAAAGCTAATCATTTAATGCTTATTTGTAGACGTGGTCAGGTTGAGTAACGGGTTAAAATGGGTAATTTTAATGTGGGTCTAAAAGGTTACCATTACAGATAAAACTTTTTTCTCTCTCCATCTTTCTAATTTTATTATAATACTTAGGGGCTATTTGTTTAGCTCTTAATGAGGCTCTTAATGGTCAGACCTCTTACAGATTCAACACTTAATGGTTCAAATTGTTTGTTTCGCAAGCATATGTTTGAATGTTTGATACATTTACCTCTGAATGGTTAAGCATTATACTAAGTCTGAATGGTTAAGACCTCTTATCTAAATTGGTCAGACATTTGCCTCTAAACAGTTAACAATTATACTGACTCTTTTAATGGTTCAACCTCCTCTTACTGGTTCGCACTTACCCATTCAGAAGTTGCCAAACAGCCCCTTAATGACATAAACAATGTTATAAAACTTATATTGTTAAAAATAATAATCTAAATTTCTTTAATAATCTTGTATCTTAGATTCCGGTGATGCCCTCTTATATATGCTTTTCTAATTAATATTAATCAGCTAAATATGATACGATCAATCTGTTATGGTCATCTTACATATATGGGTCCTAGGTGTTTGAATCGGACCATATAGCTCCTGGACGGCTGGACCTAGTTCTATTCAACTCGAACTAGGTTGGCTTACTTGTTATGGGTTATTGAATTAAAAGCTTAATCACTTATAAATTTCCTTTTCCAGATAACAAGTACATAAGTATGCATATATTCCTTGACATATAAGAGATATGAGATAACTGGTTGGTAGTTACATACAATATTAAAGGATATGCGTAACGGTATCCATCAATACAAGAAAAAAACGTATATATACACCTAACCCTCTTTTAAAACCCTTAATTGATTCTAACACCACAAAAAAAAATATCAGATGAAATACTATTGCCTTTTTCAAGAACCATTTTTTTTCATTGCCGCATTATAAAAATTGGTTTTCAAAAAAAGGGAATTGCTAATACATCTGTTTCTCCCTTGATCTATATAAATTAATAATTCTTAAAAATAGCTAGAGTGGGACCAAACCTGGAATGGAGTGTGACCAAGTGAGTCACGTAGAGGCCTAACATTGGAAAGTGGATGTTCTGGAGGCAGCTCACAAACAATTTGATTCAATAGCTGCATATATAAATAAAATAATACAATGATTTTATACATTCCTTTTTGTTAAATAGATACTTAAACATTATCATGTAATCCAAAGGATACTAATTTTTTTTATACAAACCATTCAAAACACTGATGAAAAGAAGCCGTATATTGAAAGCGATTGACAAAAGTAGAAGAATATACCTCAGCTTGCCGACCAGCATGAAGCCTGACACCAGTTGCATCATACATTACCTGTTGATTATCAAAGTAACCGATCGATGTATAAAGTTATGTTATCGATAAATGAAAAAATGTCAAGATCAAGCTAATTTATGAAATCGCCCCTCTCGAATTGCCTGCTAATTTTTTAGATTCTATCAATTTTCTCTTCCATTATTCAAATTTGTTACAGACATGTGGTGGTTCTAGCTGAACATTTTGAGTGTAATGCTAAGTTTGGTAGAGATAGAGCCTACATATATGATCTTAACAAATTTCCCATAAAAATATAAATCAATTCGAAACAATAGTATAAATCTCTAATAAACAGCAAGAAAAACAAAGAATGAAATTCAGGTGTTGCAAGTACTTACTACACACGCCAAAACTACTGCAATGGCAAATGATGATGAGCTAAGGCCGTCTTGTAAACCTATGCATGCAGCAAGAGATGTAACTGTTGCTGAATGTGATGATGGCATGCCCCCTGAGCTAAGCATCCTTCTGGTATCCCATTTCTTCTCTTTATACCTACATAAACAAAGCAACAATGCCAACAAACTAATTTTTCAAAGAAAATAACAATATAACTATACAAAAACCACAATCATATACAAACAACAGAGGTCCTATAACAAAACAAGCATATTTCAAAACGTCGTAAAGGTCTCGACATATACCAATAATTCAACCCTTTTTACAGAGCCAAATAGCACAGAATTCCTATGTTGTCAAAAGCTCAATACCCAGTACCAAACAGCCCAGAACCCACCCGAATCCAAGCCCAGTACCTGACCCAGATGCTGATTTGATTATTTAAAGAAAATAGTGGGATAAACCTAGTGGGAACTGCTGTTAGTGGGAGTATTAGTAGGAGTCTTTGTTAATTTTATTATGTCGATGTTTTATGTTATCAAATTAGGGTTCTTACCTTAGAATTGGAGATCAAGCCTATTCAAATTTGGCAAATTGTACATGGACTTTTTTTAAATAAGGCGCAATACTAAAAATAATATTATATATAATATATATATATATAGGGAGAAGGATCCGTTAGGAACCACCTTTTGTTGCGAGAACCGATGTAAACACAACCAAAAAAAATCTAAAAAACATACAAATTTATTTTTATAAAAAAATATAAAAAAACTTGTATGTTTTTTAGATCTTTTAGGTTTTTTTTTTTTTTTTTTGGGGGGGGGGGGGGTAGGTTTTTTTAGGTTTTTGGGGGGTGGGGGGTTAGCGTTTTTTTTTAGGTTTTGGGTGGTGGTGTAGTGAGTTTATTTTGTTGTGTTCACATTGGTTCTCGCAATAAAGGTGGTTCTTGCATGAACCCAACCCTATATATATATGTGTGGGATGGGTTAAAATGAAAACCACCTTGAGTTGTGAGAACCGTGAGAACTAGGCCATCCAAAAGGTTTTCCGAATTTTTGTTTTCTCAAAAGTCATAAAAAAGATCACTTGTTTCAGAAAAAAAAATTAAAAAAAATGCCGCATAACCACATTTACATGAGCCATAAAAATATTTATCTTCATGCAAAATTTACGCATGCGCGTAAAAAAAACTTGCATTCGTCAAAACTACCGACTCGACAATTTTTTTTTAATTTTTTTACAGTTGTGTTTATCATATTATCATCTACGTTTGTGTAAAAAAAATTGGCCCAACACGCGCGGGAACAAAAAGTTCTCACGGTTCTTGTAACTCGTGGTGGTTCTCATTTGAAACGAGCCCTATGTATATAGGAGGCATAAAAATTAATAGCTATACAAATATAATAGGAAACAATCATAATATCTATTTAAGATACGTATAATTGATAATAATCAATGTTATTTTATAAATATATAATTATTTGTAACAAACAAATACAATAAAAGTGAAAACAACTAAAAGATACAATGAAATTTAGGGTTTTAGTGAAATACGATTTCATTTTATAAAGCCCCTATAAGTAAAAATCCCAATAGCAAAATAAGACCAACAAAAGCCCAACAAATAAAATAAAAGGTCCAACAAATTAAGAAAACCCAAACATTATAACCTTTTAGGGCATCGGCCAAAAAGAGACGAGACCGCGGCTCCTTTGGTGTGCTAAAGAGAAGAAAGAAACATGCTAGCAGCCTAACATGTACGTTACTCCTCTTAAACTTCTTCATTGTGCCTCTCGTTTGAAGTCATCGTCTCTGTGTGACTGCGCCTGCCTCAAGGCGCTCGCCCGAGCTCCACTTTTACAAAAAAAAATGCAAAACCTTGACTAGGACACCACAAGGCGCATTCTTGCACTGCGCAGCGCTTTTGCGCCTAGGTAGCGCTTTTGACCACATGGCAGAATTCACAGGGAGAATAAAGCTACTCAGCTAACTACTAATGGGTATGCGATGCGAGTCATGAAAGGTGAAATAAAGTACAAACTAATGATAAACTAAATGTGCATTTGCGTTTCTTTTCTCTTTACTTTTCTTCACTTGGTTCGTTAGAAAACAACAATCAAGTCCATTGTGGCATATTCTGTTTGAAGGGTAAGCTAGTAGCAAGGCATGAGAATTCTACATAAAGAAACTATTCTCTCTTCTTCTTTTTCACCGAATGTCCCGGTATCATCAACTTATCAAGTAAACTCCAAATTGGATCATTACTTTGCAATTTTAATGTCCCCAACTCACAACAGAATGCTAAACTAGAAAGGACTTACCACACAACAAGACAGAGAAATGATAGGAGTGGAACCCCGAATCACCGGTTCAAATAAAATGGTAAAATAAAAGATAGATCTACGGCTCGTTTTGGATACAGATACACCACCAAAACCAACAGTAGGGCTGCAAATCACTCCCGAAGATATAGAAATCACCACTCCAGTTATAAATTCGAGTCTAAGAACACCACTCAATATGCCACAATTGAGCTAGCATAGACAAAATCAATTTAACTCAAAATCCAGTGAGATAAACCAACCAAAGATAATTCTTTTAATCAAAGCACACTAACTTCTTCATTGATAAAAATATGAATATGAATACATATAGGAAGAAAGAAAACTACCACTAACTTACACCCTAGAAATATGGAATAATAGATACTAACGTACTACCTACAAAGCAATAAATACAATTAAACAAAGCTTGGAAAACAACTGCATTAACATGAAATGAAAAAAGAGGGAATAACTTGATGGTGGTAACGACTTGGGTATCATTTTAATCTACATGGAATTATACTTTTTTAACCTTATTCATGGAGCTCCAACAACCCATTCCGAATGACCCGACTATTGTCGCTAACCCGTTGCTATCAGTCTACCAATTACAATTGCTAAACTAAGAGCAAAAGCCAAATCAGACCATAAACTTTTCATTATGCTACTAAGCAACCATTAATACACCACTTTCATAACTATAACCAAAACCTATATGGCTATATATAATCCTTTGCTTTGTCATCTACTCTAATCACATTGTTTTACACCATGAATCACAATATAAACCACATATTAGTATTCTACTTAACCTAATGCAGTCTAACAAAACCTCAAAACTCCAAAACTTCAATTTAAACATTCAACATATCCGAAACCCTAACAAACGCCCAATTTACCATAATAACTTTATGAGAATCACACAAAAAAATTCGCACCAAAACAGAGTTATAACATACCAGTGAGTGAACACTTTGAATCACATCATAGAGTACACATTATTATTACTCTATTAACAAATCCTACAAACAAACTCCAAAACATCAATTTACAAGTTCTAACAGATCCAAAACCCTAACAAACGCCCAATTTAACAACAACATGATTGCATCATAAACACACAACCAGATTCGCACTAAAATAGACTTAAAACATACCAGTGAGTAAACACTTTGAGAAATTGAGCGATGAACAGTGATAAAAAAGCAGAGAGAAGCGGAAGATTCGACGGTAAAACGGAGGATTCCGATGAGTAGGAACGAAGACTTGAAGTTGCATCAGCCGCTGTAATCACCTCGTCCATTACAATAACGAAATCGAAATCTCAATTGAAATTGATGTTTAATCGTGTAGATCTTGTTCCTAAACCCTAATTCATCAACTGCACCAACTGTTTGCAGGTAATGAAGTTATAAGAAGATTTATATAGGTTTAGTTAAGTGTGATTAGACGGATTGCACGGCCGGAGTTGTGATCGGTTGGCCGTTTCGCCGGTGACGGTGGTCCTCGGCGACGGGGTGATGAGCGATTGGTGGTTGTTGACGGTAACAGCTGCTCTTTGTTATATGATATTAGACATTCACATTCGATTTATATCTTTTAGCTTATGATTTAACTAAAACCAACTATATTTTTTCTTTTATTTTTACTTATATAATATCTTTTATGGTTTTATCATTATACACTCATAATGATTTTCAAAATATGTTAAAAAATTATATAAAATAATTATTTTTTTCTCAAATATACAGATAGACAATAACATTTTCTATTTTCTTCACTCACAACCACTTACAACCACTTTTTATAATATAAAAACTTCACTCACATAATTTAAAGTCTAGGATGTGAATGCTCTTATTAAATGCAGTGGGCCGCCATTAGCCTTGGTGTACTTTTTTTAAACTGCAAATTTGAATGACTGACGAATCATTGGAGTATAATCGTGTCTCGAGCAGAGCCACCCGATCATATTCATCTTCACTAGGCAATATTGTCTATATACCAATTTATAAGGAAATCCAATAAATATGAGAAAAACTCCCTTGTGAACTAATTTTATTTCGTTGTTTTATGCGAAATTATGGTCCCAAATTCTTTAAGTGGGCCTAAAGTGGAAAATCTACCGTATTGCGACATGTAATTAATTCAAAGTGTAAGACAAGTAATTTTCTAATTGATAACCTTCCATAACCGCCACTCATTATTATAGGAATACGAATTTCTACAGTGTTATATTCCATGTAACAGGTTTATGATGGATGTATAGTGTTATTTTCTCTGTAACATGTCTACAATAGATGTATAGTGTTATATATTGTTATAGTGTTATATATTCTGTAACAGGTCTATGATAGATGTATAGTGTTATATAGTGTTATAGTATTATATATTTTTTTGTAGCAAGTCTATGATAGATATATAGTATTATATAGTAGTTATAGTGTTATATATTTCTGGTAGCTGGTCTATGATAAATGTATAGTGTTATAATGTTATTTCTTGTAGCAGGTCATTATTTGCAACGCTATGGTGTCTTACTTTACGTTCATGGTTTTTTACTATAAAAACACCATAGACTAAAACATTCAATCGAAACGTAATTTTTTTCTCTACATAAGTATAACAATATGGTACTCATATTAAAGATAAAAAAACACTCGTTATTATGGTGTAATTTAAAAAAAAAAAGAGTTACGTATAAAAAGTTATTAACATTTAAAAAGAAGGGGAAACTTGCATGTGCATTGCATGTGACTCTCTAAACTTAAAAATGTTAAATTTACCTTTATACCTTAATCTAGAAAATTAATTATATTTTAATGGTAAACACTATTTACAAGATTGTCATCAAAATCTCAACCATTAAATTAAAGATCTAATGGTTTAGTTTCTTTTTTATCATTCTCACAAAAAACACCATTTTTATAATATCACCCTCTATCTATATATATATATATAGTGGCAGATTAGTTGATATCTAGCTTATTCTAAAAGGAGAGAATAGGCTTTAAAACCCTCACTCCAAGTTTGAATCCGGCCAAGTGGTCTTGTTCATATTTATAGAAGTTTCATTTAGTATGGATCAAACTTAAGACTTTTTTAGGAGAAAACCACTTAATTAAAAACCTTCATACTAACTAGATTATACGATATTGGCTGCTGATTTTTATGTGATTGAATCAGAATCACGATATCATATGCGGCAGGAAACCTGGGCATTTGAATATAGAGGTTTAATTAATAGTAGTTTACGATTTATTACACAAATGTGTTCTCCAAGAAGGTAATAGAGGTTTTCATTTTAGTTTGTGTGGCCATCTTACGAATAAAAAAGGGAAACTAAATGAGCAATTAACTGTTAAAACATAAAAGTTCAATGATAAGCTTAATTTAACTGTTAAAACATAAAAGTTCGATGATAAGCTTAGTTCTGTTTATAAAGAGAGTAAACTGTTAAAATAATCTTTGAGGTTTGGTCACTTTTGTCATGTTAGTACAAAACTTAAACCTTTTAATTCTGAGTCCCTGTGGTTTCTATTTTATTGTCAGTTTCATCCAAAATCAATATCTGGTCAGATTTTTCAGTTAACATCTAGCTTTTTGGTCTTTTTTCTCCTTTTTAATGAAGGACAAATTTGTCTTTTAACGTTTTATTATAACAAATTAAAAAAATCTGACTATTTTCCCCTTCGTTAAAAAGGAGGGAAAAGACAAAAAAACTGAATGTTAACCGAAAAATCTGACCATATTTTGTTTTTGAATGAAATTGCAATAAAATTGAAACTACTGGGACTCAGATTTAAAAGATTGAGTTCTGGATTAAAGTGACGAAAGTGAAAAAACTCAACTCAAGGACCATTTTACCAGTTTACTCTTATAAAGATGTGTATATAAGCCTTATAAATATATAGTTATATTAAAATGACCTTAACCTCAATTTAAACTCTTTTTGAACGTTCTTATAATTTTTTTTTAGAACAATAACTATATTATATAAATCATAAAATAGAACAAGGGGCTAGCAAGAAACTAGAAGACCCGAAAACAATAAACATAAAATTACATGATAATGTCACGAATCTTGAAATCTCTTCATCTCTCCTACTTGATAATGCTAAACTGCGTTCTATTTTTTAAGCCAAACGGAAAATTCCTATTTTATCTCTTTCACGACCTTAAAGACGTTCAATAGCGAACATATGAATAATTATATATAGCATTTATGTTGTATGTTTATATTTTTATTGTTTTTTAAATAAGATAAGCATCATCTATCCACTAACAAAATAATATATAAATAGAGGATGTGACAGTTACTTTTTTATGAATCATATATTTTTAGACAATAAAATCCAAGAGGCAAACAAGAGCAACATGCGTGGTCACACATGAACGAGAAACTAGACATCCAAATGAATACCCATCATGAGATATTTGTGTACTACAATCTTTGAAAATCTTTATACATATGCGACGTCGGCAGTAAATTTTAAAACTCTTATTTAATTATTTAACTACTAATAAACCCTCGTGTTACGATAGAGACATAAAACTGTGCCAAGTTGCATCAATACTATACATCTGTTAACGACCATCAACACCGGAAAAAAATCATAAAACAAAATAAATAAAAAATGGAAAGTAACATCGGGCGAAACGTAGACGTAAAATCATTGAACCACACAATTGAAGAAACTAGACTGAAACATAAAACATAGAAAAGAATAACTAATTCGATATAAGACCTGTGAGTTGCGACGAACCTGTTAACCACATACACACTGAAGAAAACACAGTTGAACCTAGGGATATCCAGGAATATGTAAGTTACAACTAGGGTTTATCTGCATAGAGGGTCGTCCTCTCACTTCACTCTTTGGGTGTAAGCTCACTCAAGCTGATCTGCAAAACTAGAAGCGTCGTTAGTCTCGCCACGGGAAAATGGTGGTTTTCTTCGTGACCACACTCCGGCGTGAGAAAAAGTATTTGGGGGTAAGTTATAAGTGATTGTGGATGTATGCTTGTTAGCCTGCTTTACCTGAAGATCCGATACTTATTTATAGCCGAAAAAGGTATGTTCAGCAGAAGCGTTGTTGGGCCTTGGGCCCGGCCCATACAGCCAGAGGCATCCTTTTTGTCCCTCTGCGTTAGACATTAAATGCTCCCCGTAGGAGAATTAATGTCCTTTATCAGGAAGGTGTGCTTTGTCGGATGTTGAGTAGTGCCACGTGTGAAGGCAACCATCTCTGGTGTAAGGCCTGCTGCCAGCCGAAAGTGGAGAAGGTGGAACATTACTGGCAGTGATGTGGTTGGTGTATGGTCTGACGTCTGCATCACTGGTCAAGGACACTGTCACACGCAACCTGCCGAGCAACCTTGGTCACAGTTCTGCCACTTTGTACCCTTGAGTATGGTCAACACCTCTTAGTGCTTACCCCTTCTGCGAGGCTGTCAAGGTTTTTCCGGCCAGCGCAGGGTGTCAGGGGTATATCCTTTTGTCCCAAGACTATGAGGCGTTTCTCATGTGTGTCTTGTCCTTGTAAGGTTTTGGGATTCGCAGCTCAGAGGAATGTTGTTCTGCGCAGGGTCTAGTAACCTGCGGTAAGTCTAACTTGCCGTTATGGCGAGTACACAAGGTTCATTATGTGACTTATGTTGTTTTGGTTTAATTTACCGTTGCGCTGAGTGCGTAAGGCTCATTACATGATCTGTTGGTGTTGGTCTAATTCGCCGTTGCGCTGAGGGCACAAGGTTCATTGTGTGACCTACTTTGGTGTTGGTCTAATTCGCCGTTGCGCTGAGTGCGCAAGACTCATTGTATGAACTGGTGTTGTTTGGTGATCGCATCGTTGCATGTTGCATGCAAGGTTATCCTTGTAAAATGTAGTCAAGGGTATGGTCATTTGGGACCATACCTCCTCAAGTCCTCCCAGTCCAGTGCTGCTCCTACGCGCATTTTGTAAAGTGGGAGGAGTGCTGGACTAGAAGAGTTGTTGCTTGCGCCGTTAATGTAGTGGCGAAAAAATTTGACAAGGTTTGAAAGAAAAACGTTTGTGTGAAGGAAACGTTTTATCATCAAGCTCTTGGAATTCGAAACTCTGCCTTTCTGACATTGCAGGTGAGTTGGTGAGAAAAATGGGAGTTGAAAAGACGTCTGACAGTTGTAGCGTGCACTCAGCCGTTTCGCCTGCCATTCATTAATGAATTGGCAGGGAGAGTAGGCCACGCACGCATGATAACCGTCTTTGCAACTTACTTGCCACGCGTCTTTCTCTGATTGGATGTTATTGCCACGCGTAGAGCACGTTCTCCAACCGCATTAAATGCGAGTCCTATAAATAAAGGCGCTCCCGGTTAGGGTTTTCCTCATTCATTCAACTTCTCCTTCATTCTCTTTTATGCATTTTTAGAGTTCTTGTGTTCTTCAAAGTTGTTTTCACAAACTTTCTTCTTTTTCTTGATTTTTATGGCGTCCAGAGGGTCTGAGTCCGCCTATGGTATTGGGGTTCCGCCCCCTTTGCTGGCTTGTAAGCTGCGCTGGCAGGCTCTTCAGGATATCGTGTCCGATTTCCTCCCAACTGGGATGCCCGGTTGCCGGCTGAGGATGAGACAGCCGTCGATACTCGGTGGGCTATATCACCCTGTTTTATGATTTTTTCGGTGAGGGTAACTTCCGATTGCCCGCCACCAAATTTTTTCTTGAAGTGCTGCAGTATTATGGCTTCAACCTTTCCCAGTTGAATCCGATAGGAATGGTGAGGATCAAGCACTTCGAGTTTTTCTACCGGTCGATGGGGCCTGTTCCCACCGTCGATCGTTTCTGCATTTTTTTATCAACTCCATTGTTCAATAGGGTTTTATTCTTTTCAGCACTTGCGCAGGCACGAAAAATTTTGCTCTCTCCCCCCAAGTCCTTCCATGATTGGAAGGCAAAATTCTTTTTGTGAAGGCCGATATTATCCCTGTGCCTTTGTCGTTCCGAGGGCCGGATGAGATTCCGGCGGAGACCATTCCAATACCAATGTTGGATTCCTCGTATTGTGATCTGAAGGAAATCCCAGTGATTTAGTTGCCGGAGAGGGTACTGGTGGCGGCGGGAATGAGCCTGATGTGGAAGCCCAACCGCCGGTACCGTCCAGTATATGTTGAGGGGGATTGGAGTAAGTGCTCTTATTCTGTTGTATTTTCTTGCCTTTGACTTGTTGGTTGGCTAACATGCATGTGTTTTGCGTGGAGGAGCCCCATTGTTCTTGGCCGCTTTCAGAGGAAAGAAGGGCAGATTGAAAATCTCCCTTGGGCCCGGATGAGCCCACTTGGTATGCGTAGGTCCTGAGCAATTTTGCCCTGATCAAGGATACATACATGATACCGATCTGTCACACCCTCAAATTCCACATGCGGGGTTTTACCGCAAGGTGCGTGACAAACCAGGATCAGCGACACATGACCATACAGATTTACCTCTACATGAGTAAAACCGAGTTTTGACGCTGGATTAAATAAAAATGCGGAAGCGTAATAAAGTTTGAAAATATATTTTGTAGCGCCAACACAAACTGAAAACCAACATAGTGAATTGTAAATAATGCAAACATAAAAAATAGTTTAGAATGTTCATGCGGGACTGCCTACTCGTGCTCGTGAATCCTTAGCCACCTAAGAAAACATGCAAAGAAACAAGTGTCAACATAATTGATGAGTGAGTTCATAGGTTTTAGTTTGTTTTGGTTATATCCCAAACGAGCCACTGGTTGTAACCCAAACCAGGGTGTAATAAATGTTTTCCCCTAATTCTATCCCGAATCAGAAATGTATAAGTTACCCTTGATCCAATCCCATATCAAGAACCCAAAATTAATTTCCAAGTTCATGTTATATTTGTAGGCAGCTAGCCTAGGTTATGTCACCAAAGAATCCGAACCGACGCTAACGTTGTTGCCCCTGAAGGTGTCAGGCTATCACAAGCCATGACTATGTTAGGCAAATTCAACACCCGTTAGACCTTTACTGGTCTGGCTAGCGCGACTAGCTTGGGTGGAGCTTGTTGGGCCCAGTAGTACTACCATAAACTTCCTCGCTAAAGATCCATTACTAACGACTCGTAAAGTTAAGAGGGGACTTAAAGTGATATGCTACTTTGTGACCAAAACCGTATAACATAACTTAAATCAATTTAGAAAATATTTGCATGTTACTAAACCATAACATGTTGTTGTAAGTTTATCGAAGAAACGCTACTATACTGTAGCGAGCACATGTTTTCTCCCCCTTTATTTAGAATCATTTAAAAGTAGGGGCCGTGAACTCACGTTAATTTGCTGGGTAAGAATTCAAAAGCAAGTGTTGTGTCCGGTCAATCGCTTCCTAGAACGATTACCCTTTTGATTAGTTTTAATGTTGACGCACGTTTATTGCACACAATAACACTTAGCATATATCTCAATCAAGCATATATTCATGACATGTCATACAAGTTGCAAACACATAACAAGCAAGCACCCACAAAGCCACGAGCAAGTAAGTTGATTTCATGCACAAGTTCATCTTTTACTGACACTGTTAGTTTTTCCCAGATTTTCAGCTATGTTTAGGGATTTTTATAAAATAGTTACAGGTCACTAAAAATTACCAAAAATTTACACGACGTGCTAAAAGTCTCATACGTGCTTGTGTAAAATTTTCAAAGTCTAATTCCTTACAGATTTTGCGTAAAATTCATACAATTGACAATGGTATGAATTTTGACGATTCTGCCCCCTATCCACTTTTTATTTAGAAATCTCAGATATCGAAACGAGTCGATTCCAGTTGGAGATTTGTATAAACACTTAGGACCTGCCACTGTAAATTTCATAAGCTAACTACAACTATTCATCCAGATATGACAAAGAACATACAACACAATTTCTGCAGAAAATTCACAGCTATGACCACTGAAACGAATTAAATGTTTTCTCTGACCAAACAAAGCCCAAAACTTACAAAACCAACGCGGTTTGTACTTCGAAGAGGTTCATTTTAGGCTTTTGAAAATCGTATTTCGTTAGTTTTGACCCGTTTACAGCCCACTAAAATCGGTTGTAAACCTCCAACAGCTTACTGTTTTGAGCGCTTAACCTCTTAATGCACGTTCTAGTGGTTCCGGTAGCCTATTTAGCGATCACACAACCTATCCACACAAGTTTCTAATAGTCCGCGACTGTATTTACCATAACGCCTACCCATAATAATTAATCTTCAACAAAACATGAACTATAATAACCTGAAACCCGTATTAATAACCTGTATACCTAACCGACAAATAACCCGAACCACCAAAGGTTATGAATACGACACTGTTAAGAACTACCAATATTATCACATAACAGTCATGACATAACAATTTCTCCTATGCATATAAACACACATCAAGATCCCGCATCAACTTGGAACACATAACCGAACCAAGTAATCACTAACAAACGTACCATTCTTAACTAACGTATTACCCCGATCCCTAGATCATCCTCAACTGCTATACGCAAAAACCATCATCAAGTTTCAATTATATATATAACAAATCTTTAATAAATAATATACCTAACCGATATCGAAACCGAACCGAAGTGGGAGACCGAGAGAAAGTGCGAGAGAGCCGAGAGAGAGCGAGAGAGTGGCGAGGTGTGGGTGTCGCGCCAGTGGGGGGGCCTTTTGCCGACTGCCGTCACGGTGGTGGTGTGTAGTATTTAGGGTTTTTCTTTTTTTTTTTAAACACATACCATACATGCACACGTACATATATGGAGTTGGCAGTTGTGGGTTGTTGGCCCGCAAGTTATGGATTGTTTGTTGTTTTATGATTTTTTTTATAATACTACATGCATACATATGCATACCTGTACACAAAGATGGGGCGGCTGCACATTGTGGATTGATTTGTTATTTTAATTTTTATTTATTATTTTATTATTATTTTTTAACTAATCACTATAATATATATATATATATATATATATAAACTAAATTGTCAAATATAATGTGACAAAACTAGCGTGAAAGTCGGAAATAATACTGACCTGATTGTTCGGGTTGTTAAATTATCCCCATGTTGAAAGAATTTTCGTCCCGAAATTGACTTGAGTAAAGTGTTGTAAGATGTCAGAATCAGAATAAGAGCAAAATTGAACGTAAGCCACTTCACGAACGGTGGAGTAATAAGCTTCATGTTGTGGTGCCATGTATGGCGGAGTAGTAAATAAACGGTAAACACCCCGGGTTATCGCAGTATCCCCTGTTTAGGAAACTTCGTCCCGGAGTTTAGTTAGCATCAACCGTGCTGCTTGTTTCAAAGAGCTGGGGGTACTTAGCTTTCATCTGGTCCTCTCGTTCCCACGTGAACTCCGGTCCATGCCGAGAGTTCCAACGAACCTTGACGATTGGAATTTTATTGTGCCTCCGTATCTTGACCTCACGATCCATGATTTCGATTGGTTCTTCCACGAACCTCAGTTATTCGTTCACTTGGATCTCATCCAATAGCACAATTAAGTTTTCATCTGACAAAATCTTTTTTAGATTTGAGACATAGAACACGTTATCAACCCCACTGAGTTCATCAGGAAGGTTTAATTGATAAGCCACTAGACCAATCCTCTTCGTGATTTCAAATGGTCCAATGTAGCGCGGATTTAGCTTTCCGCGTTTCCCAAAACGGATAACACCCTTCCAGGGTGAGACTTTGAGTAGAACCCTATCGCCTACTTGGAATTCCAGAGGTTTACGTTGTCGGTCAGCATAGCTCTTTTGACGGTCACGAGCTGTTGCCATTCGATTTCTAATCTGAACAATCTTTTCTGTTGCTTCGAGTACCAGCTCAGGTCAGTTAGTTGACTATCACCGACTTCCAGCCAACAAACAGGTGATCGACATTTTCTTCCGTATAGTGCCTCAAAAGGTGCTGCCTGTATGCTGGTGTGATAGCTATTGTTATACGAGAATTCTACCAATGGTAGATGAGTTTCCCAGCTATTTCCGAAGTCAATAGCACACGCTCGAATCATGTGTTCGAGTTTTTGAATCGTGCATTCACTCTGGCCATCTGTTTGGGGATGATAGGCAGTGCTCATATCCAAGCGCGTGCCCAATGCTTTTTGTAATGATTGCTAGAAATGTGATGTGAATCAAGCATCTCAATCCGATATGATTGAAGTCGGTACCCCATGCCAGGAGACCACTTCCTTGATGTATAGCTGGGTTAGTTTCTCCATTTTGTCTGTTTCCTTAATCGCAAGGAAATGAGCTGATTTCATTAGGCGATCTACGATCACCCAGATGGTATCGTATCTGCCTCGTGTTCTGGGGAGTTTAGTTATGAAATCCATGGAGATCTGTTCCCACTTCCACATTGGGATCTCTGGTTGCTGTAGTAACCCTGAAGGCTTTTTATATTCAACTTTCACCTTCGCACATGTTAGGCACTTGTTGACATAAGTTGCGATTTCAGCCTTCATGTTGGGAACCAATACGTTGTTTTAAGATCATGATACATCTTGTCCGATCCTGGATGAACCGAGTACCTTGATTTGTGAGCTTCGTCCATTATAAGTTCCCTCAAGTTTCCGTAGAGAGGTACCCATACCCGATTAAGAAAGTAACGGGTTCCATCTGGTTTGGTTTCCCAATCACGCTCCATCTTGCGTAATTTCTCAGCTTTCAGATTTTCGGGTTAACTGCCTCCAACTGAGCATTGCGAATTTGTTCGGGTAGGTTAGAGTGTATCGTGAGTTGTAAGGACCGAACCTGTCGGGGCTTCTCGTGTTCCTTTCTACTGAGGGCGTTGGTTACCACATTAGCCTTTCCTGGATGATACTGGATGGCACATTCATAGTCATTTAAAAGTTTGAGCCAACGACGCTGCCGCATGTTCAACTCTTTTTGATAAAAAATGTGTTGAAGGCTTTTGTGTTCGGTGTAAATGGTACACTTAGTTCCATAAAGATAGTGCCTCCAAATTTTTAGAGCGAATACCATGGCTCCTAACTCTAAGTCGTGAGTTGTTTAGTTTTTCTCGTGTACCTTCAGCTGTCGGGATGCGTACGAAATGACCTTATCGCGTTGTATAAGTACACATCCAAGTCCCTGAATGGAAGCGTCGCAATACACCACAAAGTCTTCAGTTCCCTCAGGTAGGGACAAAATAGGTGCACTACAAAGCTTCTGCTTCAGCAACTGAAATGTTGCTTCCTGCTTATTACCCCAAATATACTTGGTGCCTTTCTGAGTCAGGGAGGTGAGTGGTTGAGCGATTTTTGAGAATCCCTCAATAAAACGACGATAATAGCCTGCTAAACCTAGAAACTGTCTTATTTCTATTGGAGTCTTCGGTGCTTCCCAGTTCTAGATAGCCTCTATCTTAGATGGATCAACATGAATACCCTGCTCGTTCACTATATGCCTTAGAAACTGAACCTCGCGAATCCAGAAATCGCATTTGGAGAACTTGGCATATAGCTTTTCCCATTGCAGTAACTCCAATAGTAGCCGCAGATGCTCTTCATGCTCCTCCTTGCTCTTCGAGTAAATTAATGTGTCATCAATGAACACGATGACAAACTTGTCAAGATACGGTTTACACACGCGGTTCATGAGATATATGAATACTGCGGGTGCATTGGTGAGGCCAAATGGCATGACCAAGAATTCATAATGGCCATACCGAGTGCGGAATGCGGTTTTTGAGATGTCTTCCTCTCTAACGCGGAGCTGGTGATAACCTGACCTTAGGTCAATCTTGGAATAATAACTTGATCTCTGAAGTTGATCAAAAAGATCATCTATGCGCGGAAATGGATATCGATTCTTGATAGTAACCTTGTTAAGTTCCCGGTAGTCGATACATATACGAAAAGTTCCATCATTTTTCTTGACAAAAAGTACCGGATCTCCCCACGGGGATGAGCTAGGACGGATAAAACCTTTATCCAATAGCTCCTGCAGCTGAGTTGATAGTTCTTGTAGTTCGGACGGTGCTAGATGGTAAGGAGCTCTGGCAATTGGAGCCGCGTGGTTCGCCAATTGGATTTTGAATTCAACCTGCCTATGAGGCGGAAGACCAGGCAAATCTTCAGGAAAAACATCGGGGAAGTCGCGTACGATAGGAATGTCCTCGATTTTCCTCTCGCCCGTCGACGGTTCTGTGATAAGAACAAGAATGGCTACCGAATTCTTCTTGCGAAGATATTTCTGGGCCTGCATAAAGGAAATGATATCCGTAACGACACCACTTCGATCACCATGAATGGATAGAGTTTCGCCACTAGGAAGAGGAATGCAAATAACCTTTTCGCGACAAATTATTTCGGCCCGGTTTTTGGACAACCAATCAATACCAACCACTACATCGAAACTACCCAGCGTAGTTGGCATTAGGTTTATGTCAAAAGTGTTACCAACAAGAGAGAGCTAACACCCTTTGAGAATGTGGGTTACTTCTACTGTTTTACCATCAGCTAACTCTATAGTGTAGTTGGTTTCTAGAGACACTGGGGCAATATCTAACTGTTTCCTAAATGAATCTGATATGAAACTTCTATCAGCACCAGAATCAAATATCATATTTGCAAAACAATTATTCAAAGGAAATTTGCTAGAAACAACATTTGAGTTAAGTCGCGCCTCACCTTTTCCTAGCGTGAATGCACGACCTTTAGCCCCGCTGCCGCCACCCGTGTTCCAACATTAACCTGATCCTTGTTTCCAACACTGTTACCCATGTTCAACTGTGGGCAATCCTTCTTAAAGTGATTCGTGCTACCACACTGAAAGCACGACCTTGTAACCCCTGACTGCTGAGGTTAGGACTGATTAATGTTTGATCTCTGCTGAAAATTCACACGACAATCCTTAGCAGAGTGGCCTATCGGCCGCTTCTTTGGCATGAGTTGCATTGACCAATGTGATGTCGAGAGCATTTATTGCAGTAGGGATTTTTGCCCGCATAACCACCCTGACCATGGGTGTTGTTGTTGGAGTTACCAAACTGCTGATTGTTGAAGTTGCGGTTGCTGTTGTTGAACCGCTTCTGAGAGTTATACTGGTTTTGACCCGATGATGCTGGCTTTGAGGAATTGCTTTCCCACTTCCTCTTGTTGTCAGATGTGCCCGAAGATGAACCCTTCTTTGGTAGCCTTCCCTGTTCAATGGCCTTATCTGTTAACTTGGGTGCCAGACGCACAGCCTGCTAACGGTGACCGGATTACTGGACATCACATTCCCTGGATTTCAGGGGCCAAACCCTTCAGGTATAACTCCAACTGTTTGTGCATCGGCCTAGCCATGTCGGGGCACAGAGAGACCAAATCGTAGTACTTCCTAGTGTAGGCCTCGATTTCCAATCCCTGCATTTCGAGAACCCACAACTCCTGTTCTAACTGATGAACTCGATCCCGAGGACAGTACTCTTCCCGAATAAGTTCCTTAAACACATCCATCCCATGGCGTTTGCTGCCTCTAGACCCTGAAGTTGAACTCTGGCATTCCACCAGCTCAAAGTGCCGTCTTCCAAAGTGGAAGCCGCATGCTTACCTTGGTTCTCGGGTAGGCAGTTGCACATAGCGAAAACAGATTCTGATTTTTCCAACCAGCGAACCAAACCAATAGGTCCTTCTTCCCTAGTGAACTTAGTGGGCTTAGCATCCAAGAACATCTTGTAGGGATTTACTCCCATACCTGACAGATTAAAATTCGCAATATTAACCTTAGGTAATTATGTGGGAGAAATACTGATTGCATTAGTAGTTTAGATTGTATGAATTTAGAAGAGATTAAAATTTACCGCCGCCCTGTGGATTTTGAGCTTGAACATTCACATTGTTCTGATTATGAGTAGCCATGGCCTCGGCTACGTGCTGCTGGATGAGCGCAGTCAGCTCAGCCTGTGTCATGGTAATGTTTCCTTGACCGTCATGTCTAGGTCGTCCTGCCATTCTGTTTTAGCACCAAAAGAAAGAAGCCATAAGGTTACGTCACACATTTAGCACATAGTTCAACAATTATATGAATTATGCACACATAAAATTTAAGTAACCACACATTGTACAAACTGATATTTAATTGTGGTTATCTCATGTGTTTCCCATAGTTTAGCGTTCCAAATCTAAGTTAAACATACAAAGGAATTGTAAGTTTTAAGGATTTAGGGTATGACTCAGAATTTGCTAGATTATGTTGAAATAGTGCATGGGTCAAAAGGATACGCAAGAATGGATTAGAGTTGAGATAGGAACTAGGGGCGTCGTCGTTCAAGAGCGTTTTACACGCTGCAATTGCTGCTTAGGATTTCGTCTGGCCTGCTTGTCAATGTTCTACATCATGATGGAGCCGAATCATGAAATGCATACAATAGTTTGAGAGTTTTAAGTAACACCATGGAAGTAATTCAAAACGTGAAAGTAATATAAATATCCAAAATAAACTGCATAATGTCAGGATATAGAGTCATGCTGAAACGAATAAATAAATAAATAAAAATGATAATAAAAAGAAACGAGATGTTTAAAAAAATTGTCTGATAAGTTGAAATAAAACGGAAATAGAATAATTAGATAGCGAGTCTTCAGTCATCGATCTCGCCATCCCCCATGTTCACGTTTTCGTTAGGCGCTACCTCTGCAGGTGCCTCCTCTGGTTCTTCCTCCGGGTCTTCGTCCGGGTCCTCTTCCTCCATTGCCTGGTTATTCTACTCCATAGCTATGATGCGGTTCTCTGCCATCTCTGTTCATTCAGTGAGGTCGATAACCTGATGTGTCAGTGCTACCACCATCCCTTGGTGGTTATCGGCCCGAGTGTTGCTGGCCTGCAGCGATCCTTCAATTGGTTCACCTCCTTCTTCAGTTCTGTGTTGCTCTAAATCAAGTCAGTGATAGCTCCTGCAGCCTCCCGCATATTGCGGACTTCCCTGGCCATCTTAGCTACAAACCCTGTGAAAGCTTCCTCAAGCGGAAACTTAATCGATGGAAGTTCACCTACCCATGCCGATTAACGCCCGGGTACTCCCCGAGTGACTTGGGTGGGACCTCTTCCTCAGCAATGATCTCCTTAATAATTCGGGGATACCAGCTTCAATCCCCGTTGTAGTATTGATCGTGTACGACAAAAGGTTCGTACTTTATCTCCTCTTTCAGTGCCTCAGCACGAACTTGTCCCGCTAAGTAAGGAGTAAGTTGGGACGAATCAGGTGCGTCGCCGTCGTAGATCCGTGAGAGCTAGAGCTATAGTTAGAGTTAGACATTCCTGTTAAATATAGATATAACATAAGTATGTATCATAGAATCACATTACAAATAGCGCAACATACAAATCATATAGTTGTGTTGTGTCATGTTCGTAACTATAGTCTAGGTCTGAATCAACCTAATTCTCTATATCCAATGAGCTCTGATACCAATCTATCACACCGTCAAATTCCACATGCGGGGTTTTACCGCAAGGCGCGTGACAAACCAGGATCATCGACACATGACCATACATATTTAACTCTACATGAGTAAAACCGAGTTTTGACGCTGGATTAAATAAAAATGCGGAAGCGTAACAAAGTTTGAAAATATAATTTGTAGCGCCAACACAAACGCAAAACAAACATAGTGAATTGTAAAAATGCAAACTTTAAAAATAGTTTAGTATGTTCATGCGGGACTGCCTACTCGTGCTCGTGAATCCTTAGCCACCTAAGAAAACATGCAAAAAAAAAAGTGTCAACATAATTGATGTGTGAGTTCACAGGTTTTAGTTTTTTTGGTTATTTCCCAAACGGGCCACTGGTTCAAACCTGAACCAGGATGTAATAAATGTTTTCCCCTGATTCTATCCCGAATGAGAAATGTATAAGTTACCCTTGATCCAATCCCGTATCAAGAACCCTAAATTAATTTCCAAGTTCATGTTATATTTGTAGGTAGCTAGCCTAGGTTATGTCACCAAAGAGTCCGAACCGAAGCTAACGTTGTTGCCCCTGAAGGTGTCAGGCTATCACCAACCATGACTATGTTAGGCAAATTCAACACCCGTTAGACCTTTACCGGTCTGGCTAGCGCGACTAGCTCGGGTGGGGCTTGTTGGGCCCAGTAGTACTACCATAAACTTCCTCGCTAAAGATCCATTACTAACGACTCGTAAAGTTAAGAGGGGACTTAAAGTGATATGCTACTTTGTGACCAAAACCGTATAACATAACTCAAATCAATTTAGAAAATATTTGCATGTTACTAAACCGTAACATGTTGTTGTAAGTTTATCGAAGAAACGCTACTATACTGTAGCGAGCACATGTTTTCTCGCCCTGTATTTAGAATCATTTAAAAGTAGGGGCGTGAACCCACCTTAATTTGCTCAGTAAGAATTCAAAACAAGTGTTGTGTCCGGTCAATCGCTTCCTAGAACGATTACCCTTTTGATTAGTTTTAATGTTGATGCACGTTTATTGCACACAATAACACTTAGCACATATCTCAGTTAAGCATATATTCATGACATGTCATACAAGTTGCAAACACATAACAAGCAAGCACCCACAAAGCCACGAGCAAGTAAGTTGATTTCATGCACAAGTTCATCTTTTACTGACACCGTTAGTTTTTCCCAGATTTTCAGCTGTGTTTAGGGATTTTTATGAAATAGTTACAGGTCACTAAAAAGTACCAAAAATTTACACGACGTGCTAAAAGTCTCATACGTGCTTGTGTAAAATTTTCAAAGTCTAATTCCTTACAGATTTTGCGTAAAATTCATACAATTGACAATGGTATGAATTTTGACGATTCTGCCCCTGTCCACTAAATATTTTATTTAGAAATCTCAGAGTATCAAAACGAGTCGATTCTAGTTGGAGATTTGTATAAACAGTTAGGACCTGCCACTGTAAATTTCATAAGCTAACTATAACTATTCACCCAGATATGACAAAGAACATACAACACAATTTCTGCAGAAAATTCGCAGCTATGACCACTGAAACAAATTAAATGTTTTCACTGACCAACAAAGCCCAAAAATTACGAAACCAACGCGGTTTGTACTTCGAATAGGTTCATTTTAGGCTTTTGAAAATCGTATTTTCATTCAGTTTTGACCCGTTTACAGCCCATTGAAGTCGGCTGTAAACCTCCAACAGCTTACTGTTTTTAGCACTTAACCTCTTAATGCACGTTCTAGTGGTTCTGTTAGCCTATTTAGTGATCACACAACCTATCCACACAAGTTTCTAACAGTCCGCGACTGTATTTACCATAACGCCTACCCATAATAATTAATCTTCAACAAAACATGAACTATAATAACCCGAAACCCGTATTAATACCCCGTATGCCTAACCGACAGATAACCCGAACCACCAAATGTTATGTTCACGAAACTGTTAAGAACTACCAATATTATCACATAAGAATCACAACATAACAATTTTTACCTATGCATATAAACACCATCAAGATCCCGCAACAACACGTAACACATAACCGAACCACGTAATCACTAACATCCGTACCATTCTTAACTAACGTATTACCCTGATCCCTAGATCATCCTCAACCGTCATACGCAAAAACCATCATCAAGTTTCAATTATATATAACAATTCTTTAATAAATAATATACCTAACCGATATCGAAACCAACCGAAGTGGGAGACCGAGAGAAAGTGCGAGAGAGCCGAGAGAGAGTGAGAGAGTGGCGAGGTATGGGTGTCGCGCCGGTGGGGGGGCCTTCTGCCGACTGCCGTCGCGGTGGTGGCGTGTAGTATTTAGGTTTTTCTTGTTTTTAAACACATAACATACATGCACACGTACATATATAGAGTTGGCAGTTGTGGGTTGTTGGGCCGCAAGTTATGGATTGTTTGTTGTTTTAAGATTTTTTTTATAAATACTAATGCATACATACGCATACCTGTACACAAAGATGGGGCAGCTGCACATTGTGGATTGATTTGTTATGTTAATTTTATTTTTTTTATTATTATTATTTTTAACTAATCAATATATATATAGTACACATATATAAAAACTAAATCGTCAAATATCGTATGTCAAAACTAGCTTGAAAGTCGGAAATAATACTGACCTGATTGTTTGGGTTGTTAAAATAACGAACGTGAAGGAGAAAAGCATGTGGGTGTGTGTGGATATGTTATGCAACCAGTGAAAACCTTTCATTTAGAGAAAGGGCGTTAATTGGCGACAACCAATCTAAGGTGACGTTAGACATTCATGGTAATAAGACCATCTTGAATGCATATGGTTAAAAATTCCTTAAATATGCTCAATCAACTATATAATATGACACTTCCACCAATCTTTTTAAAGACACTCTTTTTTCACTTTGCTTTTCAACTTCTCCTTTTTAGTAAATACCAACTAACTTCTCATTTTCTCCTTTTCAAAACATCAAAACTCCTTTTTAGTACATCACCCAAACATCATTTTATAAATTAAAAAAAAACACTTTTTATAAGAGTTAATAAGGAGATTGCAAATGGAATCCCAAATTGTAACACCCCACCCGATAAGGATGCTTTATAACAAAGTTGATACAGAAAGTGCTTATCTTATTGATAGTAAATGTACTGTACAAATGTTGGAAACTCAAATTACCACATCTAATCCAACTAAGTCTAACCTGACGTAACAACACTTCCACCAGTTTACACTGATCCAGAATATACATTTCTACCAGACTATCACATATCTGGGAACACTATTCCACCACAGTATATCAAGCCTGGGATGACGAGCAACGATCATGTGTCATCGCCTGTGACACATGCTTAAAAGACGTCAGCTATAACTGGTGAGTTCATGAATATACACAATTTATAAATCACATTATTTCACCGTGACTTTGTATCTGCCCATATCATCATAACCAACGTCAACACGTGACACATCGCATACAATAAATGCCCTCTACACCACAGGTATAAACCAGACAAATCCCGCCATAGCGGCACGTATAAGGGACCACAAATATCGTGTGTATGAGTGCATAGGTTATGTACATGCGTATAACAGTCATGCATTTATATTACAGTTTGGGACAAGCATGTTCACATATTGAAAGGATTCATAAAACTCACTTGTGTAACAGTTGCTAGCACAATAAAGTAACAATTGCTAGTACAATCTGATAATAGTTGCTAGCATAACAAACAGTATCTCTGGGTCTTGAAACAACATAAGAAATCCTATGTTAGGTTATTATACATCTAACTACTTATTATCATGGTTAGGTATTGGTTAACACTGCCTTGTTTAAGCATGGGTGATTAATCCATGCCTAACTAAGGCTAGGCTACCCTATACTCACCCCTAATAACAACCCTTATACCTAATACTACTAATACTTACTACTAAAAATAAATAAATAATAAATACTAAACATAAACGTAAACGGGAACATACCTTAACATTATCTACGACAATTTGACCTAGAGTCTCCCTACTCGAGCTTCTACTTGTGCTCCAAAAACGACTACTAATTGTAGGTCCACCTGCGGATGGTGTTAAACCAGTTCCTTGTTCAAATGACATACACACAAGTGGGAATCCAAGTGTGCATGCAACCAAAGCAAAGTAAAGAATACGGAGAACCAAAGATTCACTATCTTGATTAATGATTGAGAAAAAGTACAACATATACACACAATGCTCGTATGACTCAAACAAACTTGTTGTGTTCTTGTGTCTTCGTCTTCAGAGAGAATATGAGAGGCTCACTTAGACCAACTAGCTAGCTAACTCTCACGCGCAAGTCCTCCAATCTCCTTGACTGAGAGGTACAAGTCTGCTTATATAGTGTCCGTCTAGATTCTACGAATCACAAATCCAGACATATGGAACACACTATTTCACATGAGACAGAACTCCAGAATTTGGTGCGTGACATCTGTTTCGACGAAATACTTATTTCGTGACGAAACAAGTAACACACTTGTTACTCAAGTATTTCGTATGAATCACCTGATTCATATGAAAACTCTAACTCGCACAGAATTCTTCTTCTTGGAGAACTGTGTAGACTTGACATTTACAAGACTTATCAGTATGCACACATGCAACCGATTAACACAAACAAGCTAAGATGTCATACTAGATCAAGATAGAAGGATATCTCGATCTATTCGACACGACCAAACCTATACATACACTTGAGCAAAGACTGTACAATTACAACTGTAATTAAGAACAAGCGACGACATAAAACTGTATCAACAAACTCCCCCTTGGATGTTGCTTGGTCTTCGGTCTTCGGTCTTTCGTCTTCACATAGAATGGTTTGGAGTATCAATAAACTCCCCCTGAAGATCTGCTATCCATTGATAGATCTGCTATCCAATGATTAGAGCATCAGATCTTGAACTTCTAAGAAACTTCAAATCTTTCTTGTTTCCTCTCTGACTTGTCAGATTTCTTCGTTCTGGTCTTTGTTTATGTTCTTTTTGTATCAATCAGTACTCAATAGACAAATATATAATTAGAACACAACTTTCTCAGAGAATACACACGAAAGACTTATCATAAATTCTTCGTATAATTGTATTCCGTGAACGAGATACACACACTCGTATGAATTCCAGCAGCAGATTTGAGAAAAACAAGTGACCAAGTCAAATCAAATGACTAGGTTCATCCGTATGAGATACACACACTCAAACGAATTTCAGATTGTGGTTTTCTTTGATGGATTACTTGTTGCAAGATATTACTTTATGAAGTTGCGATATCAAACAATGGTTTTCTTGTGTATCTTGGTAGAAACTCTCGAATATCAACTTTGGCTAACTTTCAAAAAGTAACTACATAAGCAACTAAGTAAACTAGACTTAAAATCAAAATATACAGATAAACTATATATCTATTTAACAATCTTTTTCGAGTTTCAAGGTAAAGGAATCATACCAGCAATTTAATCTTTGTCAAAAACGGTATTTGGTTTTCAAAATTAAACAGATAAGTATTTAACTATGATTATCGGTATTGTTGTCCATGTAAGCTCAGATTTATCAGATGTAATCATGATTAGGAGATATGATTAAGGTATGGATTTATACTTACTAGCCGGTGTTCAACCACATCACGACACATTCCCGTATCAAGATATGCACGAGAGAAAATCTTACCGGTGAGTATACTACTTTATCATCTGTTTTGACGTATATGAATGATGTGAGATACTCAATTGGTTTTGATTGAAAACAAGCCCTTTGTGATTTAATCACTTATTGATGAGGAACTTGAATTTCATATGCATGCAGGGCACATGAGTAAGTCCGTGAACAGGTTAGTACCATCGAACCGACAAAGAGACGAACTTAGCTCCCGCATAAAGCTGTGATATTTTATCACTTATTTTGGGGATGTTATATTTTTATCACTTATTTGATGGTCGAATGCAGTATGTACATGTATGTATGATATCATGGAAGTTCTAGACTTGCGCCACCGTTAATTTTCGGCAAAAGATTCAACCATGATACCCAGATGATAAGCCAGCATTAAGACCGTATATCTCAGAACCTCGGCACTCTATCAAACGAAATTTCGGTACCAAGACATATGCCAATGAATGGTTCCCGCCTGGCGTTCTGTCTGTTAGGTTTATATCAACCTGCACATTTTAGTCTGATTGTGAGCCTACCGATACATCATTAGTAAAAGCTACTTATCAATCTTCTTTCTATGCTTTTAACCATATCTAACAGATTTACCGGTGAATTTCATCATCTTCAACTTATCCAAGAAACTCATTTTTTATTTTTTTAATGTTTTTGTATTTTTCTGAATTTTTCTCCCCCTTAAACAAAGAAAGTAAATAAAAGACATATTTTTGTATTTTCTTGAATTTACTCCCCTAAAATATAAAACTGAAAATCTTTTTGTAGTTTTAGATTTTTAGAAAAGTATATACAAAAATAGTTAGTCATGGTTGAGTTACTCGGGCTTCACTTTGATGCCATTGACCAAAAGCAAATAATCAAAACGTGATTTATCAAAGGCTTTTGTAAAAAGGTCGGCACGTTGGTGATCAATCTTGATTTTAACAACATCGATAAGTCTCTTTTCATAACAATCGCGTATAGAAATGATACTTAATCTCAATATGTTTTTTTTAATGCTGTACAGGATTCCGAGTGATCTGTAAAGCAGCTTCATTATCAACAAAAATGGAGTAGTAAGAAATTCAAAACCGTAGTCGCGCATTTGCTGTTGAATCCATAGAACTTGAGAGCAGCAACTAGAAGTTGAAATTACTCAGCCTCACATGTTGATGTAGCTACACAAGTCTGCTTTTTGCATTGCCACGTAACTAGGCGATTTCCCAAGAACTGACATCCTCTGCTGTTGATTTTGCATCTATTTTACAGTCGCCATGATCAGACCACTGAATGCTGTCAGATCAAAGTTATCATCCTTAGGGTACCATAGACCAGTGTCAGGACGTCCCTTCAAATAACGAAAGATCCTTTTTACAGCCATTAAATGAGAAACTTTCGGACTAGATTGATAGCGCGCCAGAAGGCATGTTGGGTACATTATGTCGGGTCTTGAAGAAGTAAGATACATGAGAGATCCGATCATAGCACGATAGAGAGATGGTTCTACATGTTCACCCATTCCGTCAGGAGTAATCCCATGATTGTGAGCTAATGGAGTTCCCAAAGGCTTTGAGTCGTCCATCTGAAATCGTTTGAGAATATCTCCGAGTATTGGTTTGATGGATAAAAATCCCTTCCTTTGATTGCTGAACCTACAAACCTAAAAAGAAATTCATTTCTCCCATAGCGCTCATCTCGAACTTCTCCTGCATAACCTGTTCTAATTCTTTGCACATTCGAGTGTTAGTAGACCCAAATATAATCTCATCAACATAAACCTGTACTAGCAGCAAATCCTCGTCCTGTTCCTTGATGAAGAGAGTACAGTCGATCAGGCCTCGTCGAAAACCATTCTTCAACAGATAGGTGCACAACGTTTCATACCAAGCCCTCGGAGCTTGATGAAGACCATATAACGCCTTGTTGAGAAGCCAAACCTTGTAAGGATGGAGAGGATCTTCAAAACCTGGCGGTTGCTCAACATATACTTCCTCTTCTACCACACCATGAAGAAATGCACTCTTTACATCCATCTGATAAACGTGAACTTCTTGAAAGACGCATAAGCCAAAAAGATTCTTATGGCCTCAAGTCGTGCAACGGTGCATAAACTTCATTGTAATCGATCCCTTCGACCTGATTAAAACCTTGAACAACCAATCGCGCGTTGTTTCTCACAACAACACCTCGGTCATCCTTCTTGCACTTGTACACCCATCGTGTACCAATCTTCTTGTAGCCGTCAGGCCTGTCAACCAATTTCCAGACGCCTAACTTCTGAAACTGCTGAAGTTCTTCCTGACATGGCTTCAACCCACGAGTCTTCTTTCATTGCCTCCTTCCAAGATTTTAGTTCTATTTGGCACACATAGTAGCAAAAGACCAATCATTCAGACCACCAGATTCCCTGATTTCTGAATACAATCCAGCATTCTGGTTGTTTCGAAGCTGATTACGAGTCTGCACACCACTCTGGACATCTCCAATAATATTCTGCTAAGGATGGATATTATGAATACGAGTTTCTGGCACACAGGAACTCGAGAATTGATACCCAAATTGTTGATATTCAGATTAACAGTTACATCGAGAGCTGGATTTGATGACGTTGTAGATGCCTGACCTTCAGTCGTTCCTTGAGGTTGAATATTTAACGTATCATTGAAAATCTAGGAACCGCACCAGAGGCAGCTTCATTTGCATCATGAAACTCATCGTCTTCTGACAAAACATTATAATCCGCAGCGTCTTCGAATTCCTCATTTTGAACAAGATTGTTAACCGATGTCGACACTTGAGGGTTAACAATAATTGGTGAACTAATGACCAGTCTATTGCAGTATCACTTTCCAATAACATCTGAGCAGCAGCTGTTGCATCATCAAAAGTTGGCAGCTTAAAGGAGTCAAACATCCCATCATAGTCAAACATCCAAGGAGCACCTGGAGCTCTAACCGCTTCTGTATATCTCTGAACCTTGACTTCACCCCATTCTTCAATCTTCTTCGAAGACAAATTCCACACCCGGAAATTAGGAGTAGTATATCCAAGAAAGAAACCTTCGATAGCCTTGGGACCAAACTTTCCATGTGGGTCGATCATAGTGCATGGAGCTCCAAAAGGTTCTAAGAAAGAAACATCCGGTTTCTTTTATTAACAACTCAAAGCATGTCTTCCCATGTCTCTTCACCGTCAGAACTCTATTCATCGTGTAGCACGCAGTAGCAACAACTTC
Source organism: Scalesia atractyloides (assembly GCA_947069175.1). Taxonomy (NCBI): domain Eukaryota; kingdom Viridiplantae; phylum Streptophyta; class Magnoliopsida; order Asterales; family Asteraceae; genus Scalesia; species Scalesia atractyloides. Next base: position 87,512,726 of record CAMTDV010000012.1, read on the forward strand.
TCCCTAATAATTGAACGGGAAGTTCTGATTCTACTAACATGGTTCTTGCAGTTCAATAAGAGTTTGATTTTTCCTCTCAGCACGCCATTTTGTTGTGGAGTGTAGCGAGAACTGTACTCATGCAGAATACCCTTTGAGGAACAGTACTCATCCATAACTTGATTCTTGAATTCCGTGCCATTATCGCTTCTGATTCTCCTTACCTTCAGATTGTACAAATTTTCTAGCAGAGTCAGGAGATTCTTGAAGATAGTAGGAACTTCACTCTTGTGTGCCAGCATGTTTACCCATGAGAATCTGGAATAGTCATCAGTAACTACAGACAATAAGAATCACCAAAGGTTGTCTTTGTTTCATAGGTCCAAAGAGGTCCATATGAAGACGTTCCAGTGGCATATTCACAGTGTTGATTTTCTTCACGGGATGGGACTTTCTTGCTTGCTTCCCTTTCTGGCATGATACACAAACGTCTTGAAGATGAAAGTTCTTCACTGGTACACCATTCACTAGATTGTTCTTCACTAAATAATTCACTTTCCTCAGGTGAATGTGTCCCATACGTCTGTGCCAGGAGATTGATTCCTTCTCGGTGGCTTTAGAGACAAAACATGTGACTTGTGCGATGTTGTAATAGCTTGGTTCATATCAAGAATATACAAATCATTATTCTTGGAGCCGACATGAGAATCCATTCCTTGGGGATCTTGAATCTAGGCTTCAGCACATAATCATCCAGCATCATCAAAATGTCCGTGAGCTTCTTATCACAGATTTGAGAAACGCTAAGAAGATTGTGATCAATTTGCCGCACATAATTGATCTTGTCGAAGCTCACAACACCATTGGAGACCATTCCTTCTCCAGTGATGTATCCGCCTTTGTCACCAGCAAAAGCAACATAACCACCCCTTATGCTTTTCACATCATATAGGAGCCGCAAGTCGCCGTCATGTGCCTTGATGCTCCACTGTCAACAATCCAATGACTGTTTACAGTTCCTCCTGGAACACCCTGCACATTGCACAAACAAGATTAGTTTGAGATGGGACCCAAGCCTTAGTGGTCTTGGGTCGTCCCTTATCATTGAGAAATGTAACTCAATTTCTTGATGATTAACAAACTAAGAAACTCCTTTTGAACATTACCGGTCTTTCTGTTTCCAAGATCCTTGTTTATTACCAGATTTACTATTATTTACAGTTTTAACAGTGTCTGGTTTAATTGACTTTGAAGATCTTTGATCCTTTTTTGAAGAAACCGATTTTAAAGTTTCTCAACTGCTTTTACTTGTTTACATTTTTGTTTCTCTTTTTGATCTTTAATGATTTGTTTATCTTGAGTCGGAGAAACATATTTACGTTTGCAAGTTGGTTCATGAAGGGTTTTCTCAATACATCTTGATTTAGCTGGATTTTGACAATCCTTTATAATGTGGCCAAATTCTCCACATTTGAAACATGTTCTCTTTCAACAAAACTAGGAGATCGTGTTTCTGCGGCTTGATGTTGAACTTGTTGATCCTGAGGTACTGGGTTCATTTTCATTACATCCATTAGTGTGTTGGGTGTAATTGTTTTGACTATTTCTTTTCAAAATCTTAACTTTCTTTCCAAAATCAACATTAGATTTTCCTTGAAAGTTTCGACTTTATCGGTACCTTTAGAACTTACAAATTTAACAGTTTTAGCCTTTTTCTGGTAACGATAGCCTTTTGCTTCAACCTTCGGTTGAGAAACTGTAGGCTTTTCAACTCGCTTCCATTATTTTTCTTTTGAAGCGGATAATGGTTGTGTTTTGGTGGATTTTTCTTCTCTAAAGGTTTGGTTTTTGACTTTTCAAACACTTGATCTATAGAGATTGGATTTATGTTTTTAATTGGAAAATCCTTGTTTGAATAGATTTTCTTATCTCCAACCAAAGTATACAACACATTATCTACTTCTTGTGTAGACACACTTGTCTTCATAGATTTCTTAGGAACAGTCTCTTGATTCTCACAGATTGAGTACTAGGAGTAGCAGACAATTCTACTATTTTCCTTTCATCAAGAGGCTGATCCTGATCATCATTTCTTGATTCATCATCTGATGTATCATCCTCTTCTTCATCAGATGATGAACTTTCTAGCTTGTTTGGTTCTTGAGATGAATTGCCTAGTTTGAACCCTAACCCTACTGCGAATTCCTCAGGATTCAAAGGTATAGAGGGTTCAAAACGAGGCATCTCCTCTTCATCAGGCATTTTGGTATAGTTGTGTATCATTGGGGGTGGACACGACTTATACCCTATGCATTGAGCATCTCCCTTTAGTTTTTGAACTTCAATAATATGATCCAAGCACATATTGGAGTTAGAATAACTTTCTAATTTGCGGTTGATCGAATCATATTCGCATTTGGCAATGGCTAACTCTTTCTTTGTTTCTTCTAGGAGATTAATGTAATTATTAATTCCTGTTGTTTATTCAAAACTGTTTTTGTCAATTCAGAAACACTTTTCTTAAGGGTTTCTATTACAGATTTGAATTCTTTTTCATTTCTAGTTAGCGCCAAATTCGCCTCTTTGCATTTTGATAGTTCAAGAACTAAATTTTGATTATGACTGTTGATGGTTTCAATTTCTACTTTATTTTCAATTCAACACAGTCATTGCAAATAGTAGGAGGGTCAAATTTTACCCTGTTTTGAAGAACCTTCAACATTTGCCATAAAGCAGTGTGATGAGGAAAAGCTGCACCTCTGTAGAGAGTGTCCTGTCTCTTTTACCACAGCTTCTCATTCCTCGTCATGCCTACCTTTTCAGATTTAACATCTTAGCTTCACTCAGCAACTCTTCAACCTCAGGATCACTTCCTTTTTCACATCAGAATCAGATTCATAACCATCTGAACTTGAACATTCTTCATCAGAACTACCAGCATCCCCAGATGTATCATTATTATTTGGGTGTTGATGCTGTGATCATGCTTGATTTGATCCACGATCTTAGCATAGCATGCAGTTCTTCCGTTGTTCTCAGTTCCCAACTGTACTGACCAATCGCATCCTTCATCAGACTGAACTCCAAAGCTCTGTGCGTGTTTGAAGGTCTTGATTGATTGGTGTTGTTAGAGTTGCCAACAGCTACTATTCTTCTTTCATTGTTGTATAGTGCTGTGTTGGATGGTTGAGACTGATTACGAAAGGGGTTGTGATTTCCTTCCTCGCTAGGTCTTGTGCATTCCCGCTTGAAGTGACCTCTTTCTCTACAGTTGAAGCAAGTAACAGTGGTTTTGTCAAAGCCGTATTTTGTATCCTTCTTGCTTTCCAAACTGGTTCTACCCGTTCTTCTCATATAATCCTTCGCTCTTCTCATAGCACTTGCAAATGCCCACTTGATGTCCATCAGCTCCATTTCATCTCGGTCAATTTTCTCGTAGTCTTCGTTCGTCAAATTGATGTTCCCTATTTGACCTGCAACTAAACCACAATACGCACTGACCATCGTATTTAGAAGTTCTGCATGTTCCTGTGCAACTTCTAGTTGATTTTGGAGAGATTTGACGTGTCAAGTTTGACAGTGTTGGGATTTGCAGATTGACTGTTGCATCCACAGAAAGCTTGTTGAGGAGCTTGCTGTGGAGCTTTATGTGCTAAGTCCCTTGGCTGTGGAAGGAAGGCTTTCGGATTAAAAGTCTGTCCATAGGCTTGATTACTCGAACCTGTAGACTGACTTGATTGAACTGGTTGGGTAGAAAAGGGTTCACGTTTGACACAAACGCGGTTTGCAGCTTCGGTCGCTGGCTTGAGCTTGTACTTGCATTTATACCTCCAAAATACATTTCAGGGTTTTGTGGAGCAGAGACTCGTTGTGCCTTCCGGAGTTCTTCTTCATTCTTGTTCTCTAGTTTCTGCACAAATTCATAAATACTAGTTGAGTCCAAAACACCTGTATGTTTTAAAAGATCAACAAATTGACCCCATTTTGGTGGTAAAGCCTCAGCAAATCGCATCATAATTTCTTGTGGTGATGCTAACACTTTATACGAGTACATTTCACTGAGAAGATGATAAAACCGAGTGGTCATATCATTTAAAGTTTCGTTCTCCATGAACATGAAACCTTCAAACTCTTTCTTGAGCAGATCATGCCGAATTTCCTAGTAGCAGCGCTACCTTCACCTCTTGCTTCCAAAGTGTCCCACAAATTTTTCGTTGTAGTACAATACACAAACTGATGATAAATGTCTTTATTCAGAGCTTGTGTGAGGATAGAAAATGCCTTCTTCTCTAGATCGTAAGATTTCTTGTCACTTTCGACTAGATTGGCCAATGTGGTTTGATTTGATCCAGCTTCTTCAAGTGCTTCATTATAGGGGTAGTGAAACACGTCCATAATTCTGTGTTCTGTCCAAAACGTATGTATGAAAACGACTTTTCCAGGAAGGATAATCGTTCATATGATTTAGCTTGGGCAGACGGTTGTTACTCCCTATTTCACTTTCGCTCATTAACAGAGTTTGGATGCTTTGATTTTGATTCGCAACACACGCCCATTGATTTGCAGAGATCATTGTTGTATGTTGTGGAATCAAAGATTTTACCCATGATGTTGCGGAGCTTTGCGAAGACTCCTGATTTAAGCTTGAACAACTGCAATCCCACGGGTTAGAACTCATTATATTTTCTTGTTTTATGAAAATTTAAAGGTTTTAAAGTTTCACAATTATGATTACCTTTTAAAAAATTCACAATTTCTGAAAATATGACAAATTCTGAAAATCACAAAGCTTTGAAAAAAACGGAAAACAAACAGTGACGAAAGTTATTCGTACGAAACTAATTTCGTGCGGATAAAACAACCTTTCATGCGAAACAGGATGTTTCGTGCGAGTGACTTGTTTAGAGCTAACCAGATGTTTCGTGCGAAATAGATGATTCGTATGAATCTTTTCAGTCGCACCACTGTTTTGTTCAGCGTTTTTCAGAGGAATCTTTTCAAAAATGGTTTGGTGAAAAATTTCCTTTCTTGTGTAGACCTGCTTTTTCGAAATTACCTGTTGTCTTACCCACTTTTAGTTAAAACACAAATTTTTAACAGTCCACAGTCCAAGTCCAGATCCAAGTCAGAAAATGTCAACCCTACCAAACTAATCAGATTCAAATTTTTGCATATTTCTTCTTCAAGGGTGTTCTTCAGAAAAATTTTACAATAAAATTTTCTGCATGCAACAAATTTTAACCAAGTTTTAAGTTAGTTATCTATCCAAAACTTAAGTTTTCTGCTGGAGGCTCAAGAACACTTCAGAAATCTTGAAACTAGCTCAGACACAACTAAGCCCGGTTTTGAACAAGGAAAGAGCCAAAGCTCTGATACCACTTGAAGGTCCACCTGCGGATGGTGTTAAACTAGTTCCTTGTTCAAATGACATACACACAAGTGCGGAATCCAAGTGTGCATGCAACCAAAGCAAAGTAAAGAACACGGGGTATCCAAAGATTCACTATCTTGATTAATGATTGAGAACGCGTACAAACATATACACAAAATGCTCGTATGACTCAAACAAACTTGTTGTGTTCTTGTGTCTTCGTCTTCAGAGAGAATACTGAGAGGCTCATTTAGCCCAACTAGCTAGCTAACTCTCATGCGCAAGTCCTCCAGTCTCCTTGACTGAGAGGTACAAGTCTGCTTATATAGTGTCCATCTAGATTCGTACGAATCACAAATCCAGACATATGGAACACACTATTTCACATGAGACAGAACTCCAGAATTTGGTGCGTGACAGCTGTTTCGTACGAAATACTTGTTTCGTACGAAACAAGTAACACACTTGTTACTCAAGTGTTTCGTACGAATCACCTGATTCGTACGAAAACTCTGACTCGCATAGAATTCTTCTTCTTGGAGAACGTGTGTAGACTTGACGTTTACAAGACTTATCAGTATGCACACATGCAACCGATTAACACAGACAATCTAAGATGTCATACTAGATCAAGATAGAATGATATCTCGATCTATTCGACACGACCAAACCTATACAGACACTTGAGCAAAGACCGTACGATTACAACTGTAATTAAGAACAAGCGACAAACACAAAACTGTATCAACACTAACAACACCCAACGGGATATCATATGCTCGGGATTCTCTATACTAGAGCGTTCCAAAAAAAACTTATACTCCTAACTCTAGTATACTATGTGTATTTATAAAGAGGCAAGCAGCTCAATTATATTCGTTGGTTCGATATGCTAGCTTACTTACTTGCGTTGGATTATTATTATTATTATTGTTGTTGTTGTTGTTGTTATTATTATTATTATTATTATATTTTATAATTAATTCAGCTGCTTCACTCATTTTTCTCGTATAACTTTTAAAATATAATGTTTTATAAAACGAAAAGTATGTCATTAGAACGAGCATATTTTTATCTACATTTTTACCTAAGTTTCGTTAAAATGGAGTTAGGTCAAATACAATATAATTTATTATTATAATTAAACGATATCTTATAATACCAAATGTTCGTCTAGATATCTCACATTTTAACCAACCATTTTACACATTACTCGTTCATTCAACAATATATGAAATATAAACTCTAAATATAATCTTATTGGTTCACAAACTAGGATATTACACAAACACCCACTTAATTTATTTTTATACCAAATCAAATCACTTATAAAAATCTTGTAAGGCTATGAAATTGAGTAGGTTTACCCTTATCTTTATCAAACAAAATTTAGGTTATTCGATTTAACTTTTTAGTGGGCTTGGGTTAGGCCATGTGATCCGAGTTATTGGTGGACCCTATATAATGTTATGTTTAGTTCATTATTAGGGTTAACCTTTAGATAAGACATTAGAGATAGCTAGAGAGTCGAGTTAGGGTTGTTGATTGTTCTTGTTCGTAATGGATCTTTTACTAGACAAGTCTTGAACTTGTGTGGATTATTCATACAATTGACTTTCTTGTTCTACGCTATTCTTTGTTTTCTGCACTTAGAATCGTGTTTGTTATATCCGATTGATAGTTCCAGGACTTACAATTGGTATCAGAGCCTAAGAAGTCTATTCAAAGGCTTGGGTTTTCTAGATATTACTAGAAGAATAAGAAGAAAGTGTTTGCAGACTCGAAGAACATCAAGAACAGTTTAAAATTTCGTATTTTGATCTATTTAGGGTAAAAAATATAGTTTTTGCTGTTTTTTCGAAATTATTGGTGGAAAGAATCAACAAAAATTGAATTTCGAAATCATTCCCTAATTATCGGGATTTGATTTTTATTTCCTTTACAAGGCAACTTGTGTACGAGATTTTTATTAGCTGAGTTCAAGTTTAAAATTTGAAGTGTGCTACTTGGAGTGTGCTACCTAGAATGTGCGACCTAGAGTGTACAGTTCAGATCAGCAAGTATGCGGCCCATGTAACAACTCCCAAAATACCCTAGAAGGCACCATAATCGAAACCCTGGACAAGCACGATGAAACCCGACATGAAAAACGAAAAATCCACATCCTGGCATCCCAGGCGCCACGCGGGGGATACCCTGCATCTCCCACGATGCGCGGGTAATACCAAGACACGTGGCACCAGAACGCGACAAGTGGCAAGCCTATACGGGTGACGATGCTGACCTAGCCCTAGCTAGGAGTCATCGCACCACGTGGGGGAGTCCCTGGTTCCTCCCGCGACGCGCAGGGGAAGCCCAGGTGGGCTATATAAAGGGCAACATGGGACGAGTTCAGCTGCTCATTTTCGACTTCAAAATCGATACTTCTTCTTTCTCCAATCATTGTTCGAATACCGAATCCCCTAAAAGCCATAAACTTTGCCCCGTAGCCAGTGTACTAACCCGAATCACTGGTACGATACCTTATCCGATCAATCTATAAACAATTCAACGGATGTTTAAGTGATGCTAAATAAGGCTATACTTTGTCATCACGTTGTGGTTTTGATCTCGTGATTATTGTTAAAGTTGAAATGAGTTAATACACTAATACATGTGCATTGTGTGTTTAATTAGGAACCCAAGAATTAGACCTGGAGGCTATTACTACAAACCTTAAATCTGCAAGGTGAGTTATTTTGTTTTATCAAATGCTTTCAAAACCCTAAATGTTTTCCAATTGTTACTTATATTATTGTGATTAAGTCTTCGTATTCTTACATGAAAAAAAAAACTATTGTTAGTATGTGGGGTTTTGTATACACTACTTGATAAGCTTCACTAATTGAGAGAATGATCAACAATGATATGACCGTAGTCACAGGAATTGTCGAATGATAAATACCTTTGGGTTGTTGTAAGATATAAACAAATGTAAAAAATCTTAATGCTTCAAATATAAGATGGTATCTTTTTATAAATTGAATGAACTCACCAGTATTTTTCATTGATCAAATGTTTTTAAAACGCATTTTAGCTGATTTACTGTGAAGAGAAGAAAAAGTGTTATGAGGCACTCAAGCTTAAATAAGTAGCTATGTAAACCTGAATGAAACATGTTTTGTAATCAAGGGTTTATCACTTTGAAAATCCTTTATGTAAATATGGGTTTCATCCCACAGTTTATGAAATGAAAACTACGGTGTTTTGAAAACTCTGATAATTTTCCTGACACCCGGCCCTGATAAAAATATCGCTGCGATAAATTTTAATAAATACTCGTACCACTTGTATCTGCTCACGGCTCCCACCCAGGGTAGGGTCGGGGGTTGTGACAAAAGGTGGTATCAGAGCCACTGGTTTAAGCTAATTAAGTATGTGAAAGTACTTCAAATTATTAGTAAGGGAATACATGAAATAACTTCTGTGATCATTGTGATGCTAACTAAATATTATATATACGATTTTCAGAGTTCGTTGTTTTTATTGTTTTTGACTAATAGTATGAGCGATAGAAATTTGGCCGAAGCTTTCGAACACGTATTTGTTAATAAATCAGATATGGATGAAGATCAAACCTGTACACAAACTGGATATGAAGCTGATAAAGACAAACCAATGATATTTCAGGCTCAGCCAATAAATAGAGCACCTCCGAAAAAGAGAAGATTAGATTTGTCACACACCGGATTTCCAACCCGAAATCCATACACCGGTGGGCCCGGGTGGGGAGTATCGTGACATAAGTTGATAACATCATTGTCAATTAAACATAGCACAGCGGAAGTCTTGGAGTAAATTAATTACAAACCAAATGTTCGAAATATAAAATAACATACAGGCTCGTAATAGAAGATCCACATGCGGATCATAAAATGTACAAGAAAGAATATAAAACAGACTTTAGGCAGATCTAAGGATTTGCAAGATCCTCTAATTCACTACCGAGCAGCTTCCGGCCTATTTCGTATTGTACTTGCAGTTTAGTCTTTGGATGATACGTCAGCTTACGCTGGTAAATACACTCAACTGGCTCATTTTGAAAACTTTAAAATAGTTTTAGGTGCAAAACGACACAAAATCTTTTATTAACTTGGGAAAGTTGAAATTCAACCTTGTGTCAGATTCACATATTTTTCAATACATACAGGACCTGGGATAAAAACCGAGACATGATTAAATACACACCACTCAGGAACTCACAAAGGAGTTATCCCCAACGTCTTGGGCATTAAACATATGAGCATCAAAAGGTGTACGCCTACACCCCGTGCTAAGGTCGTGGCCAATAACTAATATATTGAGCCTAGGATATCCAGGACACGGTAATTTAACCCCGATGTTTAAGTTATCAAACAAAACTGACTAAAACGAAATATGGGGTTTACTAGCCACAAGCGGGCATTCGATTGACCCCATTTCGGACCAAGCGGTAATAATTTACCGTAACCCAAGCCCGTATAGGGAAAATAAGTCGAGAGTATTTACCTGAGCTAGTCCTCTTATTTTATTTTTAAATAACTCAACCGTATACAAAAGTACCAAGTGCAGATAGCATTTACCAGGAAGGCTCTAGTCTGGATTATGGCATAAGCTAGCCATTAAATACTAACGGTCTTATAAACCGAATAGTGTACATGATCATTACGTATAACGCTTGATTAAACGATGATCGGATAGAATGTAATTTAATCCTGACAAGTACTTGACTTGTATAATATGGGTAAACTATATACATTCTGGATTTTGAAACTTAAATGACAAGGTTAAACCCGTTTTGGTTAATTTCCGTAAAATAGTTACATATACGTAACTATGCGCATTTTAGCGATATCGGGTAACCGGATAAGTTATGGACAAGTTCTATATGCCATTATACTTTAAATAAGTTAAGATATCAGTAGGATATCAACTTATATGCCCGTTAAGGTTTTAAAACGAAGTTATGCCTCATAAGGACATTTCCGTAATTTCATACCATATAAAAGGATCTTGAACATAATTTGAGTTTATAATTATAAGTATTCTGGAAAAATATTTTATTTATGATATAATATCAGTAGATATCAATTATATGTGTAAATTATCTTTTATGACCAAACTATGCACCGAAGGGGCATTTTGGTCATTTTACACATAGTTTATAAATTATTTGGGATTCTGAGTTTATAACATGTACCTACTGTAAATGTTTAAAATAAGTTTTAAAATCAGTAGGTAAGAAGTCTTGGTCCATTAATATGGTTTAAAACCATACTATGCGCCGAAACGGCGCTTATGTCGTAATATGACGTCTTTAAGTGATGTTTATGAAAACTGATGTTATAGTCAGTTAAAAATGTTTAAAATATGTTATTTAGTATAACATATCAGTAGGTAAATGATTTACCTTGAAAAGATTTGATTAAAACTATTTTATAAGCCACAGAGGCTAAAACCGTCATTTATCGACATAGTCTAAGGACTTGCTTAAAAACTCAGTTTATAACTTGGTTTAACATCCCAAATAATCCTACTTATAATATTACATCAGTAGAAGCTCATATTCAAGTTCATTACTATTTAAAATCTTGTTTTATGCAAAAAGAACATTTTGGTCAAAGATGGCATAATTATGGAACTTGTGCATAAACTTGGATTCTGATTATGATCATGTAATATAACCTCAGAGGGTTATCCTACATAATACTATGATCATAATGCAACTTTAGATCAGTAGGTAACTAATCTAAATCGGGTCAGAATCGAAAGTCAAAGCAGAAGTCAAACTTCACGACTTTCGGTTGCGAACCGACCCTAGGACTGAAATTAACGAGCCGAACATGTTCTTACATGTTCTAATAATTATTACCAACTTGTTTAAGTGTCAAAACAGGTTTCATAACATATATAAGATCATTTTATGATTTTTCCAGAAATGGCCTGTTTGACTTTTTAATAACTTATCTTTGACCCGCCAATTGGTATAGCAAACGTGATCTTCAGGAGGTGCCCTTTATAGGGACTAACACCTACCTTATTACGATCATTTATCCATATTCATTTTGAACAATGACTGGACCATAATGGTCTTAACCGAAAGTCAAAGCGTTTGCCGTAAAACGCTTGACTTTTGGCTATAAAAGCCTGTAAAAGAAAATGTAAGAGCAAGGAACACTTACAAGAGGTTCCTAGAATGCAAGAGAACTATGTTGTATGCTCCTTTCAGCTAGGAACTTCCAGAGGAGGGATAAGAGTGTATGAATGAGAAATGTGCAAGTTGAAATGGTGAACTTGAACACCTATTTATAGTTGGAGAACTCAAACGAGGTGATGCCAGGTGTTTAGGGGTGTAAGAGGAAGCTTACAAGTGTCCCAAAACGTGGCATAGCTGATTACAAGTCCATGGTTTCGAATTTAAATGGTTTTGGAGTTTTGCTTGGAGACCAAACAAACTTTCTGTTGCAGGTCTGTTCTCGCGCCCCACGAGAGACACAGACCAAGTCTCTAGCGGCCCGCGACCGCCCCCTGGCAACTTTCAAAATTTGACACTTTAACCCCCTTAACTTATAGAAGCTTATAAAACCATTTTAAAACACCTTTTTGGCATTTTTAGCCCTCCGTCGCCAATACGTGGCATACCCGGGATTATGCCCGGACATTGTTGAGCTCTCGGTTCGTTAAAAGGTCACTCAGAGGTATAAATTAACATGTTGACACTTTTAATCCCTCCATATCCAATTTTCACATATTTACAAAATTGAACCCTCGTCTAACAAATGGCACGTATGAGAGTTAGGACTTCACAAAGGATCACTTAGAGGCTTATTATAAGCATGTTGATTCTGATGTCACTCAGATGCTGGGCATGTTGACGTATCAGTCACTCAGAGGCCAAATTGCAAGCATGTTGACATATCTGTCACTCAGAGGCTATTGATTTAAGCATGTTGACATATCAGTCACTTAGAGGCTGTTATTTATGCATGTTGACATCGAACCATCACTCAGAGGTTTAGTTTGAGCATGTTGACGCCTTTAGTCCTTATTGGTCTTTAATAGACCATATTTAAAATACAACACGTATCACTATACTATTGGACACAGTTTTTGTGATATCCCGGGTTTTTCGGATAACTGGAACGTAATACTTGTCAATCTAATTACGTGCTATGTGTAAGAACGTGTACGAATTAAATGAATACGTGTTGTGTGTTGTGTGATTGTTTGAGTAATTGAATCATTAGAGTAGATCCGTACACGAACTGAACCGAACCGCGACACGAACCAAAGTGATTCTTTGTGACTCTAGGAGTTAACAAGTTTTAAACATTAACTCAAGTCCTCGGCCAAGATCAAATCCAACACACATCAAAACCTAAACCCTAAACCAAAACACTCTCGGCCGAGATCAAGTTCAAAACCGCGGATATATTGAGTTCAAACACACAACTTAAACCGAGAACAAGCCCAAACATGTCTCGGCAATAAGATCAAAAACCAAACCGAAACCCATAGCATGCAACTTTAGTCCTCGGCCACATGATCAAGACCCAAACCAAATCACCCAAGCTCCCTTGCGGCCGCATACAAACCCCAACCGTAACCCTTCCCTTTTAACCCTCACCCTCCTTGCGCCTATATATACTAACACTCATGCATGTTCTATACACAACACAAAACCCTAGAGTTTCATTGCCGTCGGCTGCCTTACCCTCATCATCATCTCGGTCGCAGCAAGCAACAGCTTTCCTGCTCTTTTCTTTCGGTCGCAGCAAGCAACAGCTTTCCTGCTCTTTTCTTCCGGTCGCAGCAGCAGACCATCGCCATCTTCAGTCTCGGTCGCAACTATCCAGGATCACCGGTTCCTTAACATACACACGGTTCGATTACCTTATCATTAAAAGTCTAGAAGTTATCATATGTTGCTAGATCATAGTCGGGTATATGTGTATTGATTTTGTTGTTTTCGGAATTGCATAATAGAATAGGATAGATGATTGTATTGTTTCGGATATATATATATATACATGCTTGAAAGAATTGATATAAATGTTTCGGATCCATGTATGCTTAAATGGTTAGTTGTTTCGAATATATGTGTGTTGATTGTTGCTGTCACAGACTGCATGATGGTATAGTTTCGGAGTATAAGTGCTGTTAAGTAATCGGCTGATTTGATCATTGTTCATATGCAGAATTGTTTTCGGAAATCACAAGTTACAAGTATGTGTTGGTTATAATAACTAGAAGTAACAACTAGAGTTTGTATGGATAGGTTACTAGTATTAGTCTATGATTAAAAATCAGTTCTTGATCGCCTAGATTAATCGCATGAACGGGATTACACGAATTAATGGTAACAAAAATGCTGAAACAGGATGCTGAGTCATAGTTACAGCCGGCTTCATCTGGCTGTAACTCGGTCGTTAGTTGTCGAAAAATGGATTTTCTGATGTCTAGAACGTAGAGATTTGAATAAGGAATCTAATGGCGCTGGATTCATAATTTTCTGAAGTCGTTTGATATTTTTAAAGGGCTAAACAAGTTCAGTAGCTAAAGCTGTGAAAATTCTGGAATTTTGTTGGTTGTTTATCAAGCTAGATTTTAAAATCAGTAGAAAGTTGAGTCATGATTTTTGTACAGCAACTAGGTATAGAAATTTCCAGGCAACTCCAACTGGAATTTTGTTAATCGAACGATCAGTAATTTTTAAATAAATTCTTCCGTGGACTGCAGTCAGAAAGCGGTAAATCTGACTGCAGCTTAATGAATTAATATTTATGGCTAATTGGTAAAGATTTAGGACTTGGAAAAATTATATAAATTTCTATGGTATAAATGTCACCTACTGTAAAAATATGGGAATTTTTGGAATGTTAGAACTATTTTATAAAAATCCTAGAAGACAGCTGAATAATTGAGTGTTAAGCAGAAAGTTGATAACTTGTGATTGTATGCATTAAAGTGTTGCATGGAATTGAAATATGTTCATGATAAGTGTTTGATTACTATGATCACATGAGAATACTTGCATGCATGTTTGAGTGTTAAATATGTTGTTTGTGTGTATCACCTTGAGAGTAAATTGCGTGTGGAATTTGTATTGGTGTGATTACACACTGACGTGGAATTAATTGGTTTGTTAGGACGCAACTAGCGGTCCCATCTCTTATAACATCTTTGCTACACTAACCGAGCAAATAAAGGTGAGTTCACGGCCCCTAACTTTATCCGGTTTTTAAACAACAGGGGGAGAAACATGTATACACTCTCAAACTCAAACTCTTTACGTTATACGAATTTAACGTCACATAACTATACGGTAACTAAGTTAATGTTAATGTAATGTTATGGGCACTAAGCAGCTTTATCACTTAAGTCCTCGACAATCTCCTCGGATCGTTAGTATTTGGGTTAAATAGCGGGGGAATTATAAGTAGTACTACTGGGTCTGACGAGCCCCATCCGAGCTAGTCGCGCTAGCCGACCGGGTATGGTCAACGGGTGTATGATTGGCCTAACATCGCCATGGTCATGTGATAGGCCTGGCAAAACGGAGGCACAACTGTCAGCTTCGATCGCGAACACTTAGTGACATGACTTTAGGCTAGCTACCTATATACATTAATATTGAACTTAATTACAAATCAACTTAATATTCCGGGTTTGGAATATTGGAAACATCAACTTATTATCCCGGGTTGGGGATAATGGAAACAACAACTTAATATTCCGGGTTGGGAATATTGGAAGCAACAACTTATTATTCCGGGATTGGAATAATGGAACTGATACGTTATCCCGGGTTGGGGATAACGGAGAGAACAAACTATAACCGAACAAACGAATTTATGAAAACCCGTGAACTCACTCATCTTTAATGTTGACACTTGTTTCTTTACATGTTTCTCAGGACGCTAGGAGCTCTAGGTGCACGTACATGCATTGAACAAGACATCATTATCGAGTCTTATTTATTAATATTGTTTTGGGATTTTTCATTTGTTTTGGCGTTTGTGTTGGCGCCCGCATCACTACTTATTTATGCTTCCGCTCAAACTTTAAAAATAATGCTCTGCTAAATATTGGTAATTGATATAAAATCTACAATGAACGATTTTGCAAAACGTATAATCAAATCATGTAGAGTCGTTCGACGTACTAGTGTTTCAGATTCTGGTTTGTTCACACGCCTCGCGGTAAAACTCCGCAAGTGGAAATTGAGGGTGTGACAGTTTTACAGGGTGTTACAAGATTGGAACGTAAAAAGGAACAAAAAAAGAAGAAAAACCCAACCGCAACAACAATCAAACAAACTGGAAAACTAGCTGGGAACCTAACTATAGGAGAAAGTTCAAACCTAGCTCCCATGCCACTAACATGGGAAGAACTAGACCAACACTTGGCAAATTATGAAATGTTCAGGCTAATAACAAATGAAATCGACCTGAATATGTCACCTCACTCACCAATACCCAAGAATCCAGAACCTATGAACTTTGAACCAAACCTACCACAACAACCACTTCAAAACCTAGTTGAAGAGTGGTGGACCAACGACTGAGCTTTTCAAGACCTACTGACCGATCCTTTTCAGTTTTACCTGAATTACCAACCTGCACCCCCAGCTTATCCCCCTATGAACCATGAGACCGTGGTAGAACTTCACCACTATGGAGAGGAGCTGATGGACACCGGCAACCGGATATGCACTATGGGAGAAAATCTCATCTTAAAGTAAGACGAGAAGGAATATCACCTTTGAAGCCGGAATTAACCTTATAATCTCTCTCTCTCTCTCTCTCTCTCTATATATATATATATATATATATATATATATATATATATATATATATATATATGTATGTATGTATAATGTAATTTTTGTGTTTTTGTGTACAGGATAACTAAAACTAATATATATATATACACACACATATGTGGTAGTGTATGTAAGATATATGAAGCATAATATATAAAGAATAAAAGTCGATCGACGATTTTGATAATATGCTCTAACTAATTATGTTCATGATATTTTGATTATTCTATTATGTGTTGTTAATATTTGAAATATGTTTATAATACAGATGTCAAATGAAGTTAATCAATCGGTCCAGAATGACCATGAAAACTCTTTGGATAAAAGTGCTATAGAGAATATAATAGCTCAGGGAATAACTGACACAATATCTTTAATTATTGAAGCTATTAGAAACCCTTTAGAAAATAATAAAGTTGTGAGTAGCAAACGTAACCATAGCAATAATTTTAGCCACAACGTCAATGGAGATAATGATGTTTTATCAAAGCCTCATTTCCTAAGAAAATGAAGGCAATAACTTTCGGATGTACTTACAAGGATTTTCTAGCCTGTAAGCCAACTGAATTCGCAGGCAGTGAAGGAGCCATGGTTGCTCTGCGATGGTTAGAAAAGACTGAAGTTGTTCTTGAGATCAGTAATGTGCCGAAAAAGATAAGATGATGTATGCTTCTAATCTCTTTAGGGATGAAGCATTAGAATGGTGGAACACGATTCTTCAGACAAAAGGAAGTGACATGGCTTATGCCATGAATTGGAAGGAATTTAAGGAAATGACAGAAAGGAAATTATGTCCTCCTCATGAAAAGGAACAAATGGCTAACAAGTTCTTAAATCATAAAATGGCTGATGTGAATTATCGTGAATATACGACAAATTCTTTGAATATGCAAGAATAGTACCAACTCTGGCTTCGCCAGAACCCGTAGTAATTTCTCGTAACATTTGGGGATTAATTAGTGAAATTTGTGATATAGTCAAGACAGCTAGACCTCAGACTATTGAGGAAACCGTTGAGCTGGCTAATACTTTGACAGACGAATTGATCCGTACGAGAGAAGAAAACAAGAAGAAAGAATTAGCTCAGAAGATTACCTAAGAATTTTGCTTGGGTAATACCTACAAAAAGAAAGGAGTTGGGTAGTCTTCTGCACCACCTTTCTGTGGAAACTGTAGAAGGAAGCATTCAGGAAAATGCAATTTTAGGAGAACACCCTACTATAACTTCTGCAAGACAACCGAGCATGTAGAAGAAAAACTAATATTTGTTTCAACTACGGAGAGACAGGTCACATTAAGCCATATTGCCCGAAACGGACTAAAGCACCTGACAACAAGGCAAAAGCAACAGACAGAGCTAAGAAGAATGCGCGAGCATTCGTACTTACTGTGCAGGAGGCAACGATGATTTCCCGACGTGATCGATGGTTCGTTTCTTATCCATATCATTTATGCTAAAGTATTATTTGACTCTGGTGCAAATCAATGTTTTATAAATACTGCATTCTGTCAAGCGCTTTAATCAACCGCTAACTAAGCTTAGTCAAGTTTGTACGGTAGAAACGGCAGAAGGAAACTCCACCAACATACGTGAAGTACTTCAAGGAACGGAGATAGAGTTATTAGGACATAAGTTCACGGCAAACCTGCTACCAATGAATCTAGCTGGATTCGATGTAGTGTTAGGAATGGATTGGTTAGTGTCCAATCATGCTCGAATCCTATGTGCTCAAAATAGCGTTGAGATCCGTACGCCAACAGGAGAAATGATCATGATCCGAGGAGACAAGCCAACCAAGTCCACAAAATTCATCTCTGTGATGAAAGCTGGAAGTTATGCACAGAAGCAAGGCATGGTGCATATGATCTCTATGATCATTAACACTAAAGGCAAGGAACTGAGAGAAATTTTGGTAGTATCGGAATACCCCGACATTTTCCTTGAAGATCTACCTAGACTACAGCCTGACTGAGAAGTATAGTTCAGAATTCACCTAATACCTGGAACTATGCCAATTGCTAAAGCACCTTATCGATTAGCATAGACGGAGATGCTAGAATTAAAGAAGCAATTAGATGAATTGCTAAAAAAAAGGTTTCATACAACCAAGTTCATCCCCTTGGGGAGCACCTGTGTTGTTTGTCAAGAAGAAGGATGGTTTAATACGTATGTGTTTCGATTATAGGGAATTGAATAAGGTCATAATCAAGAACCGGTACCCATTACCGAGAATTGATGATCTATTCGATCAACTCCAAGGAGCTCAATATTTTTCCAAGATCGATTTACACGCAGTATACCATCAACTGAAAGTACAGGAAGAGGACATTCCTAAAACTGCTTTCAGAACTTGGTATGGTCACTACGAGTTTACAGTAATGCCATTTGGTCTAACAAATGCTCCAGCTGCACTTATGGACATGATGAATAGATATGTAAACGGTACCTAGATAAATTTGTAATTGTCTTCATAGACGATATACTTATTTATTCCAAAAGCGAAGAAGAGCATGCTAAGCATCTACATATACTTTTAACACTGTTGAGAAAAGAGAAGCTTTATGCTAAATTCTCTAAGTATGAATTCTGGTTGCAAGAGGTGCAATTTTAGGTCATTTGATAGCCAAAATGAATTGTATTAGAATCAAATGCATTTTATTTATGACATTTCTATCTCACAATAGTAATATAATAACATTACCCCAATTTTGATAAAAAAAAAAAAGACAAAGAAAGAAGGGGTCAAGTCAAATAGTCTTCGCCTATTTCATATACCGGAAAAAGGAACGATCTGCCGGGTTCAGGATTGATCTCTGAGAATGGATCAGATCGCGCTAATGGCAATCCGTTTTCTTCCATTTATTCCTATTCCAAGGTAACGATTCAAGAATCCCTTAATTCAAATCGAAGGAATTCATGTGGATCCCACAAAGATCGAGGCAATTAACAAATGGAAAGTCCCAAAGTCACATACGGAAGTCAGAAGTTTCCTAGGACTAGCAGGATACTATCGACGTTTTATTCAAGATTTTTCACGGATAACCATTCCGTTAACCAAGTTAACGGTGTAAGTCGGTTAAGTTTAAATGGAGACCCAAGTAGGAAGAAGCTTTTACAATCTTGAAGCAAAAATTAACCAATGCACCGATACTTGCATTACTAGAAGGAACTGAAGATTTTGTAGTCTTTTGTGATGCTTCTAAATTAGGATTAGGATGTGTTTTAATGCAACGTGAGAAGGTGATTGTTTACGCGTCTAGGCAACCAAAGAAGTTGAAGAAAACTATACAACGCATGATTTAGAATTAGGAGCGATAATTTTGCCCTCAAAATTTGGAGAAATTATATGTATGGTAGTAAGTTTACCATATTTACGGATCATAAAAGCTTAAGATATATTTTTAGGCAAAAAGAGTTAAACATGAGACAAAGACGATTGATGGAAATTTTAAGTGATTATGATTGTGATATTCAATATCACGAAGGTAAAGCTAATGTAGTAGCTGATGCTTTAAGTCTTAAGTATCATGAAAAACAAAGAAGAATACTATAACGCCTCGTTTTTTCGCATCTTTCCATTTTTAGAAAGACTGTATCGTATTTCTATTTTCGGAAACTCGTTTCTTTGTAACCGTATTTCGTTTCAAACCATTGTAAATCTGAGACTTCGATCATAATGAAATCACTCTTTTACATGAAATACACATCGTTTATGCATTGTTTATTGTTAAGGACTGATAGAAAACACTGATGACAACCAATTCTAAGCTAACCACTGCCATACAAGGACTGATAGAAAACACTGATGACAACCATTGCTAAGCTAACCACTGCCATACAAGGACTGATAGAAAACACTGATGACAACCACTGCTAAGCTAACCACTGCTATGCATTACAAGGACTGATAGAAAACACTGATGATACATCCTCTATTGGTCTTCAACAAAGGTTTGCCTTGTCAGACCTTGGACATTTAGTCTTCAGCAGAGCTTTACTTGGGCAGAGGTTACCTTATCATTAGGACAAGAGGTTGTAGTATATTTTGGCTTTCTATCATCTGTTTTTTTATAGGGTTCAATTCCAACAATCTCCCCCTAAAACAGATGATGCCAAAACAAAAACTTGGTACATACATAAGCATGAGATTAACTTGTAAACAATCATTGTGAATTCGTAATTCGTAAGCATTCCGTACATTCAAACACTTTACTATTCGATTACGAGACTTATGCATAATTGACACTTTGTATACATTACACATACTTGTTTAATCCTTACAATACTTCTTTTATTATTACAACGTAAAACATACGTCTACATACTTGTTTAACACATTTTTTCATGTTTCCTTTGCATATTAGACCTTTTTACATGTTGGTCATATATTAAATAACATGTAACACCGGAATATGCAACAAATATACACCTTATAATGTTCAATATATATATATATATATCGGGCTGGGCAGATTCCGATCGCAACTTTGGGCTGGGTTTAGTTGCCTTATTTCAAGGTTAATTACCCGCTAATCTTATTCAAAGTTCAACCTATCAAAACCCTAATCCCTTCCCTATATAATGAGCACTTCTCCATCCTTTATCCCACTTTACAACCCTCTAACACTCTCAAAACACACTCAACTCAGCTGAGTTTTTCAGCAACACCTCACAAAACTTCCAGCAATTAAAAGTGAGTTTTAACTCACTCCTCCTTCTAATTTCTTCTTGTTCTTTCTTCTACAACACTTGGATAACCTCTAGGAAAGGTTTTCACAAGTTTGCTTGGGCAAACTAAGGTGAAATCTCACCACTTTTGAGGTCCAAAGTGCCTATAACAATCTGCTTGTTTTTACCTTTTTACAACTTCATTATTTTCATGTTTTCTTCATTTCTTCTTCCTCTACAATGTTTGTAATGCCTCTAGGGATGTTACTACAGGTTTTCCATGGAAAACCAAGGTGGAACAATACCACTTTTAAGGCTAAAACTTTCTGTTTTGGAAGATGAACTTGTAAACTTTATTTAAGCATACTTTTCTAAGACAAACTTGTGCTACTTGTGCCCCTAATCAAGTCCATTGTTAGGAGCAAAGCCAAGGTTGTTTCATACAAATTAGGAGGTGTAAAATCTTTCTGATTTTTAAGGGTTCTAACCCACAAGTGTTGAGACCATCCAAGCTTGACAAGGCTTGTGTTTTGGTGAAGGTATGATTACTTGGAAGCCTTTGCTATCCTACTTTCAATCCATCACCTCACTTGATGATTTCTAAGTAACCACTAAATTATGTTCAACCTTCAATTGAGTAACAAGGCTACGACACGTCCCCAAACGTTACCATGTTCGGGATGCACACACCTAGCTTGCTTACTTGGTCGATACATAGTTTAGTGAAGTATTTCTTTTTATTACATTCATGACCATCCGAATTGTCCTTGTAACAATTTGTGTATCGGTGAATCTTACGAAAGAGGTTAAAGGATGGTTATCCTCCTACCTCCATGCATGACATCTATGAAATCTATGACTTATATGATGGACTTAGTGATATATTATATAATATATACATAAATAAGACTTATACATAACCGAACTTTTGACAATGATCATATGGTTACTTGTCCTAACATTAGGTTATATTATATAGGACTTAACCTCCTCGTTACGATTCTAATGAGCATGACCCATGAAATCACAACCACCCTACAGGGTTTATAGTGTCAAAAACGAGTGTTAACGTCTAGATAAATACTTTTAAGGATAAATACTTTTGCATACCTTAAACTCCTAATCTGAATCCTCCATTATTATTCCAATACTCACACACCTACGTTTCCTCGTATAGGATAACTCGGTGTTTCATTCTCAACCAATCAAACTCTTCATGAGATTTAACAAAGGAAGCTTTGAAAAACCGTGAGTACACTCGAACACCCTTTTTACGCTTTACACTTTTGGTTGCATTATGTTAACCTATCAAAAATACACGCAATCACTTACACTTTTATGCAATCACACAAACAATCCATCATACATGCTATAGTTACGTGATACATGATTCGTATACTTGGAACATTCTTATGTGATACTACTTGTCATTAACTTCATACGAGCCTCCCCTTAACATGTATAGCGTTATAGGGGTAACACACCGCTCGTATTCTTGTGGTCATGTTAAGTTTATTCTATTTTGCGGTGACACTAGAGGATTGACTTATAGATCGCGTACCATGTTTACATTAATCTAGTATGCTAGCTTAACATGTGGATTTGTTTAAATGATTTTATACTTATGCTATAATTAAACTTGTGTACTCGCCAATGCTTTTTGTGTTGAACTATACTTTTAATATGTTGCAGGTTGAGGATGTTGAATATGACGGAACCTTAGTAGGGACGACATAGAAACGCATCTGGTATGCTAGGTTTTATGTTATAATTTTGTAAAACTTGTCGTATTTGAATTTATGTTGTATTTGAGTTTATGTTGTATTTGACAGTACGATCCATGAAATGAAATAGGTTTTGAATTTAATATTGTCGCAAATAGTGTTATGATGTCTCGAGCCATCTATTTCGTCTCACTCTGATGTTTCCGCCATCGGTAGTGTCACACCCCGACCCGCAGCGGAATAAGAGTCGAGGCATAATTGGGTTATCACCAAAGCTCATGACATTTACTAATATGTTTCATATTTAATAAAGTCAAAGTTACATTTCCAAAAATCCAAACATGTTCATTCAATACAAAGAAAATAAACCAAACATAACAATCCCAACTCTAAATCGTTTTATTCTTCTAGTCCAAGTCCTATGTGTTCCTAGCTGCTGCTGGTTCACCTGTATCATGTGTAAAATGGGGGTTTTTGGGTCAACATAAGTTGGCGAGTGAACCTTATTAGATAAACATTTATTAATGAATTACTTGTTAGTTTATAAATGAAAAATTGTGCATAATCATAGATGAGCAAATGTAAATAATCAAGCAATGGCAAATAGCAGTCACAACTATAACATACAATAACACATGACAGCATACATGAACATACCAACATCATACTGTAAATAACATAAATGAAACTGTGCGATCAAGGCTCAATCAAACGGAGCCGATCGTATTGCATGTACTGAAAATGAAAATGTCTGTGCGATCAAGGCTCAATCAAACGGAGCCGATCGTATGTGGGCACGCCAGGTTCAACCTCATAATGAAATGGGGAACATGCTCAACGCTCATAATGTAATGGGGAGCGACGGCCTATGAAATTGCATGTACTGAAAATAATAAACTTGCATCCAACAATAACTACACAACAGAAACAAACTGAATACACTAGTTCATGATATGATGTATGCACAATGGTTTAAGTATAATATATATATATATATATATCAAGACACATGATACACCCCAAAACGTGATTAAAACGGGGAATTTGTAAAGATTCACTCACATTGGGTGCGTTGGATTGGAGATGGTGATATGCGCACGAATTAGATGAGCGGAACTACGAGGATTACTAACCTAGATAATAACGGAAAAATATATTAAATGAGTGGATTTTATTAAGGATTTTAATGAAATTTTTAGATATATTTTTGTGAGTTTAAGGCTATTTTCTATCTTTAAAAATGTTATTTTTTAGTATTTTTAATTAATTTTTAAATTAAATTAAATAAATAAAAATATAAAAAAATTGTTTATTTTGCGTTGACCGTTAACCGTTGACCGTTGACTTGTTGACCGGTTCGGTCAGGAGCATGGTTTGCGCTGGGTGAGGCTCGAACCCGAGACCTCCCGTACGCGTGCACGCAGCTCTACCAACTGAGCTACGTGTCTAACCCGAAATAATCTTGTTTTTAATTATATTTATACACTTATTCATTTTAACCGAAATCCTTTTTAATTTCAAAAACATTTTTATTCAACGGACCGGTGCAAGTGACGGGTTTCGAACGCGCGACGTATGGTTTATGTTGCACACAGTCCACCGCTGGACTGTGTGTCTAACCTGGTTATTATCTCGGTTTTTATTATACTTAACAACTAACTGAGTTATCCCGGTTTAGTTTTTAAACAAAAAGGCATTTTATTATATAAGGGGTGCGTATAGCAGGAATCGAACTCGGGACGTGCGTTTGTATTTTGCACACAGTCCACCGCTGGACTGTGTGTCTAACCCGTTCATTTTACTAGTTTTAAATATACTTATAACTTAGTTAGCTTCGTCTTCTTCATTCTAATTACAGTCAGTCTGATTTACTATCTCGTTCCTTGTGTTTACGATTTACAGACATTATTAAAACTTAAATGAAAAGGCAGAGACGGTAATTAGAGGTGAACATACCGATGAACGGTTTATTTCAGATTTCCGGTGATGTGTCGGTTCCTGTTTTTATGCTCTTCAACTGAACAAGATAATTAACTATTTTGATTAGTCGAATGTGGAATTGAAGTGATAAACAAACGTTAACGATGTGTTTGAAGACCCTTACCGTTTCACAGACGGAATTAGAAATTTTCAGGGGAGTTTCGGCGAACTGGAATTAGTTGAATACAGCGCCTGAATTCGATTTCAATTGAGAGGTTTAAGTTAGAAATAGTCTATTAATTGTTGAACTGCAATAATATTGAGAGAATTACCGTTTGAGGATGAATACGGTTTTCCGGCGGGATTTGCAGAAAATTCCGACGAACTGATTTAAGCGTTCTGATGGTCTGAAAATGTGACGAAAATGAAATGGAGTATGGTTATGACGTTTCTGAGTCGCGAGAGTGAGCTTGGATTGAAGTATTCAGGATTTGATTGCTTTTCGGTTATGAAGGCCGATTATGATGAGACTTGATGCTCAATCAATTCCGAATTGATTAAAGACATCGGTTCATCGGTTATGAACGTAAATACGCGAGAAATCGAACTATTTGACGATTGCTTTGCGGTTTTCCGTTTCTCAGTTGGCGGAACCGGTTTAACTTAGTCTGTATATAGATCTCATTTGTTTCCTAGTGATAACAGAAAACACAAAGTGGCGGAGTGGTGATGTGAGTGTGTGTTAAGTCGTTGGAGTGTGTCTTGGCTGACCCGGGTTCGAGTCCCGGCAGCATCATAATTTTTTATTTATTTTATTTTAACTTTTTATCAAATATAATTTTTATAGTTTAGTTTATTTATTAATTATGTATCGTTTTAAATCAAAATAATCATAAATATTCAATGTAATTTTTATAACTCGATATTCGATTACAAAACGGAGCGGGTTTTGAAAACCCGATTTTTACAAATGTTACAGGTAGGGGTGTGACAAATACGTGCTCTCAGATTAAATCTGCAAATAGATTTAATGGAACAATTGAAGAGTCCCCGGGAAACAGCAATCAAGAATGATGCTGAAGGATTAAAAGGAATTATGAAGGAATTAGAAAAAGGAACAGATGAACTTTGGAGATTCCATAAGAAAAGAATTTGGGTACCTATCCAAGAAAACCTGCGACATAGAATTTTAGAGGAAGCTCATAAGTCTACTCTAATTAAGAATCTCAGTTCCCAGGCTATTAATGAAGAGGAGAAGGAAAATATATCATAACAGCACTTCCTATAGTGGAATTGGAATCGACGGATTCTTTGATGCGTCTAAGTATACGATGCATCCTGGTAGTGACAAGATGTATCAAGATTTGAGGAAGAATTTTTGGTGGATATGAATGAAAAAGGATATAGCTAGTTACGTCTCTAAGTGTTTAACTTGTTCGCAAGTTAAAGCTGAACATTAGAAACCTTTAGGTTAACTTCAACAAATAGAAATGCCAGTATGGAAATGGGAATTGATGACAATGAATTTTATTACCAAATTGCCCAAAACAAGGAAAGGTAACAACACAATCTGGGTGATTGTGGAACGACTAACCAAGTCAGCTCATTTTCTACCAATGAAGGAAACCTATAGTATGGAAAGACTAGCTAAGCTATATGTAGATGAATTAGTTTCATTACATGGAGTTCCATTGTCCATAGTGACTGATAGAGATAGTCATTTTACTTCTCAGTTTTGTAAAAGTTTCCAAAAAGCTATGGGAACACGACTAAAGTTAATTACAACTTATCATCCTCAAACTGATGGACAAAGTGAGAGGATAATCCAAACATTGGAAGACATGTTAAGGACATGTGTAATAGAGTTTGGAGGAAGTTGGGACGATCATTTGCCAATAATAGAATTCTTTTATAACAATAGTTATCATACAAGCATTAATGCTGCTCCATTTGAAGCACTTTATGGACGCAAGTATCGAACTCCAGTATGTTGTGTAGAAATAGGAGAAAAGCAATTATCAGGTCCTGAAATTGTACAAGAAACAACTGACAAGATAATTCAAGTCAAGGAAAGGCTAAAACCAGAACGAGATCGTCAAAAGAGCTATGTAGATAATAGACGCTAGCCATTGGAGTTTCAATTTGGAGACAATGTACTGTTAAAAGTTTCTCCTTGGGAAGGAGTAATTCGATTCAGTAAGAAAGGAAAGTTAAGCCCAATGTATGTTGGACCATTTAAGGTTATCAAGTGAATGGTCCAGTAGCCTATCAGCTAAAGTTACCTGAAGAAATGGCTGGTATACAAGATGTATTTCATATATGTAATCTAAGGAAATGTTTAGCTAATGAGTCTTTGATGGTACTTCTTCAAGATATAAAGGTAAGAGAAAACTTAAATTTGTTGAGAAACCCTTCCAAATCAAAGATAGAAAGGTTAAGAATCTCAAACATAAAAGATTGATTGTGGTCAAAGTAAAATTGGATTCAAAACGAGGACGATAATATACTTGGGAATTATAATCAGAGATGCAACGAAAGTATCCGAACTTGTTTTAGTGAATCTTGAGACGAGATTCTAAATAAGGTGGGGAGGATGTAACAACTCCCACAATACCCTAGAAGGAACCGTAATCGAAACCCCGGACATGCACGATGAAACCCGACACGAAAAACGAAAAAATTCACATCCTGGCACCCCTCCATCTCCCGCGACACATGGGGAAGAACCAAGACACGTGGCCCCAGAACACGACAAGTGGCAAGCCTATACATGTGATGATGCTGACCTAGCCCTAGCTAAGAGTCATCGCGTCACGCGGGGGAAGTTCAAGTGGGCTATATAAGGGGAAGCATGGGACGAGTTCAGTTGCTCATTTTCGATTTCAAAATCGATACTTCTTCTCTCTTGAATTGGTGTTCGAATACCGAATCCCCTAAAACCCCTAAACTCTGGCCCATAGCCAGCGTATTAACCCGAATCACTGGTACGATACTCTATCCGATTGATCTATAAACAATTCAACGGATGTTTAAGTGATGCCTGAATAAGGCTATACTTTGTCATCACGTTGTGTTTTGATCTCGTGATTATTGTTAAAGTTGAAATGGGTTAATACACTAATACGTATGCATTGTGTATTTAATTAGGAACCTAAAAAATAGACCAGGAGGCTATTACTATAAACCTTAAATCTGCAAGGTGAGTCATTCTCTTTTATCAAATGCTTTCAAAACCCTAAATGTTTTCCAGTTGTTACTTATATTATTGTGATTAAGTCTTTGTATTCTTACATGGAAAAACTACTGCTAGTATGTGGGGTTTTGTATACACTACTTGATAAGCTTCACTAGTTGAGAGAATGATCAACAGTGATAAGACCACAGTCACAGGAATTGCCGAGTGACAAGTACCTTTGGGTAGTAGTAAGATATAAACAAATGTAAAAACTCTTAAGGCTGCAAATATAAGATGGTATCTTTTTATAAATTGAATGAACTCACCAGTATTTTTCATTGATCAAATTTTTTAAAACGCATTTTAGCTGATTTACTGTTGAAGAGAAGAAAAAGTGTTATGAGGCACTCAAGCTTAAATAAGTAGCTATGTAAACCTGAATAAAACGTGTTTTGTAATCAAGGGTTTATCACTTTGAAAATCCTTTATGTAAATATGGGTTTCATCCCACAGTTTATGAAATGAAAACTACGGTGTTTTGAAAACTCTGATAATTTTCCTAACACCCGGTCCTGATGAAAATAGATGTGTTAAATTTTAATAAATACTGGTACCACTTGTCTCTGCTCATGGCTCCCGCCCAGGGTAGGGTCGGGGGGTTGTGACAGCCCATCTGGTGTGCGACATATTGTGTGCGACCCATCTGGTGTGTGACCTACTGTGTGCAGCCCAACTAAGCAGTGTACGGCCCAATTCAAGGTGTACGGTTTAAGCGTGTACCACCTCAGAGAGTATGCGGCCCAGTATAGCAAAGGTGGAATCTTAACCAACTGATGTGTTCGGTTTTAAACGTATTTACGTGAAGAATTTGATCTGTAAACAATCTTAACAAACCAACAGCATGGTTAGATTCGTGTGATTTTTAGGACAAAAAAGGCACGAAAATTCCAAAAAAGGTTTTGGACATTACATATCATTGGACTCGAAATTCGAGACGAGTTGAATGGTACGTTTTGGTAAAAAATGCTTTGGTCAATTTTTGAACATTTTTAACGATCCAGTTCGGTAAAACAGATTTTTTGGGGATCGTTGTCTAGCAACTTAGAAATGTCTTCTCATAGTAATGTGCTTAAGCAGAAACTTGAAGATTTTAGTTATATTACTGGTGAATATGTAGAAGTACTAATTGGCCGGTTTTGCTAAACTACTTTCTAAAATGAAGAATGCAGAGATTGCGGTGTCTACATTTAGGGGCAACAAGAAGCTTCTAGATGCTCTAAAAAGTATTCCAGATCAATCAAAAATTAGCTGGTTTAGGAAGATTAATCAGATCATGTTGACAACCAACTGTTACAGAATGAAGTCAGATGAGTTGATCTCACTCATCAAATCATATGATAAGGCTGACAAGCAGAAAGCTCAAGGCAACACATCTGTTGTAGTTTGTTCATCCACTCCTGCTGCTCCATTGTCGGGTGTCTTGAGCTCAGTCATCAAATCCGTTGATTCATCGTCGAATCTAGAATCAGGTGTTGTTCCGGGACTCAGACTCAATCTTTCATGGCTCAAATGCATGAATTCACTCTTACTCCCACTGAGGTATGTGTTGATAATATTTGTTGTACTAGTGTCTGTAGAGAGAAAGTAAGTGGTTATAAATAACATGCCAACCCATTAGTTATGCAACTACAGTTATCTAAATCTGATTTGTATCCGATCAAAAAGAAAATCAATGGATACAAGGATATGGGGGAGACACAAAAACGTGATATCCGACAGTTTCATAAAGATCCGAGTCAAGAGAAATGCAGGCATCTCCATTTAAAAGAGCTTTCTGAAAAATTGACTGCTGAACTTGATTCATTAAAATCAACTTTTGAAAATGCAAACTTTAATTTTCGAAAATTCAAGGTTTCTAGTGAAAAAGTTGAAAACATGATAAATAAGCAGTTACAATTCAGTAAGAAAGAACTGGGAATAAGGGTTTGGGATTTGTGTGCATTCCTCCACCATACAATCATTCCTACACCACTATTCCTATGACTGAAGAGAAGATTGCTAACATTCCTGACATGGTTTATGGTGAGGTTAAGGGTCTAAAAGTTGAGCTAGTCAAGACCTCAAAAGTTAAAATCTCAAAGCCTGAAAAGAATGAAACAAAAATAACCGAACCATTATCTGCACCGATTTTTGTTAAATCAGAAAATATCTCTAAGCAAACAGAGACTTTGAGTTCTGAGAAAAATACAGAGGTTGATAAACATTTTCAGGTTTTAAATCCTAATGAACAAAGGGTTTTTGAAAACCAATCTGAAAATCAGTTTTCAAATGAAGAATCAGCAAATGACCCGACTGAGCCAGCTACACCATCTAACTCCAAATGTGAATCACCTAAAGCAACTGATTCTGAGAAATTGGAATCAGTTGAATATAGTGAATTCAGATGTGAGTTCTCTAGAGAGCTAAATCACTGGCAAAGGATTCAGCAGAGCCACTCAAAAAGGACTGTAACTCAAGTGGTTCAGCTAAATCAAGCAGTGAAACATTGATTGAGCCTAAAACATCTAAAACTGAAACAACAAGGCTAGTAAAAAACTGTAAAAGAATGTGAGGAAGCCTCATCCAAGACTGTTGGTACAAGTGTGGTGAGGCCAAAAGTCCCTGAGATTAAACGTGTGAACGATACTAATGCTTCTACGTCGTGTGCAGATTAGGTCAAAGTAGAGGATTGGGTTGAGGGGGATGATATTGTGTGTCAAGAAACTATCGATGTTTGTTGAAAACATCCGATTTATCTGTTCATGCTCATCCATATGTGAAAATGGTTGTTTCTGAGCCAGTTTTGAGAAGCCCATCAAATAAATATGTCTCCAAAACAAACAGTTTCAAATGAGATTGCAAAATCTAACATTCTCATTAAAGATAAAAATAGTGAATGTACTAACTGTTGCAGACAGGGACATTTGAAGCAAGGCTGAAAGTTTGAAAACTCTACAAACAAATTATCCAACAAATCTTATAACTCATATTCATCATCGGCTGGGTCGAACGGATTGGGATATGCTCCTTATGTGAAGAAGCAAACATGCTACAACTGTGGCATACCCGGTCACATTGCACGGAATTGCACACATCATCCCTATGTGCCATATTATACACAGAATCAGGGATAAATCTTATTCTAAGCCAATGAAGGTTGAAAAAACTAAGGCAATGATGAATAAGTATCCCAAGGTTAAACCATCTGATGGGGATTGAAATGCTACCAAAGCTAAAAGAAAGTAGGCTTTGAAACCTAAACAAGTTTTAAAAATTAATAAGGTTGAAAAGAAAACTATTTTGCAAAAGGCACCTAAGAAATTAGAAAAGCCTAAACAAATTTGGAAAGCAAAATGTAATGCAGCAACATCACCAGTCCTTGAAACAAAAGGGGACATGTGCTTACGGGAAGTATCTTATCTTGATGCTTCAGGAAATCTCAAGACCACGATGGCCTGGGTACTAGTTTCTTACTAATCTCCTTACTTTTTCTGGGACAACCGAGGAGAAGCTGATAACAATCCTTGTAATGTTGATAGTGGTTGTTCCAGAGGTTTAACGGGTAACATATCACTGTTGCAAAAAATTCTATTTTTTCTTACAGTTGATATGTTTTCCTTTGGAGGAGATAAGGGAGGTAAGATTAGATCAGCGAAAAGGTACACTTTAAATTTTGTGATCTAATCTTAATATTGGTTAGTCTTAAATCTGATGATGGAACGGTTAAGCAAAAATAAGAAAAATATTTTCATTTTATTTCGTCTTCCGTTTTGTACATGCATTTTCTTTATAAAGTAAATTTGCGCATAAGATTTATGCACCAATTTAGGGGGATAGAGAGAGATATTTGTATATATGTTTTGCTCCAGATGGAGAAAAAGAAAAAGAGAAAAAGAGTTTATGCATATGTGGGAAATGAAATAAATGTTCATGTTAAAGGGTTTGACTAACACATATAAGGTGCTATAGCTGAAAAGACTAGGATCTAATGTGATATGTCGATAAGCTTGATGCTCAAATTGATAAATGATACTAAGTGATATAAACATAACAAACTATGTAGCATTTGGGTAACATACTATCGGCGTATGATTTTATGGTCTTGAATCTTGCGTTGATAAATAGCCAACGTCTGAGGTTTCGGGTCTTTATGCTGTTGAGTCATCCGGGGATATCCTCGTTGTCCTTCTGTTGCATGCAGATTATATGCAGACCTAGGCACAATCAAGATATCTTAAAAGAGACAAAAAGAGGCCAAAAACCTTAAGGAAGAAAATCTCAAAATGAGAAGAATTCCATGTGTTGTTAAAGCAAAATTCGTACCAAAAGGTATTTGCCTAACCCTTATTGGACATAAACATTGGTCGCTCTGCTGTATGAATGTACTGACCTATTCACCAATAGTCCAACATTGTAAAACAAAAGGGTGGACTCAGTTATACTCACCTGCTACGATGAACTGTTGTTCTTACCTTGATCGCGGGGGCATGTCATGGAATAGGACACACTGGTATTGTAGTATAATATTACCTTAATTATATCACGAAGTTGAAAAAAATGAAAATTGAGAGTTAAAGTTTAAGTGGACAAGCATATTGGCAATCACTTTGAAACAACCTAAATACGTTTTGACCCAAAACTAAACAGCAGAAATATGAACCGTAAAATTTCTTTCTTATAATTATTTTAATGTAATTTAAACCATTTGAGTCGACCTCCTTTAAGTCGTTTACATCATTTATACCTAACCAAGGTAACTATATTACACATGATTTCAGTTATATGACCAATTCTCCATACAATCCTTGATCTTCGACTCGATCCTCGTTGGTTTGTCCATCGTGATAGTCCGACTATCTGCGGTCATCATATAAATATAACCAACGTATTAGTAAATGGTGACATCATATATTTCAATTAAAAACATGAAAATAAATCATCTACACATATTCATCAAACATTATATAAAACTCCAATAGGATATTCTTCGAACTTATTCCTTTTGTCGAGCCTCAAACCTTCGAGAGCCCAACCCTTACTTACCTGCATTCCTAATTTCATCCTCCACATCAAACAGTTAGCCTCTTTACATAAACACATAACACCGAACGACATTCATTGGGCTACATCACGTATAAGCATTTTCATATATACACATACTTACATACAGGTTCCATACATATATATATATATATATATATAAACATTGACATCTAACTCTTTCATTCTACAACTATATACTTTTATATGCGTGTTCAAGTCATATTCACTTATCCGTGTTCAATCGTCGAACTTTAATTTATTTATAAACATACTTAAGAACAAGTTTCATCTCCCCATTCGTGTAATACATTCTAACACTTTCATTCCCACAAGATTCGAATCTCAAACGTATATATTACGAGCCCGAAAGTCATTATTTGTATTCGTATCACATAATTAAGACCTTTTCGAACTTTTCATAGATTATACTATCTTTCGGAAGTTTACCGAAGCCTTTGTATGAGCCTTAAAAGATACGAAAGTCCAAGACACAATAAAATACACAACAATCAAAATTCAACATTTTGGTACTCATTCCCGCCGTAAGCTGCGGTTCACTCACCGTAGCTTACGCTGAGGACTTTCTGCCAACCAGATACTTCCTGCCGTAAGCTACGGTCGGGTACTGTAGCTTACGGTCATGACCTTTTTGGCCAAACAGATAATCCTTACCGTAAGCTAAAGTCGGGTACCGTAGCTTACGGTCATCTGTTGTTGCTACTAATCCGCATCTTGTTTTTCACCCAAATTCGATTTCCTTGCTCACTTAGGCCAGCCTCGGGCCTTCCAAACACACCGTTCCTAATAACTTAGCTATTTTATCTCTTTACAAAACCTTTTGATTACTTTATCCAATTCCCACCCTTTCCGTCTAATAGCCTTTCTACGAAATTCACGACCCGTTTACCTCTATATTGAGATTTTACGGTTTAATGACATACCACTCCCTTTCAATAGGTCTTATCATAACATTTCTTATTTATTCGCACACTCTACTTTAGTTTCGATTATTCAACACATATACGTCTTCATGTACTTAAATACGAAGTGAGTTCAAGAATTCACTTACCTTAGCGTCCACATTTGCATCCGTTACCTTGCCTCTTTTTAACCCGTTAGCCTTCCATGTTTTCATCCACTATGGCATGATTCCTACATTTTCATGTCATCGCAATCACATTCTTGTTAGCATACACGATTGTGCATATTAACGATTATACCAAATGCATATCTCGCATTTGACTTTCATTAATCAATTCTAACAAGCATAAGGCATATACTCAAAATCACATCCTTTCAAACTTATATAATTCATCATATCGTTCATATAACACATATTGATGTAACACGTACCATATAACTTTCTATAGTCTCACCATTGTAACAAGAAATCTAGCATGCATTCTTATGTGCAGTTGACTTTCAGAAGTCAACGTTTATCATATGAACTTTTGACATAACCTCATTTATTTGTGTCATCATATTAGGCTATATTAATGACACTTTGTACATTTCATACACATCCGTTTCTAATTATCGTTAAGTCACTAATCCAACTTATGTCGTACACCACCATTCAAACATAAGGTACTTGTTCCTTAAAGCATTCTATTATCGAGTCACATCATCAACTACGTTTCACATATACTTATCAAATACATTCCTAAACTTGTTTTATTAGCAAGTATATCATTATCACTTTCTATACACCTTCCACCATTACTTGCATAAAATTTCACATAATATTGTCATTTAGACATTTCATCAAACACTTGGTGTACGTACTACCTTCTAAGCATAATGTACAAGTATTTTATTGCATACTTTTTCCTAGTTCATATCATAGATTATCAAATTCAATTAGAATCATATATTTTTCATACTATATCTGAATTAACTAAAATTACTCATTACATACAACATCACACATCTTCATTACACAACTATTGAACATGTATAACCATTCTTATCATCATCTTCACTACTATAAGTGGGTCTCATTAAAACATCAAATTAATCAGAAATTCGAGCATGATTCATGTTTCATGAAGTGATTCTAATTAGTTATCATCATAATTTTACACAAGCTCATGGATTAAACACAACGCATTTCATCAATGATCATCAAATCTCAAATTACAACTTACCACACGTTTGTTAGGTTGAGATGATGATAATTCTTCACTCATGCAAGAGATTAGCTTCCATTTCACCATCAATTTCTTCAATTTATGAGGTTTTGGGGAAGAACCCCTTTTTCTTCTATTTGTGTCGACACACACACAAACACACACTAAACTCCTGAACATTCTATTTAATATAAACTTTAATCCAATCTCCAATTTCAGCCCTTCTAGTTTGGTTTCTTGTCAACAATTGTCACAACTTTTGTTTTTCATTTGTATGCCCAACTATTTAACTAGGTTAAATAGCTTGGTTATTTAATTTCATGCCATCACACAAGAAACATACTAGGCAATTAGAATTGTGATTTTTGGGGCGTTACACACTTAGACCAGCCTGAATAAGTTCGTACTGAAAAGTGTTCCTCAGTCTGTCTGAGAATGATTTTGATCCCATTGCAATTATATAATTGTAACAGTTAAGTTAGTTGCGTTTCTGTTTATGTTCTCATTTACTTAAAAATTAAAAATTTTAGAAAATTCAAAAAATCCAAAAATTAGAGTGTTTTATTTGTTTTAATTTAAAATTAACTGTTCTTGAAGATTTGACTGATCATCAAAAGTTGAAAGAAATTTGAACTGTGAAATCCGAGTACAAGTACTTGGATGTACCAAGTGTTCATATGGTACTTTCCTCTGTTGTATAGAAATGTTTGCTTATGAATTTTGAGCATGTGCAGAACTTGATTTAAATCAAGATATAGGGGTTGATGAAGATTGAGATGTTGTCGGTTGCTGATAAAGTTTGAAGCATCACAACAACAAGGTGTGCCTGAGTCAGAAGAACCAGATACGAGTCATCGTCTGACAGTGATAGTACATGTGAAGAAGTACCTGTGAACCTACTTGAAAGATAAAGATTAAAGAAGAAAAGAGCTGACGAGATTCCTCCTCTTGCATTCTTTTTAAGCAAAGATATTCAAGCAAAAGCTGATAATGTTTAAGAAGAACAAAAGACCCAAGTTTGAAGATGAATAGATGAAATATCTTCCCACATAGACATGATAAAGACAGCATAAACCTATGGGGATATTGTAAGGCCATGATATTGAGTAGGTTTACGCTTGTCTTTATCATACACAATTATAGGTTATTGAACTTAGTTTTCTAGTGGGCTTGGGTTAGGCCATGTGGGCCGAGTTATTAATGGTACCTATATAATGTTATGTTTAGTTTATTATTATGATTAAGCTTTGGATAAGACATTAGAGAGCTAGAGAGTCGAGTTAGGGTTGTTGATTGTTCTTGTTCATAATCGATAAAGTCTCGAACTTGTATGCATTATAAATACAATCAACTTTCTTGTTCTACACTATTCTTTGTTTTCCGCACTTAGAATCGTGTTTGTGATATCCGATTGATAGTTCCTGTACTTACAAATCTAATTTAACTTATTATAATAAACCGATTCTTTGCTAAAATAGTTCATATAATATTGAATGCATAACATTACATATTAATTTTATCATTTTACCCTGTTATTATATTTAAAATCATTTAAAATAAAAACAAATACTATGTGAGAGTCACTAAAACGCATAATATACAAGTTATTAATACACTCAGGAAAAGAAAATGAAAGTGGAAAAAAGCATTATAATGAGTTAGACTCATCTCGTTTCATTCGTTCGATGACCTTAGAAAATCCTACAATGCAGCATTGCAGCCACTGGAAGGGCAGTGTCACCTTATTTGAGGACACCCAAGATGCATGCCATACATTGTGAAAGGATATATGGACCGTGGATGTTCTAAACAATTTAATCTGATTTTTCATTTTTAATAAAAAATTAAGGGTGAGGGACATTATCGTCTCGTAGTAGGGTTACAAACCAATCGAACGAACACGAACAACGTTAAGGAAATTTATGGTTCATAGAATGTTTATGAACACTTACTGAACGAGAGCTTTTATTTATGTTCGTTCATTAAGGAAATGAATGTGTTCGTGTTTGTTCGTTAAGTTTAGCTAACGAATGGAAACGAATGTTCCTGAACATAAATAGGCATAAACGAACTTTCATGAACACAAGTGGACACAACACAAAGTAACATACATTAAATTTTGAATAAAAATCAGTATCTTTCATTACAAATATTTACATAGACCCACCCATAATATACCAGCCTAATATTTATTAGATATTAGATAATTTCTATAAAATACAATACGTTAATATTTATTAAGCATTTACATAGACCCACCTATAATATACTAATCTAATATTTATTAAATAATTTCAATAAAATACAATACGTTAATATTTATTAAACATCTACATAGACTCACCCATAATATACTAACCTAATATTTATTAAATAATTTAAATATAAAACAATACGTTAATATTTATTAAACGCTTGATTAGTGGGAATTTTGAAGTATTTATATAAAATATAATAAATTAAAAACCCAATGAACTATCGAACCAAGCGAACACGTTACCAAACGTTCATGAACATAAATAAATGAACGCATCACCCGGTCATGTTCGTTAATTTAACTAAACGAATGAAATTTCTTGTTAATGTTCATTCATTTATTACACAAACTAACTTCCTGACAATTCATTTGCAGCCCTACCTAGTACTAATTGAGTTTGTGTGTATAATTTTTTTTTTGCAATTATTTTATTTTACTATTTAAAGTTAAAATTAAAGTTAAAATGATTATTGAAATAACTTGTAATTTGGTTTCTTTGTGTTTAATGAAGTAATCCTTTCATAACATAATTTTTTTTAGCCAACCCATACAATTCCCCCTTAACAAGAACACGTGACTTGTCACTGAATCTAGTTCGTCGAATCAATCAGTCAATACTAATTTCATAATCAACCAATCAAAATATCATATCCAACCAGATCAGATGTGTGAAAAGTTTTCGAATACCATTTCATAATCAACAAAATATATATGTGGTTTTCAAGTATTCAACTGGGTGAAAAGTTTTCCAATTTCCTATTCATAATCAACCAACGAGAATGTATCTGGTTTTAAAGTATTCAACCAGACCAGATTAAGTGTGTGAAAAGTTTTCTAATTACTAGGTTCACTACGATTCTTAGGGTGGAAGGGGCACCTTCGGTAACCCCATTCACTGCGCGGCAAGGGGCCGTCACTCCTTTTTTGGCAACCGGTGACCAAGATGAAGGTATTGAAATCGGTGAATACTCGCTGAAAAGAGAAGAGAAGAGAAGAGATAGAGGAGAGAGAGAGGGTTAATGGTGGGCCTCACCTTTTTTCAACCAATCACAAATTTTTATTTATTATTATTTTTTAAATGTGTACCACTCTTTATGTGTTTGAACACCCCTAGTATTTGAGTGCGAATTAAGAAGTGAATGGGGAAGTTGATATGACATGATATTTACCACTTTCCATTTGGAAAACACCTCTTCCACCCTTATAAAACGATATCAATCACAACACTTTTTAAAATCCTCCAAAAAGAAATTAGCGGTGTGCATGAGATTTAACATACTATTTTTGTGTGTAGACATAAAAGAGGAATATGCGTCCAAAACTGGTCCACAATTAGAAAAGCACATCAATCTCTTCTTTTCCACAGACAGATATAGCAAATCCACGTAATCCCTTTATGTCATTTTATTCTATTTTTGTAATTTACAATTTTTGTCCCGCCATAATAATACATTAACAAGTGGGATTCTTCTGCCCTACACGGCGGGGTTCGACCGGTATCAGTTCAGTTCATTGTGATATCGACACTCACTATAGTAACTGAAATGGAAAATCCAAAAAATAATTTCGTAATATTCCGAGAACCATATCCATATACGCTTTACATCGATAAAAAACTATAATAATGAACACAATGCTAGTTACGATATCAAAACCGGTACTGATGTTGTTTGGTGGGAATCGGTTTAGTTCATCATGGTATCGGCACTCGTATGGCTTACGATACCAAAAAGACACCATTGTGAATAAAAATATATAACGAATTGTCGAGGAGAAAAGTAAACACACCTGCGTATTTATCTATTTAAAAAGTTAATGGATGCAAGTTGTTAGAGAAAAATTAAATGAGTTAACGACATATATAACGGATATCTTAATGGTTCCGATATTACCGATACCAATACCAATCCCGATGTTCGGTCAAAATCGGTTCCGATAATACCGATTCTGATACCTATGTTGTTCTGTCGAAATCGATTTGTTCATCACGGTATCGACACTCATATAGCTTACGATATAAAAAATACTATATCTTAAGTAAAACAATGTTTTTCGTAAAACCTATACCAAAATTTGTTTGTTTGTTTGTTTTTGATATTCAAGAAGTAATTTTAACAATGTGAAAATTGAATAAAACCACACCTGAAACTCTTACAGAAATATATTTTACCTATCTTATTTTTTATATGATATTTTTTAAGTTTAACAAATATATTGTTGGGTGAAATTCTTTCGTCATGTAGATTTTGAGTGATTGTTATTGTTTTGTTTTTAATTATATATGTTGAGTAAACATTGTTCATCAAGAGTTCAAAATAAAATATGTATGACTAGTAAATTTCTCTCGCGTGTTGCGTGGCATCGAAACGTAAGGTAACTCAAATCTATACTGTCTAATGAAAACGTATCATATTTGACCCAACTCGTTTTCAAAGAGCATTTACGTCAAAACGTAGACCAACTAAAAACGTGCATAAAAATTTGCCTGAAAATGAATTATATTTGACTTACACCAACTTAAATTTAAAACATACATAAATACAAAGCAGGGGCGGATCTACGTCAAAAGAACGGGTTCCAGGAACCTAGTCAATTTGTAAATTTTTAGCGAAAACCTATATAAAAAATAGATTAGGAACCCATATATAAATTACCAGTGAACCCATAACATAAAGTGTTCCATTGGTAAAATGCATCGTTTTCAACTTAGAGATCCCGAGTTTGATTCCACCATTCCGCTTTAAAGTAAAAAAGGCAAAAAAACGTGAACACAAAACTCACACCTCCCGCCTCCACCCTCTCCAACCCCCTGCCCCCTCCAGTGACTGTCCATCACTCCATGTTCCAAAATCCAACTCTCTCAGGTGTGTGTTGATGTTAATTTTCTTTTGTTGCATTTTAATATGCTTTAAAGTGGATTAGTGTGTTAATTTCTAAAGATAATGTTGGAATCATTTATGGACTTCATAGTTTTGATTGTTGATTCCAGTGGTGAGGATGTTGCATAGGGTTGGGATAGAGATTAGTCATCTTGTTCGTAGAAAATTAAACAAATTTCTGGAGAAAGCTCTTTGAATATCTAATACAATAATAAAAGGTTTAGAAAAATCTAATTTGTACACAGTAAGCCACATGACAATAAGAAACTTACTCTAAAGATGTTTTTTTTTCTATATTCTTACTCTTTTGTATTTATTCTCTAGTGAACATTTTTATTGGTTAACTTTATTCAATATTATAATATTTCAGAATGGAAGAAGGTTCACAAACGACTTGAGCCATAAAATGATAAAATGCAGCATACCCACAATCAAAATCTTATATTTATGTGCTGTAAGATAAATTCTTCTGAGGTAAACATTCAATTTATTTTAATTATCTATGATTATGTTATATTTTGAAATTGTGAATATGATTTTTTCACGGCTAATGCTAATGGAAATTTGATATGAAATTTAGGTCTTTATTAAGTTTTGCGACCCGACCCGAAAAATCTAACTAATGTTTGTGAAAATTTGACCACCAAAAAAAGTGAACCCATAAGAAAAAAAATTCCTGGAGCTGCCACTAATACAAAGCAATATCGATATGGCGGCAATATGATTGGTTTCCCTCGTGTTACATGGCATGATTTTGGTCGTTATCAGCTCGACTCATCAGAAAACCAAAAAGCAAAGATTGATATAAGTAAATACCGATATCGGTTGTGTACCAATTAGAAAAAATAAAAGCAAGTTTTTCCCAAGCGAGATTTTGCTCGTTTTATCCCGTACTACGCGACGTGACTTTGGTCGTTATTGGCTCTACTTATTAAAAGCGAATATCAATACAGGTTCCGATAATACCAAAGAAAAAAAGGAAAAAATATTATTAAAAGTTTAAACCAAAAAAAAATACTGTTCATACTGGTTGTCCATTATATATATTAAATAAATAAATTAAATAAATAAATAATAATATGGTATATTTGTTTCTTTTCTTAATACTAATACTAATAATAATATCTAATTATGTGTGACAATCATAACATGTCCCGCCAGAATACATTAATATGCTATATTTGTATCTTTTTCTATAAATACAAATACTGATAATAATATTTAATTAGGTGTGACAATCATAAAATGTCCGTCTTCGCGGCGGATAACAATTTTTCCGTATTCTCGCATTCAATGTGAAGTTAATTTGGTCGACACCGTTACGCATAGAAAATTTGATTAGCACTGTTACAGGATGAAAGGTAAAAACAAGATTAAAAGGTCGACTTTCTAAAAAAATTTTATATCAAGACGTCGATAAAAATAAACGCATAACAATATACTCGAAATTTTAGAGAAAAACGTATATTAAATGATTAAAACAATAAAATATAAATTGAAATAAAAAAAAAAAAAAAAAGCAAAGCAACACTCATACTTCAATAATGAAACACAAAATGAAGATTATATTAAAATAATAGTAACATAAAACACAAAAAAAGAATATTACTTTATAATAAATAACACTACAGAACTTCTAATGTTTTATATAGATAATACTATATTAAAATAATAGTTAAATAAAAAACATAAA
This sequence comes from Scalesia atractyloides, assembly GCA_947069175.1. Lineage (NCBI taxonomy): Eukaryota > Viridiplantae > Streptophyta > Magnoliopsida > Asterales > Asteraceae > Scalesia > Scalesia atractyloides. The sequence goes on from CAMTDV010000012.1 coordinate 87,554,447, forward strand.
AAATGAATATATATTAAAATAAATAATCCTGTAGAACTTCTTATGCTTATATATACTGATAATACTAATGTTAATAATATTTAATTAGGTGTGATAATTATAACATAATTCTTAATACACGTAAAATAATCAAGTTTTGGATTATCATATTAACTTGTTTGATAAACGTGTTTGATTTATCATGTTTAATTCGTTTAGTTAAACATTTTAACATATGAACCTGTTTAGTTAAGCGTTGTTAATCAACTCTCCATTAACACATTCACAACTTTATTATATACTTGTTTACAACCCCTTAACCCATAAAATTGTTTGACCTATTTAAATAAGCAAGTTAAATACGTTGTCTTCAAGTTGCAAGATTTTAAGTTCGTCTGAATTAGAGTTGGATAAATATACGAGCCGCACCTTGTTCAATGGTTCACCTTGTCAACCCAACACCATTCATACGGGTAATCATAATAACTTTTATTTACCGAAAAAAACTTAATATAAAACTTAAAATTTTAAAAGTATGGTTTATCAAATTCGATTTTTAAGTTGCGTCAAAATATTATTCTAGTTACTCTATGATTCACTTGGAGAGCGTGTAACGATAGCGTTTCAACAATTTCTAAAAGAATTTGGTAAAGATTGTGGAAGAGACCTAAGCTAATTTTGAGGAGGTATGGTCCCAAATGACCATACCCTTGACTACATTTTACAAGGATAATCTTGCATGTAACATGCAATGGTGCGTGACCCCCAACAACAATAGGTCATACAATGAACCTTGCGCACTCAGTGTGTAACACCCTGTAACAATCGTGTCCAATAGTATAGTGACACGTGTTGTATTTTAATATAGTCTATTAAAGACCAATAAGGACTAAAAGCGTCAACATGCTCAAGTTGAGCCTCTAAGTGACGAACCGATGTCACATGCATAAATAATAGCCTCTGAGTGACTGATATGGCAACATGCTTAAATCATTAGCCTCTGAGTGACTGATACATCAACATGCTTGAAACTTGGCCTTTAAGTGACTTATATGTCAACATGCCCAGCCTCTGAGTGACATCGGAATCAACATGCTTGCAATAAGCCTCTGAGTGATCCTTTGTGAAGTCCTAACTCTCATACGTGCCATTTGTTGGACGAGAGGGTTCAATTTTGTAAATATGTAAAAGTTGGATAATGGAGGGATTAAAAGTCTCAACATGTTAATTTATACCTGTGAGTGACCTTTTAACGAACCGAGAGCTCGACAATGTCTGGACTAAATCCCGGGTATGCCAAGTTTTGGCTACGGAGGACTAAAAGTGCCAAAAAGGTGTTTAAAATGGTTTTTATAAGCTTTATATAGTTCAGGGTCAAAGTATCAAATTTTGAAACTGAATTAGGGGCGGTCGCGGGCCGCGAGAGACCCGGCCTGTGTCTCTCGCGCCCCGCGAGACAGGCTCTGCTGCAGAAAGTTTATTTGGTCTCCAAGCAAAACTCCAAAACCATTTAATCCAAAACCATGGCTTCTCTAAACTGCTATGCCACGTTTTGGGACACTTGTAAGCTTCTTCTTACACCCCTAAAACACCTTGCTTCACCTCCTTTAAGCTCTCCAACTATAAATAGGTATTCAAGTGTTCATTCCAACTTGCACCTTTCTTATTAAATCACTCTTCTCCTTCATCTGGATATTCCTAACTGAAAGGAACATCCAACTTAGTTCTCTTGCATGGTAGGAACCTCTTGTAAGTGTTCCTTGCTCTTGCTTTTTCGTTTTTAGGCTTCTCCAAAAGTCAAGCGTTTTACGGCAAATGCTTTGACTTTCGGTTAAGACCATTATGGTCCAGCCATTGTTTGAAATGAACATGGCTAAGTGATCATAATAAGGTAGGTGTTAGTCCCTATAAAGGTCACCTCCTGAAGATCACGTCTGCTAGACCAATTGACGGGTCAAAGTTATGATATTAAAAAATCAAACAGGCAATTTTTCGGAAAAAACATAAATTGATCTTATATATGTTATGAAATCTGTTTTGACACTTAAACAAGTTGGTAATAATTATTAGAACACGTATAAACATGTTCGGCTCGTCAATTTCAGTTCTAGGGTCGGTTCGCAACCGAAAGTCGCAAAGTTTGACTTCTTCTTTGACTTTCGATTCTGATCCGATTTAGATTAGCTACTTACTAATGTAAAGTTGCATTGTGATCATAATATAATGTAGCATAACCCTTTGAGGTTATATTACATGATCATAATCATAATCCAAGTTTATGCGCAAGTTCCATAATTATGCCATCTTTGACTAAAATGTCCTTTTTGCATAAAACAAGGTTTTAAATGGTAATGAACTTGAAAATGAATTTCGACTGATGTAATATTATAAGTAGGAAAATATGGGATGTTAAAATAAGTTATAAACTGAGTTTTCAAGCAAGTCCTCAAACTATGTCGATAAATGACAGTTTTAGCCCTTGTGGCTTATAAAATAGTTTTAATCAAATCTTTTCAAGGTAAATCATTTATCTAATAATATGTTATATTAAATAACATATTTTAAACATTTTAATCTGATCCAAATGTCAATTTTCGTAAACACCATTTAAAAACGTCATTTTACGACATAAGTGTCGTTTCGGCGCATAATATGGTTTTAAACCATATTATTGACCAAAACTTAATACCTACTGATATTAAAACTTGTTTTAAACATATTTACGCTAGGTACATGTTATAAACTCAGAATCCCAAATAATTTATAAACTATGTATAAAATTACCAAAATGCCCCTATAAGGCATAATTTCGTTTTAAAACCTTAACGGGCATACAAGTTGATATCCTACTGATATCTTAACTTATTTAAAGTATAATGGCATATAGAACTTGTCCATGACTTATCCGGTTACCCGATATCGCTATTGAGCGCATAGTTACGTATATGTAACTATTTTACGAAAATTAACCGAAACGGATTTAACCTTGTCATTTAAGTCTCAAAATCCAGAATGTTAATAGTTTACCCATATTAAACAAGTCAAGGTACTTGTTGGGATTAAACTACATTCTATCCAATCATCGTTTAATCTAGCGTCATACGTTTTGATCAAGTACGCTAGTCGGTCTAAGTCTATGACTTAAATAAGACCGTTTGTATTTAATTGATCAGTTTATGGCATAATCCAGACTAGAGACTTGCCGGTAAAGCTATCTGCACTTAGCTCATTTTGAATACGGCTAGTTAATAAAATTAAAAGAAGACTAGCTCAGGTAAATACTCTCGACTTATTTTCCCTATAAGGGCTTGGGATACGGTAAATTATTATTGCATGGTCCATTGCAAGGTTAACCTTCCTAAGTTAATAAAAGATTTTGTGTTGTTTGCACTTAAAATCATTTTTAATGTTTTCAAAATGAGTCTGTTGGGTGTATTTACCAGTGTAAGCTGACGTATCTTCCAAAGGCTAATCTGCAGGTATAATACGAAATAGGCCGGAAGCAGCTCGGTAGAGAATAAGAGGATCTTGTAAATCCTTAGATTTGCCTAAAGTCTGTTTTGTATTCTTTCTATGTACATTTTACGATCCGCCTGTGGATCTTCTATTACGAGCCTGTATATTATTTTAGATTTCGAATATTTCGGTTTGTAATAGTAATTTTACTCCAAGACTTCCGCTGTGCTATGTTTAATTGACAATGATGTTATCAACTTACGTCACGATACTCCCCACCCGGGCCCATCGGTGTTTGGATTTCGGTTGGAAATTCGGGGTGTGACAGGGTTGGTATCAGAGTCAACGTTTGAGAGAATTAAACACTAGCCTTTTGTGTTTAGTCTCAAACTTACACTAGCACATTCCCTAGACTTCCGAGTCTAGGCATTGACCTAGGATTACTCAATTCATTATTAAGTTATTAGTATGTTTTTGAATTGATTTTAACAGGAAAATGCCGCCACGTGTGAGAGGACAAAGTGGACGAGGAAAAGGTCCAATGAGAGGAGGACCATCAGGGCGTATTCCCCCTCAACCTCATAATTCAGATAATTATCAAGAATCAGGAGATTCGTCTCCATGGCAACCAGCGAGACGTTCCGTCTCTAATAGACACTCGCCCTCACATTCCCAAAATTCTTACCACTCACACCATTCCTGTCACTCTCACCATTCCCATTCTCATCACTCCTACCATGAAGAGTTTAACCCCAACCATTACTTAAACACGCCTCTAGCCGATCAAAATCAGTTGGACGAGCCACATCCTATGGACGAGGACTCCGACCCAGAGATGCCACCGTCGGGATCAAATGTGCATCCCATTGAAAAATTCGATCGATTCAAACTCGTATGCCGGGTCGCCCTACCAAGGTCCTAACGAGTGGGACCAATACTGGAATCAATTCACCTTTGTCCACACACCTTCCCATCACTCTCAACCACCCCCAGTTCAAGAAGATGTCCACATGGAACCCGTGGACCAACCTCAACAACCACCTGAGCCACCAAGGAGGAAGCGGGGAGCACGTATGTCAGTACGTGCCGGACAAAGGTCGGGATCGCTGCCACATTTGCCCAATTCTTACCCCACCATTCAAGAGGACCCATAAATGGGTGGACCCTCTAATGTTCCACCTATAGTGGAACAACCACCAACACCTGCTGTTCAACCACCACCAACGGGTTATACTAACCCAATTGCCACGTAGCCAGACACGTCTGGATATGATCTATTTAATCCGTCTACGCCGGTAGACTATCAAGCGTGGTCGCAAGACCCGTACATGCAGGCGGTTATGCACAATGCACTTTACCCGTCTCCTTTCCCACCAACTTATCCACCGACTGGATATCCAACTTATGGGTACCAGTATCTGGTTATGCCACAACCTCAACCACAACCTCCGCCACCACTAGAGGCCATTAATGATGCCTTAGAAAGAATGAAAGAGATGCTGCAGCAGGCGGAGAAAACGGAGAAAAGACAAATAAGTTCTTCAAGAAACTCTCCAAGCTAGTCAAGGTAAAGAAAGACGAGTGAAGTCTTTTTCTATTATATGTAGTCCCTGCGTGGACATTGTTATTTCTTTAGTCCCTACGTGGACATTTTGTTTCTTTTAGTCCTTGCATGGACAATCAGTTTCATTTATTTGTTTCAAGTATTGTAATTTCTTATGCAAATTTAATGAATTACTTTGGAATTATATATATATAATATATATATATATATATATTCTTTAGTCCCTACGTGGACATTTTGTTTCTTTTAGTCCTTGCATGGACAATCAGTTTCATTTATTTGTTTCAAGTATTGTAATTTCTTATGCAAATTTAATGAATTACTTTGGAATTATATATATATATATATATATATATATATATTCATCCTCTTGAAAACGAGCGTCTCGATTTTACTCGAATTTATGCTCTTCGATATAATTCCAAAAAGATCTTAATGGTTTTGATTTGCCAAGTGGCACAGACCACATATTTGGCCAAATATATATATATATATATAATAGTTAAGGGAAGTTATCCCTTGATCTAGAGATGGTGGACTAAGTTCAAGCCTCCAAGTCATTAAGGTCAATGCGACCGGGACTTATAATCAACCATTAAGATCCTCTATGTTAACATTCAAATAATGTGCATACTCTTGGTTGTGTGACTTGAGGAATCACACTAACCTTCAAGGTAATGGACTATGTCCTAACCTTATATATAGCCCTTGTGATCTATTTGATCCCGGCTAAATAGCCTTTGTGATATGTTTGATCCTGGCTAAAATCACCAGTGCGGTGATTAAACATCCATTAGAGATGTATTTTATATAACCCTTGTGATCTATTTGATCCCGGTTATATAGCCTTTGTGATCTGTTTGATCCCGGCTAATATCACCAGTGCGGTGATTAAACATCCATTAGAGATGTATTTTATATAACCTTTGTGATCTATTTGATCCCGGTTATATAGCCTTTATGATATGTTTGATCCCGGCTAATATCACCATTGTGGTAATTAAACATCCATTAGATATGTATTTTATATAACCCTTGTGATCTATTTGATCCCGGTTATATAGCCTTTGTGATCTGTGTGATCTCGGCTAAAAATCCCTTGTGATCTGTTTGATCCCGGCTAATATTACCAATGCGGTGATTAAACATCCATTAGAGATGTATTTTATATAACCCTTGTGATCTATTTGATCCCGGTTATATAGCCTTTGTGATCTGTTTGATCCCGGCTAATATCACCAGTGCAGTGATTAAACATCCATTAGAGATGTATTTTATATAACCCTTGTGATCTATTTGATCCCGGTTAAATAGCCCTTATGATCTATTTGATCCCGGCTAATATCACCAGTGCGGTGATTAAACATCCATTAAAGATGTATTTTATATAACCCTTGTGATCTATTTGATCCCGGTTATATAGCCCTTGTGATCTGTTTGATTCCGGCTAATATCACCAGTGCGGTGATTAAACATCCATTAGAGATGTATTTTATATAACCCTTGTGATCTATTTGATCCCGGTTATATAGCCCTTGTGATCTGTTCGATCCCGTCTAATATCATCAGTGCGATGATAAATAAAATATCCATTAGTGATGTATTACCCTTTCGGGTTATAATCTATTCTATATAGCCTATGTGATCTATCCTGATCCCGGCTAATATCACCAGTGTGGTGACTAAACATCCATTAGTGATGTAGTGCCTATGTGCCCTATTATATGTCCATTAGTGACAAGCCTATGTGCTATATATGTAATTGTCAAATATGACAATGACAATTGTGACTTTGTGGTCTCCTGTCTATAATATATGGACTATGTCCAGATTGTAATTTGCCTACGATGGTCCTATTAAGACCTAGGCCAAATATAAACATGTTAAGCCTAAGAGTTGTGATGTTATTCACACTAGTATAGGCAGTGGATTTTCTTATATCCAATGTTTAAAAGCCGATATGGTTATTATACCATGGCTAAGAGAAATTTTATTTGGTATATAGAACCAAAGCTTCGAAGAATGGCTAATTCTAATGAGGCACAAAGTAGCCATCGGAACGTCAAAACGCCGAAAATATAGCCATAAATAATGATAATGATTTCCAAGCTCGCATTGATGCGGTTGTGGAAAGGGCCATGAGTAAGGCCATAGAAAGGCTAAGAGAGCCGAGTGCCACTCGCTCTAGACCCCTATCTATTCCACCATCTTCACCTCATAAAGAGAGCTTTGTTCACTCTTCAAATGCGAAGAGTGAACCAAGGATAGCAGACTTTGCTGATAGGTCCCGTTCTGCTAAAGACGGGTGTACCTATAAATACTTTGTCTCCTGTAAACCCCGAGACTTTAATGGGGAAAAAGGAGCCGTAGAAGCCTTAAAGTGGCTGGATGAGATGGAGACTATAGTAGACATCAGCGGCTGTGCTGAAAAGGATGTGGTCAGTACGTATCACAGTCCTTTAAGGGCGATGCCCTAACATGGTGGAAGGCCATGATTCAGTCGACAGGTAAGGTATACCTGTATAATCTGGGATGGTCCAAGTTTGTGGACCTTGTAAAGGAAACTTACTGCCCAACCCATGAAGTGGAGAAAATAGAGACAGACTTCTTGTCTCTTTCCATGAAAAACCTAGATTGTCGGAAATATGTTTCCGATTTCAATTCCCTATCTAGGTTAGTTTCCTATTTAATTACCCCTGAATCCAAACGCATTGCGCGTTTTATTAATGGGTTAGCGCCTGAAATAAAGGGCATGGTAAAGGCTGCACAGCCTACTACCTATAGGTCTGCTGTAGACCTATCTCTTTCTCTCACCCTTGATCTAGTGAGACAAAAGGCAGTTAAGTCTGAAACTGACGGAAAAAGGAAGAGGGAAGATGACAACTCCCATAAGTTTAATAAGAAAAATAAAGGGAGATTTGGGTTCAAAGGAAACCAAGGCCAGTCTGCTGTGATGCCATTTTGCAAGACTTGCAACCGCAAACACTGGGGACAATGTACGTCTGATCCACAAGCTAGACCTTGTGGCATATGTAAAAGGAGAGGGCATAAGACCTAGATTGCAAAGATCTTAAGGATGTTGTATGCTATATCTGCAACGAAAAAGGGCACATTGCAACTAACTGCCCTAAGAGTTCAAAGAATAATAATCCAAAGCCTGGAGAGGCCAAGAAGGGGAATGCACGCGCCTTTCGGCTAACTGCTAAGGAAGCTGTTAATGACAATAACGTCATAACAGGTACTTTCCCCATTAATGATATTTATGCTAGAGTTCTTTTGGATTCGGGTGCGGATAAATCATTTGTTGATCATAAGTTTAGTAAACTATTAAATTTACCCATAAGAACTCTAGATAAAATTTATGAGATAGAACTCGCCGATGGAACCTTAGAAATTGCTTCTTCCATTCTTGATGGATGCTCTATATCCATTAAGAATCATTCCATCCCTATCTCTCTTTTGCCAATGAAATTGACGGGGTTCGATGTTGTCTTAGGCATGGATTGGTTATCTTATAACCAAGCCCGCATTGCCTGCGATAAAAAGCTCATCGAGATTAAGACCCCATCTGGTGAAATGATCACCATCCCTGGAGACTCACACTATGGATTGCCAGACAAGGTGTCGTTATTTAAGCATCCAAGTGTTTGAGAAGAGGCTGTGTCATCTGTATGGCACAAGTTACCATAAATGAACCAAAGCCGAACCTTGAAGATCAACCAGTTATCTCGGAGTATCCCGATGTTTTCCTGAAGAATTACTAGGCCTACCTCCAGATAGCCAAGTGGAGTTTAGGATTGATATCCTACCAGGAGCAGCACCTGTTGCTAGAGCTCCGTATCGGTTAGCACCGACGAAATGAAGGAATTGAGGACGCAATTAGATGAACTTTTAGAAAAAGGCTTTATTCAGCCTAGTTCCTCACCTTGGGGAGCTCCTATTCTGTTTGTAAAGAAGAAAGACGGTTCGATGCGAATGTGCATCGACTATCGGGAGCTGAACAAGCTAACCATTAAGAATAGATATCCTCTCCCCAGGATCGATGATTTATTCGACCAACTTCAAGGGGCTAGTTACTTTTCTAAAATAGATTTGAGATCAGGATACCATCAACTGAAGGTTAGAAGTGAAGGTGTTCCTAAGACAGCCTTCAGGACCCGCTATGGTCATTTTGAGTTCTTAATGATGCCTTTTGGGCTCACAAATGCACAAGCTGCATTCATGGATCTCATGAATAGAGTTTGCAAGCCATATTTGGATAAGTTTGTCATTGTCTTCATAGACGACATACTTATCTATTCTCGTAATCAAGATGATCACGAGAAACATCTTCGGTGCATCCTAGAATTATTAAGGCAGGAGATACTTTATGCGAAGTTCTCTAAATGCGAATTTTGGCTTAGAGAAGTCCAATTTCTTGGACACATGGTAAGTGAGGTGGTATCCAAGTGGTATCCCGCCAAAATTGAGACTATAATAAATTGGGAAGTGCCCAAGACCCCAACAGAAGTTCGTAGTTTCTTAGGACTGGCTGGTTACTATAGGAGGTTCATTGAGAACTTTTCAAGGATAGCCACTCCTTTAACTTCTTTGACCCGTAAGAATATTAAGTATAATTGGGGTCCAAAGAACAGGAATCTTTTGAGGTTCTTAAACACAAGTTGAGCAACGCTCCTGTGTTATCTCTACCTGAGGGTATTGAGGAATTTGTAGTCTACTGTGATGCATCGCACACTAGCATGGGCTGTGTGCTAATGCAAAAAGGCAAGGTGATTGCTTATGCATCACGACAATTAAAGGTGCATGAAAAGAATTACACCACCCACGATTTGGAATTGGGTGCCGTTGTATTTGCACTAAAACTGTGGAGACATTACTTGTATGGCACAAAGTGTGTTATATACACAGACCATAAAAGTCTCCACATCTATTCAATCAGAAAGAATTGAACATGCGACAACGCCGTTGGATGGAAATCTTAATGATTATGATTGCGAGATTCACTACCATCCAGGCACGGCAAATGTAGTTGCTGATGCCTTAAGTCGCAAGGAGAAGGTTAAACCTATAAGGATTAACGCTAAGAGCATTGAGCTTAGAAATAGCTTGAGTGAGAAGCTACTGGGTGCGCAGAAGCAAGCCTTGTTAGAGGCTAACATCCCTAATGAGGGATTAGACGGAACCGTTGATCAATTAACGCCTGAAAGGATGGAATCCTAAGATTTAATCTAGAATTTGGGTTCCGATCTTTGGAGGACTTAGGAATCTAATCCTCCAGGAAGCGCATAATTCAAGATACTCTGTTCACCCGGTGGTGACAAGATGTATCAAGATTTGAAGAAAATTATTGGTGGATGGGTTGAAGAAGTCCATAGCCACTTATGTAGCTAAGTGTCTGACGTGTTCGCAAGTTAAGGCCGAACATCAGAAACCGTCAGGACTTCTACAACAACTTGAAATTCCCACTTGGAAATGGGAAATGGTAACATGGATTTGATTACCAAGTTACCAAGACCAAAAGTGGTAATGACATTATTTGGGTCATAGTGGATAGGCTGACTAAGTCAGCTCACTTCTTCCAATTAAAGAGACGTATAATTCAGATAAATTGGCTAAGTTGTATGTGGACAAAATAGTGTCCCTACACGGTGTGCCAGTATCTATTGTATTCGATAAGAGATACTAGATACACATCTCACTTTTGGAAAAGTTTCCAACAATCGTTAGGCACACGATTAAATTTTAGTACGGCTTACCATCCGCAGACTGATGGTCAAAGTGAACGTACTATTCAGACACTGGAAGACATGCTCAGGGCATGTGTGATTATTTAGGTGGAAGTTGGATGACCACTTACCCCTAATAGAATTCTCCTACAATAATAGCTATCATACTAGCATTAAGGCTGCTCCTTTTGAGGCCTTATATGGGAGAAAATGTAGAACGCCCGTATGCTGGGCAGAAGTTCGGGAAGCCCAACTATCAGGACCTGAGAATTACCTGGAGACCACGGAAAAGATTGTGCAAATCCGTGATCGTCTCAAAGCTGCCAGGGATAGGCAGAAAAGCTATGATGACAAGAGGCGTAAACCTCTTCAGTTCCAAATAGGGGACAAAGTTATGCTAAAAGTATCACCCTGGAAAGGAGTGATGCGTTTTGGAAAGAAGAGCAAGTTAAGCCCAAGATATATAGGACCCTTCGAGATATCGAATGTGTCGGCACTGTAGCTTATAAGCTCAGGTTGCCAGAGGAGCTTAATAGAATCCATGATGTATTCCACATATCTAATCTTAAGAAATGTCTAGCCGATAAATCGCTAGCAATGTCGCACAATGAGGTGCAAATTGATGAAAACCTCAGGTTCATTGAGAAACCAATTTCGATCGAGGATCGAAGGTTAAGAAGCTCCGAAGAAAGATGATACCTATAGTAAAGGTTAAGTGGGACGCTTTAGAGGTCCTAAGTATACATGGGAGGTTGAGTCCACTGTGCGACAAAAATACCCCCATCTTTTTAAATAAAATCTCGAGGTCGAGATTTCTTTTAAGGGGGTGAGGATGTAATACCCTGTAACAATCGTGTCCAATAGTATAGTGACACGTTTATATTTTAATATAGTCTATTAAAGACCAATAAGGAATAAAGGCGTCAACATGCTCAAGTTGAGCCTCTGAGTGACAAACCGATGTCAACATGCATAAATAATAGCCTCTAAGTGACTGATATGTCAACATGCTTAAATCATTAGCCTCTGGTGACTGATACGTCAACATGCTTGAAACTTGGCCTCTAAGTGACTGATATGTCAACATGCCCAGCCTCTGAGTGACATCGGAATCAACATGCTTGCAATAAGCCTCTGAGTGATCCTTTGTGAAGTCCTAACTCTCATACGTGCCATTTGTTGGACGAGAGGTTCAATTTTGTAAATATGTGAAAGTTGGATAATGGAGGGTTAAAAGTGTCACATGTTAATTTATCCTCTGAGTGACTTTAGATCGAAGCTCGACAATGTCTGGCATAATCGGTAGCAGTTGGTATGAGACTAAAGTGCAAGTGTTTAATGGTTTATAAGCTTATATAGTTCAGGGGTCAAAGTGTCAAATTTTGAAACTGAACTAGGGGCGGTCGCGGGCCACGAGAGACCCGGCCTGTGTCTCTCGCGCCCCGAGAGACAGGCTCTGCTGCAGAAAGTTTATTTAGTCTCCAAGCAAAACTCCAAAACCATTTAATCCAAACTATGGCTCTCTAAACTGCTATACCACGTTTTGGGACACTTATAAGCTTCTTCTTACACCCCTAAAACACCTGGCTTCACCTCCTTTAAGCTCTCCAACTATAAATAGGTGTTCAAGTGTTCATTCCAACTTGCACCTTTCTTATTAAATCACTCTTCTCCCTCCTCTGGATGTTCCTAACTGAAAGGAGCATCCAACTTAGTTCTCTTGCATTGTGGGAACCTCTTGTAAGTGTTCCTTGCTCTTGCTTTTTCGTTTTTAGGCTTCTATAGCCAAAAGTCAAGCATTTTACGGCAAATGCTTTGACTTTCGGTTAAGACCATTATGGTCCAGCCATTATTCGAAATGAACATGGATAAGTGATCATAATAAGGTAGATGTTAGTCCCTATAAAGGGCACCTCCTGAAGATCACGTTTGCTAGACCAATTGACGGGTCAAAGTTATGATATTAAAAAGTCAAACAAGTCATTTTTTGGAAAAATCATAAATTGATCTTATAAATGTTATGAAACCTGTTTTGATACTTAAACAAGTTGGTAATAATTATTAGAACATGTATAAACATGTTCGGCTCGTCAATTTCAGTTCTAGGGTCGGTTCGCAACCGAAAGTCGTAAAGTTTGACTTCTTCTTTGACTTTCGATTCTGACCAGATTTAGATTAGCTACTTACTGATCTAAAGTTGCATTATGATCATAATATAATGTAGCATAACCCTCTGAGGTTATATTACATGATCATAATTATAATCCAAGTTTATGCGCAAGTTCCATAATTAGCCATCGTTGACCAAAATGCCCTTTTTGCATAAAACAATGTTTTAAATGGTAATGAACTTGAAAATGAATTTCTACTGATGTAATATTATAATAGGATTATATGGGATGTTAAACTAAGTTATAAACTGAGTTTTCAAGCAAGTTCTCAAACTATGTCGATTAATGACGGTTTAGCCCATGTGGCTTATAAAATAGTTTTAATCAAATATTTTCAAGGTAAATCATTTATCTACTGATATGTTATATTAAATAACATATTTTAAACATTTTAATCTGATCCAAATGTCAATTTTCGTAAACATCATTTAAAAACGTTATTTTACGACACAAGCGTCGTTTCGGCGCATAATATGGTTTTAAACCATATTATTGACCAAAACTTGATACCTACTGATTTTAAAACTTGTTTTAAACATATTTATAGTAGGTACATGTTATAAACTCAGAATCCCAAATAATTTATAAACTATGTATAAAATTACCAAAATGCCCCTATAAGGTATAATTTCGTTTTAAAACCTTAACGGGCATACAAGTTGATATCCTACTGATATCTTAACTTATTTAAAGTATAATGGCATATAGAACTTGTCCATGACTTATCCGGTTACCCGATATCACTATTGAGCGCATAGTTACGTATATGTAACTATTTTACGAAAATTAACCGAAACGGATTTAACCTTGTCATTTAAGTCTCAAAATCCAGAATGTTAATAGTTTACCCATATTAAACAAGTCAAGGTACTTGTTGGGATTAAACTACATTCTATCCAATCATCGTTTAATCTAGCGTCATACGTTTTGATCAAGTACGCTAGTCGGTCTAAGTCTATGACTTAAATAAGACCGTTATTATTTAATTGATCAGTTTATGGCATAATCCAGACTAGAGACTTGTCGGTAAATGCTATCTACACTTAGCTCATTTTGAATACGGCTGAGTTAATAAAATTAAAAGAAGACTAGCTCAGGTAAATACTATCGACTTATTTTCCCTATAAGGGCTTGGGATACGGTAAATTATTATTGTATGGTCCATTGCAAGGTTAACCTTCCTAAGTTAATAAAAGATTTTGTGCCGTTTGCACTTAAAATCATTTTTAATGTTTTCAAAATGAGTCTGTTGGGTGTATTTACCAGCGTAAGCTGACGTATCTTCCAAAGGCTAATCTGCAGGTATAATACGAAATAGGCCCGGAAGCAGCTCGGTAGAGAATAAGAGGATCTTGTAAATCCTTAGATATGCCTAAAGTCTGTTTTGTATTCTTTCTATGTACATTTTACGATCCGCCTGTGGATCTTCTATTACGAGCCTGTATATTATTTTAGATTTCGAATATTTCGGTTTGTAATAGTAATTTTACTCCAAAACTTCCGCTGTGCTATGTTTAATTGACAATGATGTTATCAACTTACGTCACGATACTCCCCACCCGGGCCACCGGTGTTTGGATTTCGGGTTGGATAATCCGGGGTGTGACACAACACAACGGTAAATTAGATCAATACTAATAGGTAGTACAATAGCCTTGCGCACTCAGCGCAACGGTGAATTAGACCAATACAATCAAGTCACACAACCGAGTCTTACGCACTCAGTGCAACGCAAGTTAGACTAAACTATACAAGTCACACAACGAGCCTTGTGTACTCGCCATAACGGGAAGTTAGACTTATGCGCGTAAGTTACTAGACCCTTTGCGCAGAACAACATTCCCTTGAGCTGCGAATCCAAAACCTTGCAAGGACAAGACACACATGAGAAGCGCCTCATAGTCTTGGGACAAAAGGATATACCCCTGCACCCTACGCTGGCGGGAAAAACCCTAACAGCTCGCAGAAGGGGTAAGCACTAAGAGGTGTTGACCATACCCAAGAGTACCAAGTGGCAGAACTGTGACCAAAGGTTACTCGGCAGGTTGCGTGTGACAGTGTCCATGACCAGTGATGCAGACGTTAGACCATACACCAACCACGTCTCTGCTAGTGACTGTTCCACCTTCTCCATTTTCGGCTGGCAACAGACCTGACACCAGAGACGGCTGTCTTTACACGTGGCACCACTCAACATCCGACAAAGCACACCTCCTGACAGTGGACATTAATTCTCTGCAGGGAGCATTTAGTATCTGACGCAGAGGGACAAAAAGGATGTCTCTGGTTGTATGGGCCGGGCCCAAGGCCCACCAGCGCTTCTACGAACATACCTTTTTCGGCTATAAATAAGTATCGGATCTCCAGGTAAAGAACACGCTTTTGAACACGCACAAGCTTTCGCTTACACCATATACTTGCAATTACTTACTACCTTACTTATCATCCACAAATACTTATTCTCACGCCGGAGTGTGGTCACAGAGAAAACCACCATTTTCCCCGTGGCGAGACTAACGACGTTGCTAGTGTTGCAGATCAGCTTGAGCGAGCTTGCACCCAAAGAGTGAAGTGAGAGGATAACCTTTTATGCAGATACACCCTGGTTGTAAGTTATATATTCCGGATATCCCTAGGTTCAACCGGTGCTTCTTCAAATATGTTTTTTTGTATTAAGAACATGGCGAAGTTTAATTCTTGAGTAAACTGCCAAAATTGTCCCTGAGATTTGTTACTTTTACCACTTTAGTCCAAAACTAAAACCCTTTGAATCATGATTCTTGTGGTTTCAATTTGTTGCCATTTTAATCAAAAAGCAAAATCTGGTCAGATTTTTCAGTTAACATCTAATTTTTTTCCCTCTCTTTTAATGAAGGGCAAATGGTTAGATTTTTTAGTGTTATAATAAAACACTAAAAGACTATTTTGCCATTCATTAAAGAGAGGACAAAGACAAAAAAAAACTAGATGTTAACTGAAAAATCTGACCAAATTTTGATTTTGGATGGAAATGGCAACAAAATTGAAACCACAAGATCCAGATTCAAAAGGTTTGAGTTTTGGACTAAAGTGGCAAAAGTAACCAAACCTCAGGGACCATTTTGACAGTTTACTCTTAATTCTTTAGAATGAAACCCATGTTCGCAAACGGAAATGACGTTGATAACCCGACCCATCACTATTTCAGAGAAAACTCACTTTTTGAGAACCCACTATGATAAAACCTCGAGTTATTTTTACTATACGCTTCGGAAAATCATAAGACTACTAATATGCAGTATTTTTTGGCCTATTAGTGTTTTTTTTATATTTCAAAATATAAAAAACAAGATAAGAAAAAGAGAAAAACAAAATTTGCCCATAATGTTGTTATGTGTTCTTTCCACACCTTAAATTCACACAACCACCGATTTTCAACCAAACAAACTCAACTCCACTCGTACACTTGCCATCGTCACGGCCGATCCTCAACCATATAAACTCCTCTGAACGATCTTCCACTGCCACTATCCACCAACATTGCTATATAACCCCAACCCCATTTCCCCCACTCAACCCCAACTCAAACACCACTCAATTTCCAAGATTTTGGGGGTAAAACCCGGGACCATAAAGTTGCCGACATCACGGCTATACGCAGAGCACCGTCTTCATTTGCATATGTCCGATCAGTTCGTTGTAAGGGCGCTATAACTGTCGAAAGTGATCCTTCTACGCACGGCGGACGTGGGGCTTTACCGTCTGAAGGCGGTAGTCCGTCGGACCTCCTGTTTCTTGTCGGTGGTGGGTCTTGGTTCTTGCTTGTTACGGTAGTTTAGATTGATTGATTGAAGAAGATGTTGAGGATCAAGAGGGTGCCTACTGTTGTTTCGAATTACCAAAAGGATGAGGTGGAGGAAAGTGGTGGGTGTGGTCGGAACTGCATGAGAGATTGTTGCCTACCAGGTGTTTGTTAAAATGCCTTTCGTTTTATTTTCAGACTTTTATTTTTACCAATGTTTTCACCTCACACATAAAAAGGTAATTTTACTTCATTTTAAGAGTTCAAAGTTCAAGTAATTATAATTTTTATAACACTAGCATTAACTCGTACTTTGTGGCGGGACTGTTAAATTGAACAAAAAGTATTCGTTGAACCACACAACTGCGTTGCGGCGTGTTAACTCGCAAAATTAAACCGAAACGTGAAAAATAGAAAATAATAATTAAGTTGACCTAGAGACCGTTGGGGACCAAAACTGAAAGTAGAAAAGTATCAAGGTTAAAAATAAAAAAGAATTTGTGACAGATTTGTAAAACTTGAAAAGTATGAGATTAAAACTTAAAATAAACAAAAGTCAAAGAAAAAAAGTCAAATCAAAATGAATATTAAACATGTGAGGGTAAGAAAAGTTACTAAATTATAGACCGGTAATATGATATAATCACTTACAACAATTGTTGGCTTTTAAACCAATCTCCGATGATATTTTTCCATACGTTAATATTTTTTTTTGAAAAAAAAATACATCAAAACAACGAGCATTTTGTTTTCTTTAATATGAGTATGGTATTGCTATATTTGTTTTTTAATTTAAAAAAAAATAAATTGTTACGTGATTAGCAATGTTTGTGTTCCCGCATCGCACGGGCACCCTCTAGTACATATATATAAAAACAGGTCATGATTTGGTGTAAATTTGCATTTAAAAAGAAACAAAGACTTCAATAAATAAAATATGGAGCCTGGATACTAAATGGAAGAGAAGATGAGATTTTGAAGGAAATTTTTAAATTTAACAAGAAAAAGAAAAAAAAAATAGAAATCTAGTTGGTTCAAATGGGAACCGGCAAAGAAGCTTAAGTGCTTAACGAGACCGGCTCCATGCTCGGTTCTTGGTTCAACCGGTCCAGTTTTGAAAACATTTGACTTTTTTACTTTAACCTCTTTTAACTAACATGTGGTTTGACTTGATTCAGGGGCGAAGCTACCTCTGTATGCTTTCCAAAAATGTGATGCTAAGAGTGAACTCGGTGACAAAAAGGAGCCTCCTTTTGCTTTCTTGGAGTCTCTCCTCCTTGGAGAGGTAATATTCGAAAACTATTGTTTTGTTTATATGGTTTTTGATTATCACTTTAAGCTAAGATTGTTCTTTCTTATTATTTGTATTTAAAGTGGGAGGATCGCGTGGAGAGAGGGTTGTTTCGCTATGATGTTACCGCCTGCGAAACTAAGGTATGCATCAGTTTAGTGTATTGGTTTTAATGTCTCACGTGCACCCGGCTCAAAGTTAGTTATTTCATAGAAAACTTAACTGAGTTTTTGACGTCTGTTAGTGCTAAGGATTATCCGTGTTACACTTAAGTGAGCATTACTGCATTAAGGACCAAGAGTGTAATTTTTCATAGGTAGGGACCAAACACGCAATATTTTGTAATCAACTTTAAATAGGCTTGTAAATGAACTGAACGAACACGAACAGAGGCATGTTCGTGTTCGTTCATTTGACTTTAACCGAACACGAACATATAATCGAACACATTTTTTGTTCATGTTCGTTTATTAAGATAATGGTCATGTTCGTGTTCGTTTATGTTCATTCATTTAAAACCTAAACGAACAGTTCACAAACGTAAACGAATATAAACATATAAACTTAAACGAACGTAATTTAACAAATAATAAACAATACAAATGAACATAATTGAACAAACATAAATGAACAACAATGAACATAATTGAGTAAATGTAAACAAGCATAAGGTAATTTTTTATTTAAATTATTGATTAAGTAAACCCATTTTTATTACTAGAGAGCCCAATTACCAATTAGTTATACGTATATAAGTAGTAGAAAGTTCATTTTATGTTTAATATTTATATAAATATAACTAATTATATTTAAATTGAAACGAACATAAACAAGTGTAAATAAAGAACATAAATGAACGAACATAAACAAGTGTAACTAAAGAACATAAATGAACGTTAATGAACATAAATGAACGAACAAAACGTGTGTTCATGTTCGTTCGTTTAATTAAATGAACAAAAAATGTGCTCATGTTTGTTCATTTATTAAATAAATGAACTTTCCGCCGAACAAGTTCACGAACAGTTCATGAACGTTCGGTTCGTTTACAGGCCTAACTCTAAAAATTATAAGTGGTGTGCTTTATAAAATACTGATATGCTAAAGAGATGAGAGAGATGCAACTTTTGGTTGTATATAAAGCTTGTTTGGTTGTATATAGAGTAACACTTCACATACATGAAGCTCTCGCCTTGCGCCTGAGCTTTCAGGACCTAAACGCACCTGATTGCTTCACGCTTTTATAACCAAGTTTCATCGTTCATATATTCCATGAATTTTTGATAAGGGAAATGTGCAAACATAGTTAAGTTGCTGCTATATTAGTTACAGTCTGTCTAATTGTATATGTTATTAAACAGGTAATTCCCGGAGATTATGGATTTATTGCTCAACTAAACGAGGGTCGCCACCTCAAAAAGCGCCCAACCGAGTTTCGAGTGGACAAAGTTCTTCAGCCATTTGACGGGAGCAAGTTCAACTTCACTAAAGTCGGCCAGGAAGAGATTCTATTTCAGTTTGAATCAAGCAAAGACGGTGAAGTCAAGTTCTATCCAAACGCTCCTATTGATGTGGAAAGTTCCCCTAGTGTTGTTGCCATTAACGTAAGTTAACTTGATCACATTGTACATTAAAATAGATATATGTTATCGTTAACATTATCAATAGGTAAGTCCAATTGAATATGGACATGTGCTTTTGATTCCTCGAATTCTCGAGTGTTTGCCTCAAAGGATTGATCATGAGAGCTTATTGCTTGCACTTTACATGGCGTCTGAAGCTGCGAACCCATACTTCCGTTTGGGTTACAATAGTTTGGGCGCTTTTGCTACTATCAATCACCTTCACTTTCAGGTTTAAATCTACCTTGATCTCCGTTACATTTAAATATTTAATCTAGAGTAAAATGCCATTTCGTCCTTGAGGTTTGGCAGTTTTGCGACTTTCGTCCAAATGTTTGTTTTTCCGCATCTGGATCCAATGGGTTTGAAATCTTGCCATTTTCACCCGGCTCGTTAACTCCATCCATTTTCCCCGTTAAGTCAGGGGTATTTCCGGCCTTTTTGTTAACTTAAAGGGCAATTCGGTCAGAGGTATTTTAATTGCTTGTACATAAAGTGAAAAAGACCGAATTGCCCTTTAAGTTAACAAAAAAGAGAAAATACCCCTTATTTAACGTAGAAAAATGGATGGAGTTAACGAGCCAGATGAAAATGGCAAGATTTTAAACCTTTTGGATCCAGATGTGAAAAAACAAACCTTTGTACGAAAGTTGCGAAGCTGGCCAAACCTCAGGGACGAAAATGGCATATTACTCTTTAATCTACTACGTATTATGTGTGTGTGTGTGGGGGGGGGGGGGTGTTATCAAATCTCATATTATCAAGTTTTTTGTAATGATAACAAGAAAATAGGGAGTATATGTTATATGTCTATATGAGATGAAATGTATATGTTTATGCTTATGATATGTTTACTTTCAGGCTTATTATCTCGCTGTTTCCTTTCCGATAGAGAAAGCACCCGTTAAAAAAATCACTGACTTCAGTGGCGGAGTTGTAATTTCCGAGATTCTCAAATACCCCGTTAGAGGTCTTGTGTTTGAGGGTGGGTATTCACTTGAAGATCTATCAAATGCTGTTTCTGATTCATGCAAGTGCCTGCAAGACAACAACATACCTTATAATGTCCTTATCTCAGATTGTGGAACGCGCGTATTTCTTTTACCTCAGGTAAACAAACTTGGTTATCATTATCTATAAACCGGCCTATGTGAGTTGTCACTTGTAACATCCAAATGATCTAACATTTATATATTAATCACTTGGAAAAACAGTGTTATGCTGAGAAACAAGCGCTCGGAGAAGTGAGTTCCGAGCTTCTAGACACCCAAGTGAACCCAGCAGTATGGGAGATTAGCGGTCACATGGTGTTGAAACGGAAACAAGACTATGAGGGTGCCAGCGAGGATAACGCATGGCGACTTCTTGCTGAGGTGTCACTTTCTGAGGAACGGTTCCCAGAAGTGGTAGCCATCATCTTTGAAGCCATCTCATGTGCTGTTATTGAGAACAAGAGCGTGCATGATGAAGACGAGAGAGATCTTGAAGACGTCGATGCCCTTGCTGAGGTGTCGCTTTCTGAGGCAGTTGTTGTGGCTGCGTAGCAAGGATGCCGTGTTCGACACAAGGGTAATTTTGGTATTTTCCAGCTAGTATGTTGTGCCTGAAAAACTCCTACGTTTCTCTATAAGTAACATACATGGGATTAGTTTCTTGTTTTAAGTACTTACACTGTTATAGTGTTACTAGTAATATTCCCGGCGCGCTTCGCTGCGGGCCTTTGGTCATAGTACTCGTAATAGCACTCGACATAACAATCGTTGCCAGTCGACACATGTTTTACATCGATTGAAAACAATAAAAACGAATTCTTATACTGGTACCAGTGTTGTTCGGTAGGTATCGTTTTGTTACGATACCGGTATCGTACAGACACTCGATATAGCTTACGATACCAAAAAAAATACTTTATTAGGTATATAACTTTGTGTTCAATGAATTTTATAGAGCCACGTCGAGAAAACTATAAAAAACAAATGCAATATTGTAACCAATGTTGTTTGGTCTATATGTTCGGTTTGTGATGATAAAAAAAATCAACTATATATTGCTCGTTCGAATAGAACTTTTATCAAATTATACATAATAATAAGCACATGATAACGGTTATAATAAAAATATATACCGATGTTATATGGTACAGTACTGATATTGTTCAGGCAATATCAATAATATTAAAAAAAGAAAAAACATTAAAGGTTAAAGTTAAAGAAATTTATTTAAGGTTAAAGTAAATATAATAGTAATCTATTGTAATACTTAAATGATAAAAGTATAGAAAAAAACTATATATTATCATAAAAATCAATTCAAATTCTATTCGTTGATCACTTTCCAATTATACTTGTTGACATCACGCGTTACGGCGAAACGAAACAAATGATAATGTAAAATAAACGTTATTTGAAAATGAATGTTGTTTAAAAAGCTAAACCATTAGAATCGGTTTAGTTTATAATCGTACCATTTTACGATACCAAATAAATACTCTATTTTAAATACAACTTCGTTTTTTACAAAACTTATACCATAATGTCAAGGGGAAAACATTAACGCACGAAAGTTATTAAAGAGATATCAAATTAATTGATAAAGAAAATACAATTTAAAAACAAATAAAAAAGAATTATTAATAACAAAAAAACAAATGAGAAAGTAACTCTGGTTTTAAAAAAGGAAAAAAAAATATGTTAAATTTAAAATAAATATAATAATAAACTATTATAATATTAAATAATAAAATATTAGAAAGCGATATATATCATTATCAAAATAAAACTCATGCCCACTTCTAATTATATATATATATATAAATATATATTAAATTAAATGTATAAAAGTTTTGAATTGTGGAAAAAAGTTGATATTTGGTCCTGTATTTGGAGTTCATGATTAAGAGCAATAATTGATTCTATTATTTGCTAAATAGTTTTTGTTACCACCCATCATTAACTTGACATTGCTATGCTACAACTACAAGCTACTTTACGCGATAAAATTAGAGATGTTTATGAAAGTTGCGTTATTAACGTTATTGGTACATTAAAAGGAGATAACACAACTGTTCATGGCACCTAAGGAAAGTGGGACCAATTTATTGTTCCAATTCATTATGTTAATGAACAACCTTCCATTGCTGCATGAATCCAAGTCACTCAATTATGTTCAAATTGGGTCCTAGAACATCGACAACTTGTCAACAGGTGGGAGTATGACTCGTAGCCGCATGTTTTTATGACATGAGTGTGTCTTCGTCTTGTCTGTGTTCCTTCATAAAGGGTTGAGTCTCCTTGTCCTATTAATATATATATATATGTAATTGCATCATCTTTGTCTTAACATGACTACGGAGGGCGGGTCGGGTAAATTGACCCTGTTAATGCATTTGACAACTTCATGGAAAGGGTAAAGATGGTGGTGAGAGGTGACCAGCGTATTGTTGTATATTGCAATTTTTCATCACGAATGTACTTTGTCAAAAAATTAATCAAATCACCTTAAGTATATTCTACTATCTTATATGTTAAAATTTTATTATTGTTTGTACATTCTTACCTTACCTTACTTTTAGGTAGGTTTATAGCTTATATAAGTTGGCCTGATTACTTAGTTGACATATTATTAGTAGCATGATGCAAGTCTGCAACATAGATAGACTACTATGTTTGTTTGGATACGTCTTTTTTCTTGATATATGAAGGTGTTGTGAGAAAAGACCAGAAATAATTACTCTAATAAAATTTTAATTTTCATCTTGTTAAACTTGTATAAAGACCCAATAAAGTTCTTATTTGGGGTCTTTCTTTCACCTTCTCTTTCTTTCAATGAACAATGTAATACGTTCAAGACATGTTGTGTTACCAATGTTGCTAGTTTAACAATACCGTAACAACTTATAGACACTATTACACTAACATAAGGCACTGGATGTTTAGATTTTAACAACATTCTTCAATGTAAAACAATGTTGGTTCCCGTTTCGAAATGGAGCTAAAGATGGAGACGTAATTATTTAATATATATATATATAATTGGAAAGTGGTATGAATAGTGATTTTAATTTTATAATAATATATATGATTTTTTAATATTTTATTATTTAATATTTAATATTATAATAGTTTATTACTTTATTATTATATTTACTTTAAGTTTTAACATATATTTTTTCCTTTCTTAAATCATATTTCCTTTATCATTTGGTTTTAATTATTTTTTTTTAAATTATATTTCCTTTCTCAATTAATTTGATATCTCTTTAATAACTTTCGTTCGTTAATTTTTTCGCTCGACATTATGGTATATGTTTTGTTAAAAATGAAGTTGTATTTGGTATCGTAAAATAGTATGATGGTAAACTGAATCGATTCAAATGTTTGGCTTTCTAAACAACATGATTCATCATTTGCTCCGCTTTGCTTCAATGCGCGACATCAACAAGTATAATTGGAAAGTGATCATGAATATAAATTTGATTTTTATAATAATATATATAGTTTTTTACTTACTTTTACCATTTCAATATTATAATAAAGTACTATTAACTTTACTTTAACCTTAAACTATATTTCTTTAAATTTAACTTTTAATAATTTTCTTTTTTTAATATTACTGATACTGTCTGAACAACATCAGTACCATACCGTATAACACCAATATAGTTTTTTTTATTATTAACATCATCGTGTGCTTATTATTATGTACAATTCGATAAAAGTTCTATCTGAACGAACTATATATAGTTGATTTTTTTATCATCACAAAACGAACATATACTGACCAAACAATATTGGTAACGGTACCGTGTTCGTTTTTATAGTTTTCTCGACTGGCGGTATAGAATTCATTGAACACAAAGTTATATTCGCAATAAAGTATTTTTTGGTATCGTAAGCTATATCGAGTGTCTGTACGATACTGCTATTGTAACGGACCGATACCGACTGAACAACACTGATACCAGTACATGTTTCACTTTTATTATTTTCAGTCGATATAAAACACGTGTCGATTGGCAACAATTGTCATGCCAAGTGCCGGTACAAGTATTGTAATGAATTAGACCGATAATGACCAAAGCCCCACAACGAAGTGTGCGATAATTACGCTAGTATATATATATTGTTGACGAAGGCGCGTGAATAGTAATTCTGTTTTTACATTAATATATAGCTTTTTAATATTCTATTATTTAATATTATAATAGTATATTCACTATTACGTTTAACATATTTTTATATTATTATTTTACTTTTGTAAAACCATATTTTCTTTTTCATTATTATTTATTTTTATATTTTTTTTCTTCTTAAATCATATTTCTTTTGTTAATTAGTTTGATATTTCTTTAATAACTTATATTTGTCGAAAGACCATAAAGATTGACTTTATTTTTATAATAACATATAGCTTTTTAATATTTTATTATTTCATATTATAATAGTTTATTATTATATTTAGTTTTAAGTTTTAATATATCTTTTAGTTTTTTAAATCGTATTTCTTTATATATGTCTTTTTGATGTTTTAGTAATTTATTTTCTTTTTTTAAC
This sequence comes from Scalesia atractyloides, assembly GCA_947069175.1. Classification (NCBI taxonomy): domain Eukaryota; kingdom Viridiplantae; phylum Streptophyta; class Magnoliopsida; order Asterales; family Asteraceae; genus Scalesia; species Scalesia atractyloides. The sequence goes on from CAMTDV010000012.1 coordinate 87,579,589, forward strand.
ATATTTCCATTATCAATTAGTTTAAAATTTCTCTAATAATTTACGGTTTAATTTTTTTCTAGACACTTAAGTACGAGCTGTGTTTATTTTTTCCCTCTCATTCCGGTATAAGTTTTGTTAAAATGAAATTGTATCAAATATAATACTTATTTGGTGTCGTAATATATAATGATAAACTAAAACGATTATGACGGTTTACCTTTCTAAACAACATGCTTCATTTTCAAATAACGTTTGTTTTATATTATCATTTGCTTCGTTTCGTCGTAACGTCATCAACAAACCTAGTTATAATAAAATTACCTTACAACTGAGTGTCTCTGATGTGTAATGTTTGCTAGTTCCTATGTCACATACATCGTTTCTGTATTGTATTTATCATTTATCAACAATGTTTTATGCAACATCGATAAATATGTATAATATGAAAAACCTCTTATATACTGTTGTTACAACAAACACAAGACCAAGGACTGTAGCGATATCTCTGGGGTAAAAGGGTTCAAGGTTGTGATTAGCCCAACGCAGGTCGTGGAGCCCCCCACGTTTGTAGCACGTGGAGTTGGATCACTTTGTTATTATTCACTTTGAATTCTGGATTGAAGAATATTCAACACAGAATGTTTATCTTTAGTGAGATAGTATTGTAGTGAGTGTAGAAGAGAACAAGTAAGATGCAAGATCAGAGATCAGGAGTGATCTGGAATACTCCTGTTGAATGACAAGAGACTGTCATTTATAGGGAAATGATTCTCTATAAAGAGAAACCTTTGACCAGTGATCCTTGGCTGCAATGGATGGCTTACCCTTTTTGGTAGGTTAAAGACTTTGGACCTGCAGGTAAAAAATGTGCTCTCCCACATGCTCTGTTGTGGCTGTGTAGGAAAGTTCACACATAAAGTTCATTACAGATGTCTATTCTTGAACCTTTTAACTTTTCAACATTTTAAGCTATTATTTATTAAGGATTGAGTTACCCACGTCATCATATAATTCACTCACTTCCATATCATCTTCCATGTAAGATATCAAACAAGCGGCTCTATAACTACCACCCTAACATACATTATTGTCGATCTCCATACATTAATATCTTGAATGAAAACTGGTTTGAATAAAATATATAGCATATAAACATTTGTCATTCTGAGAAGTTGGTTCAGTGGTAAATGGCTTGCCTTCTCCAGTGGAGACACATGTTTGATTCCCTCTCGGGTCATTTTCGACGGACATATGGATGAAGAGACTAATCGGGGCTTTAATCCCGGGTTCAAATCTGACGCGTGGGAGGGGGGCGAGGGTTTACGGATTCCATCCGGTTCTTATGCATGGGGGGTACGGTCTCATGGCAGTCGAGAAGTCAGCCTTGGACGTAGCCCCGAACAAGATAAGTTTACACGTGAGATTCTTTATCATTAAAATAAATAAACAAGTAAATAAACATCTGTCATTAATGATGCTTTATGCTTTCTGAAAGGTGATATGTGAGACGTAAAAGGTGATATGCATTTTACAAATGTTGTATTAGATTATACGTAATGAACATTATATGAGCATGAAAGAGTTTGATAGCACACCTAACACCATCATATTAGAGGTTGTAGGAGCATTTCTAGAATAATGCCTAATGAGTAGAAAAACATAGAAAATAATGAAAGAGAAAAGGCATTAAGAGGCATCAACTGTTACACATTTTTTGAATGAGCGTTATGATTTTGATGTGACGAAAAATGCCACTTAAGAAGCATTAGCATTAGCATGACCTAACACATGGCCTTAAAGCGACTTAATTGAAAATACACAAAAAGAGACGATCACATAGTATTTAAAAGGTCGTTACATGGGATAAAGAGCCTTACGCTAGATAACATCATCATGTTGTCGTGTAATATCTAACTTTTTTTTCAAACGACAAATGTTATTTTACACGTTCTTAATCAGTGGCATCACATCTATAAACATTACTAGTTATGTGTTTTTTTTTCTATCAAATAACTGTAAAAAAACAATAAGTTTTACACTAGGGACTATAAGTGTAATTTAGACATTACATTACAATGTTTAAAGTGCACAAGCTGAAGTTGGCGGCGAGTTCTTGAACGCGAACCTGTGACTACCGAAGTTCCATCGTTTCAGCAGGTTTTCTCTATCAAGAATCCATTCTCGTTAACACAATATGTATATATTGTGTGTTATTGAAAACGCTAATCGCTTTTGTTAAGTTTTGATGTCAAATTCGACAACATTTAGTATTTAGTCTTCCTTAAATGGATCCTGATGTTGTTGTTTGACAATCTGATAATGAATTAGGACCTTTAATCTGAAAATTTGAAGGCCCATGTGTTTAATTTATTATTATTGAGTGATTTGCTTAATGCCCACCAAGTGTTCGACCTATTGCCCAATGAAAATGGTTCATTGATTATGTCATTTTTATTCCAATATATATGTTCTGCTTTTTGTAATTGTTGTTTTGTCGTAAGACCCATGTCAAGTAGCTATCTTTCATGGGCATTGTGTCCAATTTATCACTAATGAGTGATGTGCTTAATGCCCACCAAGTGTTCGACCTATTGCCCCAATGGAGATGGTTAATTGATTATGTCATTTTTATCTCAATTCATATGTTCTTCTTTCCGTAATCGCTGTTTGATCATAATACCCATGTCAAGCAGTTATCTTTGTTTAGATTTATGATGAATTAGAAACCCACAATAACTGTTTTTCTAATGTTTGCTTTCAGTTGCAGAAGATATGAAGAAAGGGATTCACCCTCAGATGCAATGGATCTCGTACGTGACCCAAAGTGGCCGGTTGATACACGTTATGATGACCAAAATCCACGAGACAGGCAAGGTTTATCACTTTAAAGCAAGAAAACAGATGGCTGAAAGTGTCGGTCAGGTTGCCAAGTTCAAACGTCGTTATGGACAAGCGGAAGAAGCGAAAGATAACGAGACTAAGTGAACCAGTATGTCGCCTTTTATTTTAATTCTAATTTGCACCATAAACATGAACTACATTGGGTTTGTTCCCACATATCTCTTCAGTTTACCTGCATAATCTAATATTTTGTCACATTTGGTAGCATCTTTGTTTCTCTGAATCCAGATACCGTTTGCAAATTTTCATACGGATGTAGCGTTTGATGATATTTTCACCTATTTTGGTTAATAATAGTATTGTCTACTTGTTTGTGGTTTAGTCAATATGTTGACTTTTAAGATCCCAGTCAAGTAGCTAATTGGGCTTAGATTAGGCCCACTGTTTAGGGCCCATATTGACCCATAAACTCTCTTTCAATGTTGTGTGAATATACGGTTGTAACGGTTAGAGAGTAGGCTATAAGTTTTGCTTCAATCACATGAAATGTATAAAGCATAAAAAAGTCTTTGTTAAGACACCCAAACCACAACTTATAAAGCAATGAAAAACCTTTCTTTAACATATTAATAATCATTACCCCTCGCGCAACAGCACATACGCAACCCGAAAGCCATAAAATACTCGCCCGTAAGAAAAACATGACACCACTCGTGATACTCAACCCGTTATCCTATATATATCATTTCACAATCTGTAAACCTTTGTAAAACTAATGCATCCTGCAAATGGTTCGATTAAAATGTATTCAAATCACTTTCTTGGTTCTTGTTCTGCTGGTTTTGAATATCGTGCAAACTGAAGGCCACAAGCACAACCGAATCCAGGTGGTGGGTTTGGGTCTAAATGTCACAAATGGGTCACAAGCGGTGGTGCCATGGGTTAGGCGAGTTAGGCACCAAGCCGTCGGGTGTGCGGATAGACCCTGGATTTGTAATTCGGTGGGTTTCCATCTCCGGTTAGAAGAAGGTGTTGTGGAAACCGTTGTGTTGAGGTGACCTCAGATGTGAACAACTGTGGAGTATGCGGGATTCGGTGCCCGTTTAACTGGCAATGTTGTCGAGGTGTATGTACCGATATCAATATTAATCCATTTAATTGTGGACGATGTTTCAATCGATGCCCATTTTTGACCTTTTGCACCTTTGGTATGTGTGGATATGCGGGGCCTTTCCCTCCATTCCCGCCCCGACCACCGAAACCGCCATTCCCGCCCCGACCCCCTAAACCACCATTCCCGCCCCGACCCCCTAAACCACCATTCCCGCCCCGACCTCCTAAACCACCATTCCCACCCCGACCCCGAAACCACCATTCCCTCCCCGACCCCCGAGGCCACCATTTCCGTTTCCCCCCAAACCCCCAAAGCCTCCTAAAGGACCCGAGCTCCCGCCTGAAGGTCCACCGTTAGTTGATCAACCTCCAGTTATTGGCAGTCCACCGCCGGTAGATGAAGGCGGTGAACCACCTCCATCAGATGTCCAGCCACCGCCGTGATAAGTTATTTTGGGTCTGATGTGGTCAGTATGCTATCGCCATGATGGAGTTATGGTTTTAATTCATGGCATAATATAAATAAAGATAATTATTATGTAAATTTGTGTATGGTTATTGTTCATTTGTTTGGCGATTAATTATTTAATAAACTATTTATTTGATTATATGACTAGTTGGCTACATATGCTTATATCGGTTTTTACAGTTGAGCTTACGATCTAAACCTGTTAGCGCGCTCGGATACTTTTGCATGTTTGTGTCGTACAATACAGTGCGTATTGCCATATTATACAGTTAGTAGTAGATGCGGCGGTGTCATGTATTTCGGATCTCTGCGAATTTTTTTTTTTAACATATTACTAAAGTTCTAACGATAATGTATGTTTTCTATTGAGAAAGACACATGTTGGTAACTACATAAATAGTATCTCGGTCCACAAAGGGATATACTCGTGAACCTGGTTAGTAATGTATAACAGGTATAACATAGGGTTTTATAATAGTGTATGAGATTGAGATTACCAAAATTCGTCTTGTATCAGGCCCATTGGCCATTGCCATATCTAGGAGATAGAATCCTCGATCAATTTTAGTTCAGAGATATAATAATCAATATAGCTATAGGAAGTTCAACTTACGTATTTTGTATAATCGTATTTATAAATCTTTATAAAGTTTTAGTTTAGAATGATATAATCCTTATAAAGTTTTAGTTTAGATATGATATAACGTGGTTAACTCATATACAACTTGTTTTTAGCCTCATCATTAAATATTTTTAGATCGTCACTTTATCGTTAAACTTGGCATAAAAGAAAAGAGGAAGATTAACTATCCTTAATCAAGTTTCTTGTTTTTATAATCAGGGGTTTGGTGTGACATCTTGTTTGTGTAAGACGTTTCAACCCCTTTTTTTATAAAGTTGTAATTTCTTGTTTTAAGATCAACAATAACAACTAATAAAACAAATTGTGTGTTATATAGATTTATATAGCTGGCTTATAAATACATATCAAGAAATAAGAAAGTAAAACGCGTAATAAACGTTTTGGCGGTTTATGAATAACAATGATTTGTTTAAATTACTTTTGCAATTTATAGACACGATGATTAGCTTGAGTGTTTGTGTAAGTCACGTTTTTTTTACGTTTTTTTTTGAAACTCAATTGATTAATTATCTTATATATCCACCGTCCACCTCCCCTCCACTTACCCTTTCTCGTCATTCTAACCATGTGTTCATCTGTTCTCGTCAGCGGATGGCTCAATAAATTTTGTATGGGGTCATGAATTTTTGGGATCTGTTGACTATCGTTATATATTAAAATTTTCGATCCGGTTTAATATAGATCGAGTCGGGTCACGTCAGAATGATATTTAGATGTTAAGGCTTGATGGTGTAGAATAAAGGCCACATGCTAGTTAAGACAACAAGTCAACGCCACATAGACAGCGGGACTTTAAAGCCCCCACCCACTCACTAGATTCGTGTGAAATATAACCCCTTTAACTATCAATAAAAAGAAAAAAAAGGAAACAAGAAAATGGGTGATTGAAGGAAAGGAAAAGAGGGCTCACACATGCATGGATGGCGCTTGTTATTGGGCTGACAGAAGGACCTTTGACGCCCCCTTTAACTAAAGAAGGGTGGTACAGTACAGAAGGCATTAAGTAGCTTTATTGGGTGAGGTGGATGGAGACGCTGCTCCATACCCCTAGCCTTATATTTGTGTTTAATCATGCTTGGTGAGTTGATTTTGGACCAAAAGGGCTGTCATTGTCTCCCAATCTTTCTTCTCGATCATTCTCTCTCTCTCCCTCTCTTTCAAGAGAGTGATTTGTGTAAAATTATTTCCATATAACCCCCTCTTCTAATTAGTTTTTTATTTATCTCCTTTAACCACTCTAATTATAAATGTAAACTTTTCTCTTAGAATTTCTTGAATCCTTTACACACATTTATATTTTCACCATATACATATATAACATAAATTTTTAGGGATGTTACAAAAGGTGAATTAAGTTTAAGTTTTAGGCAAATTAAGTTTTAGTGAAAACCGAACTGAAATGTGTGAAGAAATGAGGTTTTTTGTTTAGGAAATGGACAGGGACGACGAGTACGTTTTATCACCGATGAACTTGAGTTTATTTTCAGAAAAAAAAGTTTACGATATAGTTTCGTTTATACATTTTCTGAAAACCAAAAAACCTGACTTTTATTAAAAAAGCACAAAAATCAATAAAAAATATCGTCTGTTTTTTAATGTTTGTTATTGATTATGTACTATAATTTATATTTTTGAATATTAAGTAATTTATACAAATTAACAAATGGTGTAGCCCCAAAGTTCACCGGCCTAGTGGTAGGGTGACTTGGGTTCTTTAATGGATACTCAAGTCCAATCCCTACTTGTGTCACTTTCGTAGATAAGGCAATGATAGATAGAGCCTAGCCTCCTTGTAGAGGTGTCAGGCTCTATCCTGAATCCACACGGGTTTTCGTCCCATCGTGTGTTACGCTAGAGAATTTTGCACTTGTGGTGGCACAACTACTGTCAAGTGGCAGCCGACGGTATGGTTTCTCGGGGGAACGCCCAAGCCAAACTCTGAAGCCAGCGTGAGCCCAGTTAAGACAACATGGTTTGACCCGAGTGGGGCAACGAGACTCTCCAATTTAGAGACTGTAGTAGCCTAATACAAGAAAGTCGCCGTTAAAAAAATAGTGTAGCCCCAAAAGTTTAGATCTAAGTTTGTAACAATTAATTGACAATTACCTAACAAAATATTAGGCCCAAAAATTTAAAGCTTGAATAGCTAACCATAAAAACTGTAACCTAACTAAGGCCATTGTGAAAACAAAAAATTAAAACCACCCGTCTTCGAAAGTTATAAAACAAATTTTCAGTTTGATTTGAGTTTAAACTCGACCCATAAACACCCTAGAATTTAGAAGTATAATTAATGGATATGTGAGTTAGCGTAAAAGAATATGAATTCATATGCCCCTTATATATTTTTCCAATTTCAAGATAAATATGAATAAAAGAAATATGTATCATAGCATTCAGAATTAATCCTCTAACTCCATCTCTATAGTTACAATACAAAATATTTTTTCTCTTTTTTTAATTAAATAATATTTTTTATAATTTATCATTACCTTTTATCTTTTCTCTACTTACAACCACTTTAAAAAATATTAAAAAAAATACAAATATGAAGAGCATCTTCATCAAATTTACTAATAAATAATAATTTTTTCTCCTTTTTCTTTCCTCTACTCACAACCATTTACAACCACTCTAAAAAATATAGATGTTACACTCACATAAATATATAAGATCATTGTGAATGCTCTCAGAATATGTAATTTTTCAAGTTGATATCTAAATCGAAAAAAAGCATGTTGGAATTTTAGGCCCGTGGGTGTGGAGCGTGTCCCCGGTCGTGATGATCCGTCAACACCGCCGCAGGGGCCCGACACGTTGGTTTCGTCGGCCATGAGAGAAGGAGACGGAGCTGTGTGTTTGTTACATATCAAACAAGATAAGTCAACCCAAAAGACTAGTGTGTTAGTAAGAGAACCCATTTGGTATATAAACCTCATGTTAGTTGCCTATACAATCAATGTGAGACAAATCCCATACCTTGCAATGGTTACAGTCCATTATAATGTTTGACCAGGGAAGGCTCATCACCGTGCCTTAGACCATACTTAAGTGATATGATAACCCGATGACGTGACTGCTTACATGTGAGATGATACCACCTCACACCGACTGGCTAAATTCATAGATTTTAGACCTGTGGCCCTATCCAAAGTCACGCATGGTCACCCCAATAACACTCTACATACATAGATTCTCGTGTTCTTTTGCCCTAAATCTCCATTTAAGCTCACTATATCTCAATCCACCTTTCCCTATTTATTCGTTCGTTGTACCTTTTTCTGCAAATCAATTTACAGAGGCCATCACCAGTTAGTGATCGCAGGTAGTTTCTCATCTTCCTTCTCATTGTTGATTCTTGATTCAAGTTTCATAAGTGAATCTACTTTGATTTTAAGTGAGGATATTGATTTTTATTGTGTTAAAATATTATTAAAAAAATAGCTTGTATTTGACTTTTAAGCCATACGAGATATTAAGAAAGCATGAAATTAAGATGTATTATAAAAAAAAATTAGCCTGTAAATGAACGTAACCAAACTTTCAGTGAATCTTTTGTGAACTGTTCGACGGGAAGTTGGTTCAGTTAAGTTAAATGAATGAACATGTACAGATGTCTCGTTTGTTAGTTTACTGTTTATTAAGTTTGTTCGTTTACATTCATTTATACATTTATTTAAACTTTTTAGGCCATTACAATTTATTCCATTTTATTATTTTTTTAGGCCCAGCAAATTGGTGCTCATTGAATTATGTTTGTTCATATGTTTTTAGTTATGTCTATTCGTTTGTGTTCGTTAACGTTCGTTTATACTATTAATATTAATTAACGAACACGAGCTAGAGAACCACCTGGTTTTATTGTTTGTGTTCAATTGTTTGCTCGGTTAAGGTTAAACGAACGGACACGAACATGCCCATTTCATGTTCGTTCGGTTAATTTACAAGTCTAAATCATGCTATACGGCTATACACGTAATTCATTGTCCTAACTCCCCTAATGAGATAAAATCATGTAACAGGAACAAGTTTATGTTATAATAAATACTCAAGTTTCAATATTGTTTCATTGTTTTGATTTTTTTTAGAGTTAAATGCTTGGTTGGTCCCTGTGGTTTGCAAATCTTGCAGACTTGGTCCCAGTGGTTCACTAATTACACACTTGGTCCCAGTAGTTTCAAATTTTGCACTCGGGTGGTCCTTACCACTAACCTTTGTTAGATTTCTCAGTTAAGTATATGCAAAATTACTATATTACCCTCCTTCACAAACCTGCAACCTCCACATCCACCTTAAACCCACCACCACCTCCACCGTCAACTGACCACCACCACTGCAACAATCACCGGAAAGGTTAGAAGAAGGAGGTACACCGAAACCGAAGGGGTGTTGAGGCGGTATTCTCAGCGGCTTCAGTCGTCTTCTCCGGCGCTCCGGCAAGTTGCAGGTTTTTTGGCGGCGTTTGTTTCCATCGCTGATTTCTTATTTGCTTTGCCGCATCTATCTAACCGGTAGCTTGCAGTTCGTTTAGATCTGAAATTTGTTTCAATTGTTTGCAGAATTCTCGAAATTAGTTGTTGGGCTATTGGTTTCATTGTGAAGGTTGATGTTCATATGGCTATTAGTTTCGTTGTGATGGCATTCGTATGGTTTTTTGTTTGCATTTAAAATCACTTTGATTTGTTGGCTCAGTATCATACAAAAACATTCTATGCCATTGTAGTCCAGTTAAGATTCATTGTTTAACATATATCTTCAAGCATCATCGAAGATCTGATCGAAGCAGGGCTCCTCACTTTCAATTCAGCAAATAAAAAATCGAAACTTTATTCAAACCTCAAATTAGAAACAAAAAATCAAACAAACCCATCTTAAAAATTGTCCAAGATCGGCAATTTTTTGTTAAGATTTAGAAACAAATCAAGAAACAGAGTTTGTTTCCTCTGTTCCTCTGTTTCAGATTGTTCAACAAAATTATCCAAAACCCAAATCAAAAATGGGAAAACAACAAATACCCATTATATGACTCAAATCAATTCAATTAACAACAAAAAACCAAACAATTTGATGATTTTTTTTTGAATTTTGAACGAATTTTACCTGTACATGAAGATGTCTCACGTGCCAAGCACAACGAATGTCGAAATTGGTAGGTAAGGGGAGATGATCGTCGATGTCGAAATCGAGAAACTGACTCCAGTCCCAGATTGAAGTGGAGGAGTCGTCGATTGAGTCCATGGTGAAAGCCGGAGGAGATGGTTTCAGCTCGCTAATATCCGTCTCACAACCCGAAACCTGACATCTCGAACCACCACTCGACTTCCTCACCGTAACCACCGCCCTCTTCTTCTTATTTGCAGCCTCCTCCTCCGCCTGCGCCTCCGCCTCCGCCGCCAGCTGCGCATCAAGCTCCGGACACGCACAAGGTACCCTTCCCGCCAAAAAGTTAGGGCACGCCGGACACGCACAAGGTACCCTTCTCGTTCTCTTCCTCTCTTTCGTTTAACTGGGGGGCAGCTGATTTGTGAGGTGAATAAGAAAAGAGGGGAAGTGAAGGGTGTTGCGTGGAAGAGGGAGGAGGATGGTAGTGGTGAGGTGGCTCGCCGGAGTGCCGGCCGGAACTGACTCCGGTCATCAGAGAAGAAAGGGGGCAGGGGGGGGGGGGCTGCGTATGCCAGTTTATATTTTTCTTATTTTTATTATTTCAAGGGTAATATAGTAATTTTGCATATACTTAACTGAGAAATCTAACAAAGGTTAGTGGTAAGGACCACCCGAGTGCAAAATTTGAAACTACTGGGACCAAGTGTGTAATTAGTGAACCACTGGGACCAAGTCTGCAAGATTTGCAAACCACAGGGACCAACCAAGCATTTAACTCTTTTTTTTATAGTGGTTTAAGTTTAATGACCCAAATGAAACAATTATGAAACTTGGTTATTATTTAGTGACCTTTTCCTCTAACTGCAGGCTTAACTTGAAAAGAGTAATCACTATATAAGGAACCAAGATTTATATCTGTTCCATTTAGATAACTTATTATTTAGGAACGATTATAAAACTTGAGTGATTTTCATAGTTAGAAAATAGTTTGAGTGACTTTAGTGGAACATTAAAGAAACTTGGTTACTATTAGGTGACGTATTTCCCTTATACTACAAGTGAAAATGGAAATTGTTGCGCCTTTGACGGCCTGCTAAATTGATGTCAGCGTCTTATATGAATTTAAATTTGGAAAATACAAGGTTGGGGATAAAATCCCAAATGTATATTCTTTTATTCTTTTCATTATTTGTATACCTTCAAGAAATATCAATAGTTGTAAGTATATAGATATGCATATAAATGTATAATCACAAATTTGTGAATAAATTATATAGGTGAAAATCAACTCAAGACAATGTCATCTTGTGCATTTTCGACGTCTACATTGCGTGAGGCGCTGCCAAATCATGAATCCGTATGCAAAAAACCAAGTGAATTCAAGAAAAACTGCATTTCGGCTGACGTGTCGCATCTGAAGCTGACCTGGCGTAACTCGATGACATGGAAACAAACTGGAAGTAGACTCAAATGCAGGGCACTAGATGTTAAAAACACCGATGCTTTCTTGAAAGGGCGATTGTTTCAGCTTGATGATGTGATTGAAGCACAACAGTTTGATAGAGAGATTTTGAGTGCTATATTCGAAGTGGCACGTGAAATGGAAACGATTGAGAAAAAGTCACGTGGGAATCAGATCTTAAAAGGCTTTTTAATGGCTACTCTTTTTTACGAGCCTTCGACAAGAACCAGGCTTTCGTTTGAGTCAGCGATGAAGCGGTTGGGTGGTGAAGTTTTGACGACAGAAAATGCGCGTGAGTTTTCATCTGCTGCGAAAGGAGAGACGCTCGAAGGTAATGTTAAGTGGTCCTTGGGTCGGTTAATGGGTCAAAATAGGTTTGGGTTAGTATGGGCTGAAACATGTCGGGTTGACGAGTACACAACCTTCATTTTTAGTACTTTTTTATTCATAATTAATGCATTAATTTATAATTACAGTGAGTGAGAAACAATATTATTACACTTGTAATATGAATCTTCGAATAAAACGAGTTAGGAGGTTGAGTACTTGAGTAGTTGACTAGTTGAGTGACAAAAGATAGATGTTGGAAAAAACTTTCAATTTGTTCGGTGGGATCCCTTTGTAAATAATTTTTAATTTATTAAAAAAATGAGTGGGTTGGGTAACAGTTAAAAACAGTTCGGGTTGGAACTGGTCATCTTCTAGTATGGACTCGTAGGGTCGGGTTGTGCTGACCCACACACGCTTTAGTGTCCAGTTCTAAAGCCTTTTTTAATTTTTAATTTTTTATAAATAGTCATTGCATTAATTTTGTTGACGCACACACTTTTTTCTCCTTTTTCATGTTTTTTTTAATAATGATTGAGATAGTTATGAATACAAAAACAATATTATCATAACAGAAATCTTGAGTAAAATGATTTAGGAGGTTGTATGCATTAGAAATAGACTTTGGAGAGCTTTCAACCCATTTCATGTTTAGCCGTTTTTTTAACTTTATATGTTTTAGATAACATACAACCCTAATGAACCCTTTTGAGGTTATAGATTATTTGTCCATTATCTAGAATTTTTACGGATAGTGTGTAAACTATGCTTACAAAAACAATACTACCATAACAAAAACAATAATCTATATCTCTGAATAAAATGAGTTAGAAGGTTATGTATTTGTATGTGTCAAAAATAGACTTTTACGACTTTCTAGGCACTAGTTCCTTTTTAAGCTAACTTGCTTTTATTCCACTCGTTTGAGATATAAAAAAACAGAAATCAAGTCAACCCACTAATAAGCAAATGGGACGAAATTGTCACCTTCATATCTTTCAAACCCTTTTGTTTTGATACGCGTTTAGATACAATAAGGACGGTTGAAGGGTATTCGGACATCATTGTAATGCGCCATTTTGAAAGTGGTGCTGGTAGAAGAGCGGCATTAACAGCTAATATTCCCGTTATTAACGCTGGTGATGGACCAGGACAGCATCCTACTCAGGTATACCCTGTAAAAGCATAGATTTTCTTGTGATTTTTTATTACATTTCATCATGAAAAAATACCTTAAAACATAAAAGAATGAGTAAAACGTCAGTTTCGTCTCTGATGTTTGGCCAGTTTTGCGACTTTCGTTTAAAGGTTTGTTTTTCCTCATCTGGTACAGAAGGTTTGAAATCTTGCCGTTTTCATCTGGCTCGTTAACTCCATTCATTTTTCTCCGTCAAGTCAGTGGTATTTTCGTCTTTTTTGTCCTATTTGAATACTTGTACAGTTGTACATTATGTTGAATGCTTGTACATAAAGTGAAATAGACCTAATTGCCTTTTCAGTTAACAAAAAGATGAAAATACCCCTGACTTAACGGAGAAAAATGGATGGAGTTAACGAGCCAGATGAAAACGGCAAGATTTCAAACCTTTTGGATCCAGATGCGTAAAAACAAACCTTTGGACGAAAGTCGCAAAACTGGCCAAACCTCAGGGACGAAAATGGCATTTTACTCTAAAAGAATTCAGTATTATGTTCGCTTTGAATGTACTGGTGAGATCGTTTTAGTAATGTAGTTAAAAAAATATATGTTGTCTAATAATCACAATCGACATGCGTTTACTTTTTATATTTGGATTACTCATTTTGATTCTATGTTGTGGTAAATGTAATAGGCTCTTCTTGATGTGTACACTATTGAAAGAGAGATAGGAAAGTTGGATGGAATTAAAGTTGGTCTAGTAGGTGATCTTGCTAATGGCCGTACCGTTCGATCCCTTGCGTATCTTTTAGCCAAATACAATGATGTGAAAATCTACTTTGTTTCTCCAGAAGTTGTTAAAATGAAGGTATGCACTTAATAGATCATAGCCTTATGAAAAGTCAACGACAATGTCAAGTGAATGGGCCGATTCAGGCCGTGTTTCAGTTTCATTCAATAGTCAACGGGTTTAATAACAATATTTTTGAAAATGAAGTGGGTCAAATGGGTACAAAGTCATCCAATTTATGTTTTTATTAAAATAATGTTTTATATAATCATATTCAAAGCTAATTGTTCATAATAAATTGAGTAAATTGCATTTTACATCATTTAAGTTCGAGCAAATTGCAGGCGTTGTCCTTTAACTAATGAAATTACACTAGATGTCTTTTATTTTATAGTTTCTCATCATGCGGTGTCCTTTTGCTCTAACGCAATTAACTTTTTGTGCTAACTCTTAACATGTTCACTCACATGAGGGTATAATGGTCATTTTCACTTAAAATATATCTTCTTCTCGAACTTTCACGGGCATTTTTTTGTTTTAGTTATTAAGCGAAAATGACCATATGCCCTCATGTGAATAGCACGTGTCAAAGAGTTAACATAAAAATTAACTCGGTTAAGACAAAAGGACACCGCATGATGAGAAACTGTAACATAAAGGACATTCGGTGTAATTTCGTTAGTTAAATGACAGCGCCTGCAATTTTGCTAAAACTTAAAAGACGTAAAATGCAATTTACCCTAATAAATTTGCTCAAGCGTGCTGGTCAACCCATGTCTTAAGTATCCTGTTTAGACCCATAACCCAACCCGCTCCCACCTCTACTTACAATATTTTCTAGATTCTTGAATTATGTGCCTATTTAATTGTTATTAACTTTTTGTGCTAACTGTTAACATGTTCACTCACATGGGGGTATAATGGTCATTTTCACTTAAAATATATCTTCTTCTCGAACTTTCACGGGCATTTTTTTGTTTTAGTTATTAAGCGAAAATGACCATATGCCCTCATGTGAATAGCACGTGTCAGAGTTAACATAAAAATTAACTCGGTTAAGACAAAAGGACACCGCATGATGAGAAACTGTAACATAAAGGACATTCAGTGTAATTTCGTTAGTTAAATGACAGCGCCTGCAATTTTGCTAAAACTTAAAAGACGTAAAATGCAATTTACCCTAATAAATTTGCTCAAGCGTGCTGGTCAACCCATGTCTTAAGTATCCTGTTTAGACCCATAACCCAACCCGCTCCCACCTCTACTTACAATATTTTCTAGATTCTTGAATTATGTGCTTATTTAATTGTTATTAACTTTTTGTGCTAACTCTTAACATGTTCACTCACATGAGGGTATAATGGTCATTTTCACTTAAAATATATCTTCTTCTCGAACTTTCACGGGCATTTTTTTGTTTTAGTTATTAAGCGAAAATGACCATATGCCCTCATGTGAATAGCACGTGTCAGAGTTAACATAAAAATTAACTCGGTTAAGACAAAAGGACACCGCATGATGAGAAACTGTAACATAAAGGACATTCAGTGTAATTTCGTTAGTTAAATTACAGCGCCTGCAATTTTTCTAAAACTTAAAAGACGTAAAATGCAATTTACGCTAATAAATTTGCTCAAGCGTGCTGGTCAACCCATGTCTTAAGTATCCTGTTTAGACCCATAACCCAACCCGCTCCCACCTCTACTTACAATATTTTCTAGATTCTTGAATTATGTGCTTATTTAATTGTTATTAACTTTTTGTGCTAACTCTTAACATGTTCACTCACATGAGGGTATAATGGTCATTTTCACTTAAAATATATCTTCTTCTCGAACTTTCACGAGCATTTTTTTGTTTTAGTTATTAAGCGAAAATGACCATATGCCCTCATGTGAATAGCACGTGTCAAAGAGTTAACATAAAAATTAATTTGGTTAAGACAAAAGGACACCGCATGATGAGAAACTGTAATAAAGGACCTTCAGTGTAATTTCGTTAGTTAAATGACAGCGCCTGCAATTTTGCTAAAACTTAAAAGACGTAAAATGCAATTTACCCTAATAAATTTGCTCAAGCGTGCTGGTCAACCCATGTCTTAAGTATCCTGTTTAGACCCATAACCCAACCCGCTCCTACCTCTACTTACAATATTTTCTAGATTCTTGAATTATGTGCTTATTTAATTGTTTTACTGGTTTAAAAATGGGCCCGTAGGACGACATTAAGGACTACTTAACATCAAAAGGAATCAAATGGGAAGAAAGTGCAGATCTAATGGAAGTGGCATCCAAATGTGACGTTGTGTATCAAACTCGCATCCAACGAGAGCGATTTGGGGAAAGAGTTGATCTTTATGATGAAGCCCGTGGCAAATACATTGTCAATCGTGATGTCTTGAGTGTAATGCAAAAGCACGCAGTGGTCATGCATCCTCTTCCAAGGCTTGATGAGGTAAGCGTGAATCGTTAAAAAATAACAGGCTATTTTTTGTTTTTCTTAAAGCTCAAATTTCAAATATATACTTTTGAATTTCACAATACCATTTCTCACCCTTTCAAAACACTTGAAGAATGTTATCTTTACTCAAATAGTAAATATGATGTTTTTGGTGTTTTGAAAGGTTATATATGATATTTTAATCTTTTAAAAGGATACGTATGAAATTAATCCTAAACATAAATTTGGGTATGCAACACAAATTCAGTCACAATTTTTCACTTTTAGTTGTTTACATTACAAAACAATTAAGAAAAACATTTATTTTGGTATGCATTTGCATATGTCCATATTCATCTCAGTCCCGCTATAAATGGGTTGATTCATGTTATATTTGACCTCTATCGGATGGGTGCGCTGTAAATAATAAGTTAAAAGGTAACTGGTCAACCGGTCGAAAAAGTTGAAATTGAACTTTAGGGTATTTAAATTGTTAGAACCTCTTTAGATCACTTGTATCCAAAAGTATTAGACAAGTATTTTTATCGTATAGTTATGGTAATCCTATTTATTACATTGATTACTGATTAGTTGTATAATCAAGAAAAAGAAACAAAAGATGTTTGCAGGTCAGCCCTACCCATCCAAACCCGTAATGGGAATTATCCGTTTTCAAAGGTGGTTTGTTTATTTGATGATGCAAACAATGACATTCGTCTTATTGATCATATGTAGATCACAGTGGAAGTAGATGATGATCCAAGAGCCGCTTACTTCAGACAAGCAAAAAATGGACTCTTTATTCGAATGGCTTTGTTAAAGCTCTTGCTTCTTGGTTGGTGATGATGATTCAAATTTTGAAAATTGCAGGAATAATGTTGGTATGAAAGATGCATGAATTAGATCAATCAACGCTTTTTTTTGCATGGATGTTAATTGCATTCATATGTGCTATAAATTTTGGACCAAATAGACATATGATAAGCTTCCGAGACATCATTTGTGCTATATGTCTTCTTATGAGTGTTAGTTATAACGATTTGATTTTTATCAAGGTTGGAGAACTCGCTAATCGCTAGTCGGCCGGTGAGGTCGGGGACTAGCGACTACTCGGGATTAATCGGATCGGGTTTTTTACATGTAATTTTTAGTTTTATGAATACATATACAAATTTTTATAGGTAAATATTTCAAGTAGCTAGGTTTAACTCTTATTCAACTTATTTTTAAGTATACATGATTAATTGTTTGAATTCACATGGTTTGGTTGGAAACTGGCCAGAATTTAGAGGTTGTGGTCGGAATATACAGGTATTTTGCCGGAATCTGGCCAGAATCGCCGATTTTTGGCTGGCCGACTAGGTCCGTCGTCGCCTAGTCGCGATTTTTACAACACTGATTTTTATAATGAAAGCTTAACCAGGGTTCAAAGTGCATGGAAATATATTCAATTGTAAGTATTTATTGTAGTTTTAGAATTGCGCTTCTTTTTGATATAATGCTTATACTGTAATAAAAAAGCTGTAAGGTTATATACAATTTGTTATAAAATGTTTGAAAAGGTAATGAAATTAAAATACAAGTTTTATGTAAAGCTACATACATTTTCATATAGTAGGTCTATTAAGCTGATGATATTAAAAGATAAGTAAAGTTGATGAAGTTAAAAGAAAAGTTTTAAAGCACTTCATAGCTCTTACCACATAAAGACATTATGAATAGTGATTTCTAGGAATTAAAACAACAGTCTACTATTTAAGCATGAGCTTTTTAAGTTCTGCTATAGCCCCTAAGAAGTTACTATATAACCATTTCATATTTACTTATCATTCTTTTAAACAAAATGTTTCTCATCAACCCTTTACGTTAAAGGCAAGCTCTATTCTAACTTTAAAAGCTTTGTCATTAGAACCTCTCAGCTAATAAGATTTACCATTCAAACGCTATTTTTCCATATGTTTATTTTTTAATATTTTTTTATCCAATTATATTCTGACAAGTGTCTGAATAATAACATTTTTTCTCATCGCTCATAACTTCTAAAATATTACGCTTTAAAAAATTCTAAATATACGTTGTGACGTGTTTATTTATCTATGTTTTATTGTAAGTTTCGTTCAAAACAAAGTTGTTCATGATAACATATAAATTATCGAAGCATAGATGAACAAGTCATGTCTTTTAGGGTTTTTTCTTGTTCTTTTTAGGTTCTTTTTTTAATTTACATAGTTTTAAACTATATAGATAGCTTTTAAACTATTTTAAATTTTATAGTAAGTAGATAGTTTTTAAATTATTTTAAATTTAATTATTAGTTTGTATTTTCATTTTTATCTATGTTTCCATATAAACTTTGTTCAAAATTGACCCGCCACTACATGCCTGTTTTTATTAACGTTTCAGCGTGAACTCTTTTCGTGTGGTTAATACTAAGGTATTTTAAATTATAAAATAAATAGCTAATTATAGTATTTGAATTTTTATAAGTAGTTTTTATCTTATTTTTATCTACGTTTTCATATAAACTTTCTTTAAAGTCCTCCGCTACGTGCTTTCGCGATGTTAATATTAATGTCAAAATTCGTCAAAACCAAGCGTTACAGGTTTAACACCTCTGGGGACGGACTTACCATGTTGGTAGGGGCAACCCCGCTACCCCTCCACGTTTCATCGGTAGTTTAATTTTTTTGACGTCTTTTCGATTCCGCTACCTCTTTAAAAATATGTTACGCTATTTGAAGCCCAAGGCCGTTCAGCGGTTGGATCGGTATTTTCAAATTGATGCAAGATTGATGGTAGATTTGAAGAAGATTCGCTGAAATTGGTAGATCTGAAGTGATAGTGGTGAGTTTGGAATCACGATAATGCATTTGGAGTGAGCAAAAACAAAGCCATGGCCTTTTGCGGTGACTGTGAGAAAGAGTTGGTGAAAGTTGTGAAACAATATCTTGAAGAAAACCAAAATCTCGTTCAAAACATCTGAAACATATGTCAAAGGAAATTTAAAAGGCTTACAGTACTATTTAGTAGGTTTTGACTTTTTATATTTTAGTTTCATATTTTTAAGTTTTTTATTCTTTTTTTTCATCTGTATACCCTACTTTGCGCTATGTTCAAGGTCGACTACTCGACCGCTATTAGACCGTGTCTATTAATATGTGGGAAACAAATGGAATCCATAAACCCTTGCCTCCGTCAGGTTCAAACCTCAGACTAAAGCTTTGATTCGTCTCTTCACCCAGATGTACATCGAAAATAGCTCAAGCGAAAATCAAACCTGGATTTCCACTAGAAAGAGCAGATCAATTGACTCCTGAACCAAATTTTTAGGAGTTAAGTTTTTTTATTGTATAAAATTGTTTATACTTTATAATTTCTCTATTTTTATTACCTGTTAAATAGAAAATAATTTATTATATATCCGGTTCTTAAATTTGGTTTAACCGGTTCGACCGGTCCAATCAGTAAATCAGTTAGATGACCGATTTAATGTTCGATCCAGTTCTGAAAATATTACATCTAATTTCTAAAATACCCAACAAGTAAAATACCCAATACCTCTCATGAAACCCAACGTCTTATTAATAATCTTTTTAAACAAAAATTCCAAGAAAATGATGATTTGGTTCCAACTTTGATAGACCAACTATTGGTAATTATCATCCTAATCAATTGGATAAGCAAATTCAAGAATTTGGAAACCGATTTAGTGAGGTCTCAACTAGTTTAATAGATTATATGCCGGGTTTAAATCCTTGTGACTCGTTTGCTAAGTTTGACATATCTAAGATAATGACATTTTCTAAGATGTATCTGAATGATTTTACAAAAGAAGAAAGATGGCGTCTTTCGAGTGATCTGTGGTCTTTTTATGACACTTCAAGGGAAGATAATACATTTGCAAAATTGAATGGATTGAGTTACTTTGCTCGTGTAATGGTAGAAACCGAAAAATATGATACTTTTCCTTTTATTTATCGAACATTGAAGCTAACATTGGTTTTATCGGTTGCAACCACAACCGTTGAAAATGTTTTTCTAAAATGAAGCTTATCAAGACGGATTTGAGCAATCGAATAGGTGATGAGCATTTGAACACTGCTCTAATTTGTTCAATCGAAAAAGAAATTTTTATATTGTATGTGTTTAGATTTATTTATTATCATGCCACTACTTTTGTTTGTTTACTGAAGTATATTGAAATTATTTTTTGAACGCTACTCCTATAAGTATTTTCTAGATCCGCTACTGACACCCCACTTACCTTTATAAGTGATCACTTTAGTGCACTTCATGCATCAACATTTTAATACACTTAATGCGATTATTAAGATCAACATTTTAATACATTTAACTTTAATGTAACTATAGCAATCAAAATTCAAAACTTTATAAAATTCTATAAACTTCATAAATTCACGACATACTCTTTAATACACGTCCCACACAATCCACCATGTATACATGCTTGGTGACTTAGTGACCACGTAGTGTGAACTACAAGGGGACGACGTGTACAATTTTATACCTCAAGGACAACTTCTTAAACTAAATGTAACACATACCATAATGTTATTTAATAAAACACATTATTTCAATAAGATGGTCCCTCAATTCATGTTTAAGTTTTAATTTCAATTTTGGGACCATATGACCCCTTTGTTTTACAAACCTCAAATCCAACAATTCGGGTCGGGTATAAAGACAACTAAAGGAGGATTAAGTATGATGTTAATCGTAAGATTTTTCTACTTGTTTGAGCACATGGATGCTATGATGGTATTATTAAATGGGTGACTTTTGTTTAGTTAAATCAACGAACATAAAAGAAATATATAATTTGTTTATCAACGTAAATTAACATTTGACAATTTTTAATTGTGAAAACAAACAAAACTTACATGCAAACTTGATGGAGTATATTTTTTTATAACTATAAGAATTCGTTATTGGAAAACTTATGAGATCTCACTAATACCCTGCTAACCACTATATATATACACATATTAATAACGTAAGTTTTTATAAGTCAAATATGATATTATACTAAATCTTTAAGAAACAATTATTCATTTGTCCTAACGGTACCAAGGTGTTGGATAAAGTTTACTTTTTTCAAATGGCGAGAGTTCAATCCCCATGGCGGATAAAGAAAAACGTAGTTTAGTAGTAGAATTATAGTGTCTGAAAGTTGAAAAACAGTGAAGGAAAAAAAGATAAAAATAGCATAGAGGCTCGTTCGTGATAAATTGTCATGAATGAGTCAGTGGTTTTACCACTATGGACATTCGTGCGGTGAGTCTCCCATGAAATTGTTGATGAGCCGGGTTATCAGCGTTGTCTACAATTACGAGCGTGAACGATCTTTTGCCTATGAGCATACCCAACGACTCAAGTGATCGGTATTTATTGGACATTAAAATAAATAGCAAAAGTTTGTGCTACCTAAAGTCTTCTAACATAAGTATAGTGACCATTTTTGTTATTTCATCAAATAAAATAAACTAGCAAATCAGAGCTCACAAGGTAGAAAGAAACCTTCCTAAACCCTCACAATCAACCAGCAATGGGGGTTTTAGAACTCACAAGCAGAAGATTCAACACCTTTCTTCACATAAACACCAGAATTCATAGAATAGTTTCATATATTATACACAAACGAGAATATTATCAACAAATTACTCGAACAACGGTTCGATTTTGCCGGTTTTGATCGTCGGTGCCGGTCCGGTTGGACTCGTTCTCTCTGTTCTTCTCACAAAATTAGGTATTATTTTGCAATGCGAGTGTGTTCAATTGATGTTATTCGGTTATGCTACTGTTTGATGTGTTTAAAATACTGAAATTAGAGAAGCATTTGATCATAAATTATGAGTTCTTCACTTACATATTGCTTATTGTTGATTGTTGTGTTCATTAATGTTTGTTGAATATTTGAGATGATTGTTTAGATCTGTAGTAAGATATATGAATCATAATCGTCTAGAGGTTTTGATGAATTTCTGTTTTAAAATTTGTAATGCGAGTGTATTCGATTGATGTTATTTTTTTATGTTACTGTTTGATGCGTATGAAATAGTGTAATTAGAGAAGTGTTGGATCGTAAGTTCTTCAGTTACATATTGCTTGTTGTTGATTATTGTGCTCATTAATGTTTGCTGAAAATTTGAGTAGATTGTTTAGATATGTAGTAAGCTATATGTCTAGAGGTTGAATTAGTCTTGAAAATTTTGATGAATTTCTGTTTTAAAATTTGTAATGCTAGTGTATTTAATTAATGTTATTCGTTTATGTTTCTGTTTGATGCATATGAAATATTGAAATTAGAGACGCATTTGATCATAAGTTTCTATTCTTCACTTACATATTGACTGTTGTTGATTGTGTTCATTGATGTTTGCTGAAAATTTGAGTAGATTAATTTGATCTGTAGTAAGATATATGAATCATAATTGTCTAGAAATTGAATTAGTCATGAAATTTTGATGATTTTCGGTTTTAAAGTTTGTAATGTGTGTATTTAATTGATGTTATTCATTTGTGTAACTGTTTGATGCGTATGAAATATTGAAATTAGAGTAGCATTTGATCATAAGTTATTCAGTTAGTTGTTGACTATTGTTGATTTGCTTATTGTTGATTGTGCTCAGTAATGTTTACTGAAAGTTAGAGTAGATCTGTAGTAGGATATATGAATCATAATCGTCCAGAGGTTGAATTAATCATGAGATTTTAATGAATTTCTGTTTTGAAATTGGTAATGCGAGTGTATTTAATTGATGTTATTTGTTTATGTTACTGTTTGATGCGTTTGAAATATTGAAATTAGAGAAGCATTTGATTATAAGTTCTTCACTTACGTGTTGACTGTTGTTGATTGTTGATTCTGCTCATTAATGTTTTCTGAAACAGTAGGTCTATTTGATCTATAGTAAGATATATGAATCATAATCGTCTAGAGGTTGACTTATTCATGAAATTTTAATGTATTTCTGTAAAAAATTGAATTTAACAGTTTCATTATTGACCTTGTTTTAGGTATTAAGTGTGCAGTTGTGGAAAGAAGCAATGAATTCTCCAAACATCCACAAGCACATTTTATCAACAATAGGTCTATGGAGGTCTGTTGTTTATGTTAATTAAGCGGTAAACTAGTTGATTAAAGAAGTTAACGTATCATTGAATCTAGACATATGTGCTTTGTTTTTATATAGATTTATTTGTCAGATTTTTCGCAAATTAGATGGCTTAGCAGAAGAAATTCAAAGGTCTCAACCGCCTGTAGAACTTTGGAGGAAGTTTATATACTGCACATCACTAACTGGTTCGGTTATAGGGTCAGTAGACCATATGCAAACTCAAGGTATGGCTTTACAGTTTATTATATTAATTATTAGTTTGTGAAGCTTATTGATGGTATTCTTATTGTGCTGTTGTTAACCTAGGGTGGTCTTTAGTAAATAAATGTTTGTTTGGTTCATATATCACTAGCATTTTCTGACACATTTACCCTCAATGAGCCGTCATAATATCACATGAGTATAAAATGATTGACATTTTATGCAGATTTTGACCAGATTGTCTGCCCAGTATCTGTGGTCCATTTCTCACAATACAAACTTAACGCATTGCTAATTAAACAGCTCGAAGCCATTGGATTCACAATTCGTAACGAGGGATTGAATCATAGACACCTGGCGGAAAGGGAATTATTGATGGGACACACTTGTACATCAGTTGAACCTACTGATAACTTTATTAATGTAACCACATCTTCTGTTACGGAAGGGAAGCACATAGAGAATCAGATCCCGTGTAGATTCCTAGTTGGCGCTGACGGTGCAGGAAGTACAGTTAGAAATCTGGTTGGAATAGAACTGAGAGGGGAAAAAGACATTCAAAAGCTTGTTAGTGTCCATTTTTTAAGTCGAGAACTTGGACAGTATTTAATGTATGAGAAACCTGGCATGCTATTTTTTATTTTTAATCCTGGAGCCATTGGGGTTCTTGTTGCTCATGATTTGAAGCAAGGAGAATTTATATTGCAGGTCCTGAAATGTCTTTTTTTTCATTCTTTGTTCTTTTTAAAATTCTCATTTATTATGCAGTGATGTCTGAAACATGGTAATTTTTTATGATACTGTTTTACAGATGCCATTCTATCCACCACAACAGAAGTTTGAGGATTTCACATCTGATGTACGTTTTTTCCCTTAATGTAATTGTTAATCTTTGCATGATGATAAATAGACTTCTAATGAAAAGATATTCACCCCGTAAGCAAAATTTCAAGTTTTCAACCTTTTCATCTAGTATATGTGAACTGCAAGAATTCTCAAGTGGTAGATGGGCAGGTCGGGCGTTGGCTAAGAAAGTGCGGGTTGAAACGGTTGGGCTGGGTTGGGTTGACTCACCAAGACATCTGTCCAATTTTTTTTTTATAATAAGCAATTAGTATGTTTAATATTACAAAAGCAACATTATTACAATAGTGATCTGACTCTTTGAATAAAACAATTAGGTGGCTCTATGGATTAAAAGAGACTCTATTACATTTCCAGTCCGTTTAACTTGTTTACCTTTTAGTTTTAAATTCTTTTAATATGTTCGGTTGAGATGAAACACAACCCAAATTGATCTTCGTTTAGTATATGGATCAAAATTGCAACTTAATAGTTTGAACTTTAATAATTGGTCCACTAGATATCAGAAACTGTTGAGGTTCTAGCTGAAACTTTTAAGGATTGTCATTTTGCAACCAAATAAAAATCTACTAATCTTTCTCACTTGTCCAAAATGGGACAAAGTTGGTGTGACAATCTTTTTACTAGCAATAAAAACCCGACTGATCAGTTTTCTTGAGCATGTAGTTGCAGATATTTATTTCCTGAAACATCTTCAACTTCTTGTAGACATGTAAGAAGTTAATCTTCAAATTAGTAGGGCATGAGCTGGCAGACATTAACGTGGTAGACGTAAAGCCATGGTTGATGCATGCTGAAGTTGCTGAGAAGTATCTTGCCTGTGACAACCGTATAATCCTAGCTGGTGATGCTGCTCATCGGTTTCCTCCAGCTGGTGGTTTTGGTATGCTGATATATATATATATGGTGATAATATAGGCTATATATTCCTTGTAAGTCTAACGGAGTTTTGTTTTTAGTTGGCCGTAATGTTTCGAAACTGGTCTTACGAAGCTCGTTTCTAGGCCCAACTAGTTAAGCCTGCAAATGGATCTTTTGAAAAAAAAATTAGACACACTTTTATTTTATTGCATGTGGTTTTTTAACCTTTTCATTTCAACAAAAATAAATACGAGGCATAATTAAAACGAAAACTGTTTGACAGAAACTATCGAATTATATTGCAAATCAAGCACCGTCAAGCTATATTGTTTTTAAACTTCATCAAACTATACCAAAAACCTTAAAAATAAATTGAAACCTAATAAATATGCCAAATAGAAACAAAAATACCCTTGGCCAAAACGTGTTTACTTAAATAATCTTCAAAAATCGGAAAGAAAAAAGATACACTTGTATTAATGTATCAAAAGGCAACGTTTGGATGTAAAAAGCCAGGGAAATCCGTCATTTTACAGTATTCGGGCATGTTTTTGTCATGATATGGCATAAATGAAACCAAAAACCTTTAATTGATAAACCTATCCGTAATATTTTCTTTATATAATATTTTAGATTGTGGGCTAGTGACACAGGTGGAAATATCAATTAATAAACTTTTAATTAATGAGGGATGAATACCGGAATTCAAGATGCTCATAACCTTGCATGGAAACTGGCTGCGGTCATCAAGGATATCACTCCAATGTCTATTCTTCCCACTTATGAGATGGAGCGTAGGCCGGTACTGTTTTTTATTTTATTTTTTAAATTCTTTTCTCTGTAGTTCCTATATCCCTTCAAATTTGCAGTACCTGACTTCATGCCCTTTTAGTAAAAAGCTGACTATTTGTCAAATATCAAAATACCTGAAATAAATAGAAGTAAAGCAACTATGTGCATCCATGCCAGTATTACTATTTACTAGTTTACTTGTAATGATCATCTATTTAAATTACCTGAAATAAATAGAAGCAAAGTAACCTTGTGCATTGAAATCAGTATTACTAGTTTACTTGTAACAATCATAATGGTCAAATAGATAAATTTGTAATCTATGCAATTAATATCGCCGATATGGATATATTAGTGATATATTGGTTATCGTCCCCTGGTGAGATATCCGTGCAAAATATCGGTGCCGATAATATTGGCAATATTGACCGATATATCACCGATTTTCCCGATGTCAGTACCTTTCTTCTTAGTTCTACCATTCGTCTTTCTTCTTATTGCTGCTATTAGTGTTTTAAGTCTTAATTGTTAGTGTTTTAAGTCTTAATTAGTTCCTACTTGCTACAATAGTTAGTGGTAGGAGAGTATACTGACTTATTAGTGTTAAATTGCTATATATATAAATTCAGCATGATATTATAGTTACTGATATCCCACCGTGATTGCCAATATCTCAAATATTGGTACGATATTTTACCGCATTAACTGCATAGCACCACATAGGTTTTTTTTAAACCCAAATTTAAAGCTAAAAATAATTAACTGACTGGCAGATTGCACTTTCCAATACTGATCTCAGCATCCAAAATTTTCAAGCAGCAATGGCGGTTTCGGCTGCACTTGGGCTTGATCCAGCTACTGCAAATTCAGGGCCAAATCAAAGCTCAGTATATCTGACTTATTTTTATTTCATAAACATGTGATTCACTTTATTTTATTTTTGTTTTGTAGTACATCAAGTTATGAATAACACAGTTGGTTCAATCCTACCATCAACAGTTCAAAAGACTTTGCTAGATGGAATTTTCAGTTTAGGCCGTGCACAACTGTCGGATTTTTGTTTTAAACGAGAATAATCCTCTTGGATCTTCTAGACTTGCTAAAATAAGACGCATTTTTGAAGAAGGAAAAAGCCTTCAGCTGCAGTTCCCTGCAGAGGATTTAGGTTTCAGGTATGACTTTTGTAAAACTGACAGTTTTTGACCTATTTACATATCAATGGGTCAACTTAGGTTATATTTGATCTCTAAAGGGTCAAATGTGTAAGATAAAAGTATTAGCTTAAAAGGAAACGAGCCAAATGAGTCGAACATTATCATAGTGTATTTCTGATGCATAAAACCTCCTAAGTAATGATACTAACAAAATAAAATATTATTGGAATAACATATTTGTAGTCATATTTGACAAAGTAATTGTTTATAACAAAAACAAGAACTCTTACGCGCTGACCAGACCCGTTGTTGGAAATTAGCAAAGGTGGTAACTTTAACCCGTTCACTTATGAATGGACTGAGCTGGGTATGTTTTATCACAGGTCAGATGGCTAAAATTGAATAAAAACAAAGTTCAGGCTGATCCAACCCAACTCGTACAAATTTATCCGTGTTGGTCTATACTAGAGGTGTCAATTGTGTCGGGTTGATGGGTTGGTGTTTGGAGGGTTGAAATGTGCAGCCTGAACCCGACCCATATTATTGTTCGTGTCATAGATTTTAACCCTAACCCGCACACACATAAATTCAGGTCAACCCGAACATGACACGTTTCACCCGTATTTTAAAACGAGTCATATATGTTGACGATATATAAACAAGTTGTTTGGTTTTAAGCGGGTTATCGATAACATGTTTAATGGGGAGTATGAGTGTGACAAGTAAATAATATAGTGTGCCAAAACTAACATTATTATGATTAACCATGTAAATAGAAACGGAAAATCAAAAACAAAAACAAAAACAAAAACAAAAATATAAAGGATTAAAGTCTTTTTTTTTCTGAATAGCTAAACGGGTCAACCCGTTTTATACGATTCAAGCCGAACTGTTTTTAATACGGGTCAACCAAACCCGACCTTTTTTAAACGGGTCGTGTTAGTTGACCCAAACCTGTTTTTTTTTTTGGTCGGGTTCGGGTCATGTCAAGAATTGCTGCCCCAGTCTATACCCTTCGGGCCGTCATGACCTGCTACCCAACACACCCATATTGCCACCACAAAATAGCTTGTTATAGCATCTAGTTGGTCAAAAAAACGTCTTTCTCTAACCTGAAGTTATTAAACTTAGGTTTGACACACTATAATTTTAGATTACTTTTGAAAAATATCGTTTTTGTAAAATCATATCTGACACACTAGTCAACTCAAAAAAGGCCTGATAAAGGTGTTGGGCTGATGGGTGATCCATTTCAGTCAAAATGATCTGTTTTGATCTGAAAATGTTAACTGCTTACCCAACCCATTCATTTTGCGACCATTACAAATTTGCTTGTCATACATTCCATCTAGTTGGTCAAAAGTCAAACCACCCATCAAACTCTAACCCAAAGCTATTCATCACAGGTACCGTGAAGGAGCACTGGTAGCTGAAATTGACAGTGAGGGTGCACCAATTAAACCAGAACTACCTACGGGTCGTAGACGAGAGTATATTCCTTCAGCTGATCCGGGCTCAAGGTTGCCTCATATGAATGTTAGGGTATTATCCCAAGTCAAAAAAGAGGTATTTCCGTTTACGTATAAAAGCGTGTTTAATAGGCATGTGTTTTGCTTCAAACGGGTCAAATAGGTGTTTTCAAACTACCACCATCGGTGTCTCCAAACCGATATAAATATTCTCTTATACTGTTACTTTTTTTTTCATTTTATAAAATACATATTTCTTATAATGTTACTTTTTTTAAAACTTACATTTATTTACCTTTCAAACTCTTGTTTATACTTCTTTATAAAAAAATGGTCAAAATGTGTTTGCGGGTCAATTCGCATGACCCGGCCTGTTTTTTTTCCATTAAAAAACGATTGGCTTCCGTCCACACTCGTATTGACCCGTAACCCAACTTGTCTGACCTGAACATCTTCCAACTTCAATAGAAAAACTTATCTTTTCATGACTGATATGTCGTGTTTTAGGTGATAATTTCCACATTGGATCTTACATCTAGAGACAAAGTCGAGTTTCTTCTCATAATTGCACCAATAGATTCATCCTATCGGTTAGCTCATGTTGTACTAAAAGTGGCGAATGAACACAACATTTTGGTTAAGGTTTGTGTTATGTGGCCAAACGGTTTAGTGAATGAGGATGCAAGAACAAAAACATCATTGGCACCATGGGAAAACTATGTTGATGTTGTCGAGGTTAGACAACCGTCTAATTCATCATCATGGTGGGATATTTGTAAAATGACACATCGGGGCGCCATTTTGGTCAGGCCCGATGATCACATTGCTTGGCGTGTGAAATCCGCTGTGGTTGGTGATGTTACAGTCGAAATGAAAAAGGTTTTCTCGGCCATTGTAGGATTATTACAAGGCATGATATTGTGGGCGAAGAACTGGATGCATGGTGCTGTATCTTTTAAAAGTAAATATTATTATGAGTTATTTAATTTGTGAACTTGATCCTTGAATATGTAATTTTAAATAACAAACTCACTGTTTTTTATTGAACACCATGCCCAAAAAACGGCATCATATATTTATAATTTAGAAAGTATAAAAAGGTATGTCCCTAGAGTTCTATGAAATCCAACATATATCCCAAAAACATTGATAGAATCCAATATAAACGATAGGTTAAGTTAAAAATGTCATAAAATAGTAGAACATAACCTTGAAGGTTTAACCAAGCAAAGCAAACTGAGATTTGCGAAGTGGCGAGTTCAAGACTTTAGATCATACAAGAGATGTTTTTTTTCAAACGACTAGCTGCTTGGGCCGGCTCAACAGGGATCCGTCAATGTTGGTTCGGTCATGAACTAATGAATCAGGCTACAATGAATGGGTCGGTTTCAAGGAGCCGATTGAAAACATGTGAAAAACGTTGAAGCTTGCCTGCTTGTTTTGCTGGCCGGCTAATTATTGAGATAACTGACCATTGGTGAATTGCAAAAGCGGTTAGTTCTGAGTTAAATTTAAGGATCAAAACACTAGAAAACTTTATTAACACAAAAATTACACAAAATCTTACAAGATCAGACTCAATCAACCAGATCTACACTCAATCTCACACATACAGATCAACACAACAATCTGCTTTAACTCTCAACAAGACTTAACGGACACACCAAAGATCTGAACATACGAGATCAAGAAACGCTCTAAATCTCAGTTTCAAGACAATGTGACAAAAGAGGAAAATATCTGCCATTCTGAACTCATCAACATGATGTGTTCATTATGTCGAACCCTATGTAAACTTGACTCGGAACCAATACGAACACCCGACCTTTTATCTCTAATATGTTGTCCGGCCTTTTATCTCCAATATGCCCAGCCCAGCTACAAGAATCCAAGCCCAACAGCCATACTTTAGCCCAACAGTCTCCAATCCTTATAGCCCAACAATTAAACCTCATAAACAAATAAGAAAACAAAACATATTACAACAGATGTTAAAGACTTGTATCAAAACTTATAAAGTACTAAAACTGATGTTATAGGTTAATACCTTTAACATTCTGCTGCTGACATGGTTCATTAATGGAAATAGTTGTAGCCTTGTTGGCTAAGTTATGACACTCCCGCTTGTGTCAATTTTAAAAAAAAGAAAAAAAAATGGATAATCTTTAAATACATTTGGTGGTGATACCCCACGAACCACCATGTTAGAAAACCCACTAGAATTATATATTTTAAGTTATATACCCGTGTATTACACGATGTTGTATAATAATAACGATATAATTATATAATATGTAACAGTTTCATATAATCGATGTATTTTTATTATTATATCACAATTCATACACTAATTTGTGTCTATCACAAAAACCGGCCTATATTAAGTAGTACACTGAAATACCATAATAGCCTGTGCATTAAACAAGTTGAATATTGAAAAATATGAAACACGCAAATATATATTCTTCGTATAACTAAAATACGTATTACATTACATATAATATTGTATATAAATAACACTATTTTTTTATTATTGTATATCTTTTAAATATAACTTTTACTTAAAGTAAATAAAAATAAATTTATTGGTATGTCATAAATAATATTTGTTATTCTTATTAATAGTTTTTATGCGGATTTAAATGATAATTAGTTATTATAAAAAATATGTTCTAAGTTAACAGTTTATACCAAAAAAATAATTACATAACTAATGTTTAATTTACTATATAACAAATTGATAAAAGAAAATTAATAATACTAAAATATGATAAAGTTACTCTTTTCTACTTTTAAAAATATTTATGTATTTAGGTTATGAATAAATTAGGATGAGAAAAAAATTGGTTAAATATACCAACAAATAATATGAGTCATTGTTAAGTTGGGGTGTTACAATTATGTTATCGGAGCTCAGGATCTTTCCTGTTGATTTTTTTTGTTCTAAAACAAAACATGTGAAGTAATGAGTAAATGTTGAGTTAGGATATGTGTAAAAGTTAGTTATTGGTATGATTAGTGTTCATATAGACGTACGATATTCTGAACTAAGTACTGGTCGCTATTGACTTAGGTTTTGTGTCTCCATTATTTACTTATACTGTAAGTTATTTTTGTATTTAGTAATTTCGGGAACGAAATTTTCTTTTATGGTGATATAGTTGTAAGACCCGAGAAAAAATATATTATAGTTATACTTAAACAATATATAAATAATATTAATACTATTGATATTGAAGGTGATTTTGTTATATAATGTTTATATAAAATAAAATATTAAAAATATTAACTGATAAAAATAGAATTAGAGATATTGGATATAGGTATTTGATATATGATACGATTTAAGCGTTTATATGTTATTAAATCTTTCTATACTAATAAATGAAAATGTTTTTTTGGACACGTGTTACTTTCTAATGCTTTCTCACCTTATTTTTCTATTTATCTTTAATAATAATAATAATAATAATAATTTCAAACACAAAATTAGATAAGATTAAATCATATTAAATATTAATAATAATTCTAAAAGTGGCCATTTTAAGATCCATTCAACATATGGATATAGTGTCGAATTTTCATTTTTGCAAAATTGAATTTTGATTTTGTTTTAATGAGAAGTAGTTTAAAACCCCGTATTTACACGGGTTGCATAAATTTTGTTTTATATATTAGATAAATATAGTTATATCTTATATAATATGTAATATAGTTATATCTTTAAAATACTTCGTCTATTACACGAGTTAAATAAATATAATGTAATCGATTAGCTAAGATTAAATCATAGTAAATAATAATAATAATTTAAAAAAATTGGATAAGAATAAATCATATTAAATAATACTAATAATTTTAAACAAAAAATTAAACAAATTTGAATACAAATTCGAGACGAGTGTTTTATGAATGAAATAAATAAATAAACATGAAAGTGCATAAACTAACAAAAATCATTGTATCTCATAATTTGAATGTATCATAAAAACAGGATTCAACCCATGTAATGCATATGTTTTTAACCTAATAATAAATAAAAAACAAAGTAAAATGTTATAATAAGTAAATAGTACATTAAATTCATTTGAAAAGATAAATCTTGACGACTGTATGTGTTAATATATGATATTATATTTCATTCATCAATTGCAATACACAAGTTTTTTTAAACATATATCTTTTTATATTATTTAGTATATTATATAAAATTACATTTATGCAACCCATGTAGTATACGAGATTCTAACCTAGTGTATTAATAATATAAAATATATTAGATATTAACCTATTATAATAATTAAATAATAATAATAATAATAATAATATTACTAATTTAATGGAGAAAGCGTCCTATAGCATTAATTGAAATCTTTTATATTAATTTAGATTTGTTGCTATTTTTGTAATTATATTTGTCAACTATATAAAATCACTTGTTTCAGGAAAATAAAAAATAAAAATAATGTCGAATGCAAAAATTTACACTAGGTTAACAAAAGTTTTCATCACTGTGACGAAATTTACATCAAGTGTAAACAAACTTAAATCAGGTGTAACTACCGACTCGACAATTTTTTTATTTTTTGTTTTTACAGATGTGTTTATAATATTTTCATCTACGTTCGTGCAAAAAATGGCGGCCCAACTCACTCGGGAAGTAGGAGTTCTCATGGTTCTCACAACTCGTGGTGGTTCTTATTTGGACCGAAGCCTATATACATATACATATACTATACATATACATATACATATAAGATTATAAGTAGTATAATAAATGATTCATTAGATTAGGATAATTGATGGATGAAATTATATGAGTGGTAAATTTGTAATATTTGTTTTAATTGAATTGACTGATTTCTTAGATCAAGGGTATACAAGTAAATTTAGTATGCCTTAAATTTAGGAACCCACATGCAAGTCATATGCAACTTCCCTCGTCTTTTTAAAACGTCAATAACTTTATTATACATAATTTACTTTTTTTTTAAATTACACCATAATAACGAGTTTTTTATCTTTAATATGAGTACCATATTGTTACATATATTAAAAAGTTGTGTTTCAACTAGTTGATTTGTTTTACCAGTTATGATGTTTTATATAAATATGACAACGTGGTATATTTTATATGGTGGTGTGTTTTTTAGTTTGAATGACCAGTTATGATGTGTTTTACGTATGGTGTGTTATACAATATAACACATCGTGAAGCAAAAAAAATTAGAAAACACAACGTCAAGAAAATACAAAGACATGTCATTCGTGAATCATAACTGGTATAACACACGTGATGAAACCATTTACCTTCATTTAAACCTAAACCCAGAGCAGCTATGATGGTGTGCGAGGAGGACCTCCGCACAAGGCCCATGATTTTGAGGGGCGCGTGATTTAAAAAAAATCGAATATATATTATATATATATAATATAAGTAAAACACAAACCAATTCTAATATAGGCCCATTTACAAATCATTTTTTTTTGTTTAGAATTTAGCCCACTTAATATTAGGTTTATAGGGCCTAATACTAATTTGATTTTAAAACATCAAATAATAAAACATAATTGTTAATTATCTTGGGCGCAATCGTGGTTACTAAACGACTCTTGATGAGGCAGTAGGCACGAACAAGACAAGAACATGTGAACAAATGTCGATCCCGAACACTGATCGGCCCTGATTCCATTGAACATACATGATACAAGCACAATTGCAAATCTCACAGTGATTCTTGATTTTCTCGAACTGGCACAGTGGTGATTCTCGAATCTCAAACATCAGAACAACATAAGAAGGTTTGGCATTAATTTTATTGAGTATTGATTAATTATTGTTGAGTATTGCTTAATTATTGTTGAGTATTGAGTATTGATTCTTGATTCTCGTATTCTCGAAAGGCACAATGATTACCGACGTCTTTCCAGACCTACCTGGTCCTCCTCCTCCTCCTCGTTCTGTTGACTTTCAGATTAATCTCATGCCTGGTGCTACACCTGTTGCTAAATCCCCTTATCGTCTCGCACCATCAAATATGCAAGAGCTATCGAGCCAACTTCAAGAATTACTTTTGCAATGCTCCTATTCTACCCTCCCTGATGGAAACTACGACTTTGTCGTGTATTGCGATGCTTTGATCCATGGTATTGGATGTGTTCTTATGCAATAAGACAAGGTTATCGTGTACGCTTCAAGGCAAATCAAAATACATTAAAAGCACTACACTACTCACGACTTTGAACTTGGTGCAGTTGTTTTTGCGTTAAAGATTTGGCGACACTACCTTTATGGTACTAAGTGTGTGGTCTTCACAGACCATAAGAGCCTTCAACATATCCTTAACCAAAAAGAACTCAACATGCGTCAACGTCGATGGGTGAAGTTGCTTAACGACTACGACTGTGAGATTCGCTATCATTCTTGGCAACACGAATGTAAAAGTGGCTGACGCCCTTAGTCTTAAACCCATGTGAAGAGTGTTCCTTGTTTCCAAATTCTAAATGACCTTCATGACACATTCGTGAAGCACAATACTCAATCATTAACGAGAATAACGTATACAATGAGATGAAATGTGGTGCTGAAAATCAACTTGTGTCCAAATCAGATGGTATTTTGTACTATCTAGACCGTGTGTGGAATCCTAATCGTGACGGCCTTCATGACTTCTTGATGAAGGAAGCTCAAAATCTCGATATTCCATTCATCCTAGCGCTGACAAGATGTACCAAGACCTTCGTATGTCTGGTGACCTGGTATGAAAAGGATATCGCCACCTGCGTATCGAAATGCCTCACTGCTCCAAGGTGAAAGGTAAACACCAACGTCCCTCTGGCTTACTCGAACAACCAGAAATTCCTGTCTAGAGTATAGCTATGGATTTCATCACCAAACTCCCATGTACTTCCTCTAGTCATGATAGCATTCGGGAAATCATTGATCGCTTGACCAAATCCGCTCACTTGCTCTCCATCCGTGAAGATTACAAAGTCGAGAAATTGGCTCGTATCTACACGGATGAAGTCATTTGTCATCATGGTATCCCCACTGACATCATTTCTAACCGTGATGGTCATTCACCTCGCGTCTCTGGCAAACCTTTCAAAAAGCGCTCGGTATCCGTCTTAACCTTAGTACCTTTTTCATCCTCAATCTGACGGTCATATCGAGTGTACTATTCAAACACTAAAAGATATGCTTCGTTCATGCGTAATCGATTTTGGTGGCAATTGGGATATACACTTGCCTTTGGTAGAATTCTCGTATAATAACATTATCACGCTAGTATTCAAATGGCACCATTCGAAGCATTGTATGGTTGAAAGTGTTGTTCGCCAATTTGTTGGCACGAGATCGGAGATGCTCAAATCACCGGTCCCGAGCTCATACAAGAGACAACGGACAAGATCTTGCAGATTCGTGATAATCTACTCAAGGCTAGAAGTCGACAAAAGAGTTACGCTGACAAAAGACGTAAGCCCTTGGAATTCAATGTTGGTGAACATGTACTTCTTAAGGTATCCCCTTGGAAAGGCGTGGTTCGATTTGGTAAGAAAAGTAAACTCGCTCCTCGCTTCGTAGGTCCTTTCAAGATTCTCGAAAGGATTGTCAAGGTAGCGTATCGACTGGATCTACTGATGTTCTAAAAGTAGTTAATTAAAAACAACTCAAATTACCCTAATTCTAGACTCAAATTATACTCTAGACTCCTAAACTATACTAAACTACTAACCAGCAAGTGGACCGATCAATTGTAGAACAGCATTAAGCAAGTCCGGATTATCGAACCCACAGGACTCTCTAATTACCATGACTACTAATTTAGACTCAATTACACACTATGTATATTTTAAAGGGGGGGGGGGGGGTTGCTAATAAATCTAAATTATCAATTAAACTAAAACTACTAAATTGGAATGGCCAAACTGTGAACTTTTAGGAAAATTGGGATTTTAATCAAGAAATAAAGAACTAGTAACCTAGGTTGGATTTTTAGACTACTACTCCTTTAATTTAATAATAATTAATCAGGTTGAATATTTTATCGGGTCTTAACATATTAAAGTTTAGGTTTACCAAACAGGACCCCGACCCTTCTCAGGAAGACACCTACGATAACCTATCATTTTTATTTGTTTACCGGGCCTAAAGATTTCTTTTCAGTTATCTTTTTAAATCAGTAAAGTGTCTAATTATTAATTACCTCTCAATAATTAACCTAGACCAACTACAATTTCTAGTTTAGATTAACTGATTTAATTATGACAAGGAAACTAGATTTGGGAATTTCTCAAAACCCTAACCTAACAATTTACCAAATTAATTTAGCCAACTAATCGTTATTTCTCAATAAACAAGTTAGGTATAATGACAAGTTTGATTTCATAATTTACTCAATTGTTTTCCTGGTTCTATTGGCCAATTTTACCGACAACTTCACGAATTCCTAAGAACACGAAAAGTAACATAAACCTATTCTATGGAAGACATCCATCTAAGTTCATGCAAAACAATCAAATAATCACAAAACAAGCAAAATCATGCAAATACTCTAAACCAGATAATTAAAGTTGTGACCTTTACCAATTAAACATTCAAACCATAAATTAAATTAGATCAAGGTTTCATAAAATCCATCATCCAAAACCTAGGCAACTGAATAAAATCTTGCCTAAAAACATGTTTGAAAAGCAAATTAAACAAAGTTGATAACAAGGTAGCATAATTAAGCAAAACAAGGAAATCAAAGGTCAAGATTGGTATGATAAAACCGTGATAAACTCCTGCCTTGATCTCCCTTGATCACCCACACAATCCTTGCAGCTTAGATCCTCTTCTTCTATCTCCAAATCTCCAGAAAAGTGCTCCCAATCAGCTCTAGTTTGTCCAAGTTTTTTCCAATATGTGTTCAACTTCAATTATGAGTCTTTTAATAACAAACAAGTCCAATTTTACTCAGGTTTCGAAACTTTCTGGATACAAGGCCCTCTCGCCAGCCGTGAGAGGGTTGGGGCATGTTGGTCGCGCCCCGCGACCGAGAAGAAGTCCGGAGGATAACTATGACTCTCTCGCGGGCCGCGAGAGAGTTGAGGCGTACCGGTCGCGCCCCGCGACCAGGTTGTAAATCCTGTTTCGCGTTTCGTTTTCTCGTTTCCGATCCACTCACGTCCCGGCTCGGTTCTTTTCACCATTTCCGCTCATTTTTCCCATCCTTCTAACCGTTTTCACTAACCAAGACCTGCAAAACGCATTTGGATTAAAAGTAGATAAATTCTTGACAAACCGAAACGAAAACGCGCTAAAACTATACAAACTCTACAAGATAAATGGATGTATTATTCAATACATCAAATATCCCCACACTGGCTCTTTTTTCACCCTCGAAAAAGAATTGTGCATAAACCGAATCATAACCAAACAATTACTCGATTTAAAAAATTACGATTATTTTCATTAGGGAACAAGATTTATGTTAACCGCGATTGCAAGTATCGGATCCACTTAAACTCAAAATTCGGTTCAAACCTCTTATCATGTAAATTTAATTTAAGTGCGGTCAATCCACCTAGGGTCTCACACTAGAGTCCACAGTATCCCTAATCTCACCTCAAGCTTATGAAACAAAATGAACGAATTATTTAAACACTATCCTAACCGTTTTATATCAAAACATAAAGAATTTAAAACCAAGCAATTTTCTTTTTCTCTCTGTTTTTTTTCATTTGAGCATTTGATTTTTTTTTGCATATCTAACCTAGAGGCTGTCTCAACCAGAGTCACCATCCCGAAGCGACAACGTGGGCTTCGATACTTAAAATTTCAACTAATCCTAGAGGGATTCTCGATCAGAGTCACCATCCCTAAGGGAGATTCCATAGTCCTCGTCTACTTTTCAATCAAGCTCATTTTTTCTATTTTTTTTCTTCTTTTTACATGATTAAAAATTCTAAATATTTTAGCTTATAACGGCATTCCTTATATTATTTTTGGCGATTTCAGTTTCCCATTTTTCCCAGATGAATACCCACTAGTAGACCAACAATTAAGGTATATTAAGCTCAAAGAAAATAACAACCGAATCGAGCCTACTCACATATCCCAAGTTAGACACAAACTTACCCTTTTATTTCTCATATTATTATTATTTGAAACCGAATAAAAATTTAATTTTTCTATCATTTTCCGTTTAAATTCATGCAAACTTCTTTTTCAAAAGACATTTTCGGATTTTTTTTACTACACTACTCTAACTATCTCATCCCCAGACTTAAAGTTTTGCATTGTCCCCAATGCAAGGACGAGACAACCTACTACTCAAAATAAGACAAAACCAAATAAAGAAAGAAAAACAATATACAAAAGGGAAGCGACTTAGCTGGTAGTGCAAGACTGTCGATGTGCCAGTCAAACCACTCGTGCTCTCCAAACCGAACACGCTTAATTGTACCACTCTCAAAGCTCTCATGCGAACGGAACAACATACAATATCGACCTAGCACCATGCACTTACAAAACATAATAATGATAAAGCAAGATAAATAAATGTTTTGCAAGATTGTTCACCACATACCCAAACCAACCAACACTAACCCCAAAGTAAATTGTTTAAAAGTACAGACCATCAATAAATTAAAACAGCAGAAAAGAAAAATAAAGATAAAGATCCTCAGTTGCTTCAATCATCCTCTTCAGACTCTTCAGACGCCTCAAATACCTGGTACGGCTGCACGTCCTCCATCCCCGTAAACTGACTTGAACCTACCTGACCGCCTGGATGCTGAAAATAGGATGGGATTCCCATATTCAGATTCTGCATCATGTATCTCATCCCATCTTCTAGCCTCCCCTGGCTAGCCTCGTGCATGTGCCTACTCTCTAACATGGTCTGGCGAACTCCGCCAATCTGCTGGTCCACATAGCCTCGCAAGTCCCCGAACCCCGTCTCCATCCTGCCATAAAGAGAATCTAAAGTCAGTGGGTCCAGGCGAGGCTCCTGAAGAGGATACTGTCGTCCTGGCAGTTCCTGGCGTGTAACCAGCC
This sequence comes from Scalesia atractyloides, assembly GCA_947069175.1. Classification (NCBI taxonomy): domain Eukaryota; kingdom Viridiplantae; phylum Streptophyta; class Magnoliopsida; order Asterales; family Asteraceae; genus Scalesia; species Scalesia atractyloides. The sequence goes on from CAMTDV010000012.1 coordinate 87,619,420, forward strand.
GCTGATATCGAGTGCGGATGCCCGCCTGCATAAAAGATGCAGCTTCGGATCCGGGAGGCGGTTGCACTTGAGGTCCCTGGCGGACTGGTATCCAGCTAACAGGCTCTTGGGTCGTTAGAATTCCTGCAGCCAGGAGGTCTCTGATGCTCATGACACAGGTGGCAGGGCCTTCTCTCATTCTGTCCTGGGGGTACCTGTCGAACACCCCTAGGCTCTCGGCCAAACACATAATCAAGGGCCCGCAATAAACCCTTGCCCCGGGCCCCCCTCCACAGTCGCTTCATTGACCATGCAAATATTGTGGCCAGGTTTCCCGGCCGTCCCTCCACCATACACATCAGACAAAACAAACTCACCTGGTTGACATTGTTGTCCCCCTGCCCTCTTCCAACCAGCGTAGCGGCAAGAATCTTATGGAGAAACCGGTGAATTGGATCAGTAATATTAGTCGCCACCATGTTGTTTGAGTATGGGGTAGAAGAGATTGTACCCCAAAATCTAGCGAGCTCGTCTGTCTGGACACTATGGGGGTGCCTCCTTTTGAAGACCCCCTGAAGGCTTGTGGCGAAGTCCGGTGCCTGAACCTCCTCTTCCGAGTATATTTACGAGGCCACCGCAAACTGTGGGATTGTCATCTCAAAAACTTGCCTCCCCAAGGCAAACGAGACAGAATCACTCTCGTTGAACTTACCCTGTTGGTATTCGAATGTGGAGTGAAACTCATAAGTGATCTCTTTGTATTGTCTCGCTCCGCAGTCTAGCACCCTTCGGAACTTGTCCCCTAACAACTGTTCAATCCGACCCTTTGACCCAAATTATCAATCAAATCCCAATCAATTATCCTGTAGGGTAGCAACTCACAAGTGACCAGATTTGAAAGCCTCTCCCACTCGTGGGAGTCTAGATCAAACTGCAAAAGAGGACTGTCCACAATTCTCGTACTTTGCACGTGGGGAACACCGTCCCCCTGGTATCTGATTCTGCGTCGGCCAAAGTATGAAGGTTGCTGTGGCGCATCGGCGGGGTCACCTCTCTGACGAGGTTTTGTTCCCCTCCTCTTTCGTCCGGCCCTGCTCGAACTACCCTCTCCTGACATCTGCATAAAGCATAAGTAAGACAAGCACGACATTAGAAAAAGGAAGCCACATGAAATAAATGACCGTATAGCATTTCATTTGCGGTCATGGTTTGCAAGATAAGCAATTTACCACATAATTTAAGATACATTTGAAAAGGGTGTAACATTATTGATTTAATGAAAACAGAATCTCGCCCGAATGGAGATTGAGTACGGGCGAGACTGAATCTTATATGCATGACCATTTAAATGTTACTAACCCCCCAAAAAACGTATCAAAAACCAAACAACTACCCCCCTCTCGGCACTTGAATTGTCCTCAATTAAACCGAAGTGCCGAAACATGAGTCCACATTGAGTGTAATTCTAAAGATAAACAGTTGGAACATGGTAAAAATAACGGTTGACGATCTTAAAAAAATCGGATTTTTAGTAACAAAGTTAGCCAACCCTCATCCCCACATTCAATGTTGGACCGTACTAAACCCGCTAAGGAAAACCCTGATTGTACTTAATCTACCCACAAAGTGTAACAAGTAGCACTATTAAAACTCAAGTCAAACCCAGTTTATCCCAACCTGTAATTTAACCGAACATGCAACTGTCATAGTATCAAGCACCAAAATAAACGCAACAACTAGATATATGAGGAAGATGTAAGCATAAAAGTTGCAAAAAATCATACCTTGGTGTAGATTTGTAGGAACTAGTGCACAAAAATTGAAAAATTGAAACACCGGTGAAATGCACGATTGAAAGGGGAAAACCGAATGGAATTACTTAAAGATGAGCGAGGATTGATGTTATGAAGAAAAGGTGGAAGATTTCAGTGAATTTGGGCTAAAAATGGCGATTTTTGGTGAAAAAGGGGTTGTAGCCGTAATGGAAGTGGTGAAGAAAGTGGGGAAATGGTTATAATATGGATGCTAGGGTTTTTAATGTGCAGATAGGGTCTCTCGCAGGCCGCGAGAGAGACCTCTATGTCTCTCGCGCCCCACGAGCGATGATGATTCCGGATAGATGTTGGTCTCTCGCGGGTCACGACCGAGGGGGCATATGCCTCTCGCGCCCCGCGAGAGACTTGTTTTCCCAGAAAGTTTCTTTGTTTTTCCAGTTTCATGCCTTAGAAATTTTTGTTGAAACCATCATGTTGGCTTTTTAGCTTACGGAATCACCCTCGCTTTATCTGATTTATCAAACGTACCTGTAATTTTCCGCGCTCCATAAATGATGCGTGATATGACCTGCAAAAACCAACTAAACCGACCCACACACAAACACACAAAATATGAAACATGAATTAAATAAAAAAACACGAAATGCAATTAACTACCAAACTGTACATACTCTACACTCGAGCCGAAACCCAAGAACCTACGCGGTATGAGGTGGAACTTCGAGAGGAGTCTCCTCCGTCTCGGTGGGATCTAGCGGTCCTCCTAAATAATGTTTCAAGCGATGCCCGTTGACCTTCCATGTCCCTCCGTCAGCTTCATCTTTCAGCTCTATAGTTCCATACGGGAAAACCTCATTGACCACATACGGGCCGGACCGTTTTGATTTCAGTTTGCCCGCAAACAGTTTCAATCGTGAATTATATAAAAGCACTTTGTCACCGATTTGAAACTCTTTCACATTCTTCAATCTCCTATCGTGTAGCGCCTTGGTTTTCTCCTTCAAGCTCCATTACCGCTCATATGCCGCGTCCCGAAGTGCCTCCAACTCGTGAATTTGAAAGAATCGTCGCTTGGCCGCTTCGGTGAGGTCCAAATTCACGGTCTTCAATGCCCACAGTGCCCTATGCTCAAGTTCGACTGGGAGATGGCAAGCTTTACCGTAAATGATCATGAAAGGCGTGGTACCTAGCGGTGTCTTATAGGCGGTGTGAAACGCCCATAAAGCATCATCTAACTTGTCGGACCAATTCTTCCGACTTTTGCCTACCGTCTTCTCAAGGATCCGTTTTACCCCCTGTTCGCATTCTCCACTTGGCCGCTCGTCTGAGGATAAGCGGTGGAGAGGCGGTGAGTGACACCGTAGCGCGCCAATGCCTTTTCCATGACGGCATTGCAGAAGTGCGTGCCACGGACACTAATAATAGCTCGTGGGGTACCAAAACGGGTGAACAATTTCTTCAAGAATCTCACCACCACTCGCACATCATTTGTGGGTAAAGTCTGAGCTTCAACCCACTTGGAAACGTAGTCAATGGCCAAAAGGATGTACCGGTTCCCGCTAGAGACAGGAAACGGTCCCATGAAGTCAATCCCCCAAACATCAAAAACTTCAAGAATCTGGATCGGATGTTGGGGCTTGTCGTCCTTGGATGAGATGTTGCCGGTGTGCTGGCAACGATCACACATCTTCACAAACTCTAGGGCGTCTTTCACAACTGATGGCCAATAAAAACCGCAATCGAAAACCTTCTGCACGGTGACTTGCGGACCATGATGACTTCCTGTTAGTCCCTCGTGCACGTGCCTCAAAATCTCCGCCCCCTCTTCTCTACTAACGCAGCGCCTCAGAATTCTGTCACTCCCTACCCGAAATAGAAATGGGTCGTCCCAGATGTAACGCCTAACATCGCGAAAGAATTTCTTCTTCTGCTGCGTGGTCATCCCCTTCAGTACCACTCCATTCGCTAGATAATTTGCGAAGTCGGAAAACCACGGCATTCCCTCCTTCTCCGATGTCACAAATTCTACTGACTCGTGGGGAAATCTATCACCGATCTCTTCTTCCCTAATTTCTTCTCTACTAGGATCCTCTAATCGGGATAGATGGTGAACGGCCACATTTTCTGCTCCCTTCTTCTCTCTAATCTCTATGTCGAACCCGGAAAGCAATAGAATTCACCGAATGAGACGAGGCTTTGCGTCCTTCTTTTGGAAAAGGAAGCGTAGAGCCGCATAATTCGTAAAGACGATGGTCTTGGACAGGACAAGGTAGGAGCGGAATTTATCTAACGCGAATACAACTGCTAAAAGCTCATTCTCTGTAGTTGTGTAGTTTTCCTGTGCGTCATTGAGGGTTTTACTAGCGTAGTAAATAGGGTGAAAATGTTTGTCACGTCGCTGACCCAAAACGGCGCCTACAACATAATCGCTCTCATCACACGTGAGCTCGAAGGGCAAGCTCCAGTCGGGTGAGATGAGGATAGGAGCACTCACCAGTTTCTCCTTAAGGATCGTGAAAGCTTTCAAGCAGTGGTCATCGAAGACGAAGGGTGCATCTTTCTCAAGAAGTCGAGTCATGGGGCGGTTAATCTTTGAAAAATCTCTAATAAACCGTCGGTAGAAGCCCGCATGACCGAGAAAGCTACGGATGGACTTGACGCTAGTTGGTGGAGGGAGTCTGCTGATAGTATATATTTTCGCCCGATCGACCTCTATAACTGCTCGCGAGATCTTATGCCCTAGCACTATGCCCTATGTCCCCATAAAGTGACATTTCTCCCAGTTGAGCATCACTCCCTCGTCTCGACACACCGTTTCATCATCGCATCTAAGTGAGTAAGACATTGATCGAAGGTGTTTCCATAGACAGAGAAGTCGTCCATGAGAACCTCCATGGAGGTCTCGATCATGTCCTGAAAGATAGCCACCATGCATCGCTGGAAAGTAGCTGGAGCGTTACATAACCATACGGGCATGTGAAGGTTGTCTTTTCTTGATCCTCGGGAGCAATCGGGATCTGAAAGTAATATGAGAATCCGTCAAGAAAGCAATAAAATTGATGTCCTGCGAGTCGCTCCAACATCTGATCGATGAATGGGAGCGGGATGTGGTCCTTGCGGGTGGCGTCGTTTAATTTACGATAGTCTATGCACACCCGCCAGCCCGTGATTGTTCCCGATGGGATAAGCTCCTTCTTTTCGTTCATAACCACTGTCATTCCCCCCTTCTTAGGAACGACCTTAGTGGGGCTTACCCATGCATAATCGGAGATCGGATAGATGAGACCAGCCTCCATCAGCTTAAGCACCTCTTTCTTTACAACTTCTTGCATATTCGGGTTCAGACAGCGCTGTGGCTGCACTACTGGCTTAAAGACGTCCTCCATGAGGATCCTATGAGTACAGAAGGTAGGGCTAATCCCCTTGATATCAGACAGTTTCCATGCGCTGGCCTCCCTATTTGACTTTAGGACCTCGATTAAACGCTCCTTCTCCTCCGTTGACAATTTCGAAGAAATGATCACGGGTAAGCTTGAATTATCACCTAGGAACGCGTATTCTAAATGAGACGGGAGGACCTTAAGCTCTACGGCTGCTGGTGTCGACAATGGTGTACTCTCGGTAGTTGCACTCACCTCACGAAGTCTAGGGTCTCGGGAATCTCTAAGAAAGCGTCCCCTATATCCTCACTATCACTCTCCTCGATTACTAAACTCTCGTTCACTAAGTCGGCTACGCTAATGTAGTCTAAACAGTGATCACGCACGACATGAATGAGTTCAGGAAGTATACGGAGTGAGAAAGGCCACTATCGCTGTCGCCACCACTCGGGTGTTGCATCAACCTTGCGATTTCGAACGTGACGTTCTCGTCCCCGACTCGAAGGGTGATTTTCTCATCATGAACACTGATGAGCGCTTTCGCTGTGCGCAGAAATGGGCGACCTAATATGATGGGTACCTTCTCGTCGGCCTCCATATCGAGGATGACGAAATCTACAGGAAAGACAAATCTATCAACTTTAACCAATAAGTTCTCAACGACTCCCCTCGGGTACTTAACAGACCTATCGGCTAACGACAAAGACATACGAGTAGGGGTGAGCTCCCCTAAACCTAATCGCTCGTACAGTGAGAAGGGCATCAAATTTATGGTCGCCCCGAGATCGGCTAGAGCATGAGCTGGATGGAGCCGCCGAATAGGCATGGAATCATAAAGATACTCAGATCAGTCAGTTTCTCGGGAAACTTGTTTAAAACTACAACGGAACATCCTCCAGTCAACGGGACATTCGAAAGCTCCCCTAGCCTATCTTTACGTTTTAAAAGATCTTTTAAAAACTTAGCATATTTAGGCATATGCTGGAGGGCCTCGATAAATGGGAGATTGATTTTTAACTGAGTAAACATGTCATGGAAATTCCCGTATTCCTTGGCATATTTTTGCTGTTTCAGACGTGCTGGGTAGGGTAGGCGTGAAGTATCTACGGTTGGTGATGGCCTAACCTCTACCGGTTTTCTCTCTCCTCTACTCTCAACTGAAGGTCCACTGGCTGGTGTAGTAATTGCTGGGTCTTACCTGGTTTGCACCATGGGGTGGAGCCTCCATCTCGATTTCCTCATCTACCTCATCATCACGCTCCTCTACATCTACCTCTACCCCCTCTCTACCCACCTCCTTCAGAGTCTTACCACTGCGCGTAGTAATCGCTTTCGCGTGTTGGTTCGCGGGGTTGGGTTGGGTATTACCCGCTAACTGGCCGTGTGGTTGCTCTTGCAGCTACTTAGCGATACTACCGACCGACCTCTGAAGATCTAAGAGCGCGGACTGTTGATTTTTCAAGAGAAGATCATGTTCCGCGAGAGTTTTCTGAGTAGCCTGATTTTTGACAACTAATTGAGATAACAACTCTTCGATCCTATCTAGACTACCTCCTGACCCTCCACTCCTAGTCTGACCCTCCTGATTTGAACCCCCTCCACTAAACTGACTGGTGTGACGTGACCCTCCACTATTGTAGTGACCCTGCCCCTGTTTTGATAAGATCCTGCTTGGAAACCAGGGGGGTTACTGGAAGATTGATAATTATTATTATTATTATTTCGCCAGTTTTGATTATAATTGGAAGTATTATTATTATTAAAGAGATTCGTAGGACCTCGGCTCTGACCGGTGATAAACCCGACCTGCTCGACAGTGAGCGTGGGACACTGTAAGGTGTCATGACCCCCTCTACACACCTCACACCTGTCTACCTTCTTCTTCTTCTTCAGTTCCTGTATCTCCTTCGTGACCTTCCTCTTGAAGCTTTCTAGAGCACCAACTACCGTAGTTTCCAACCTAACTTGGTGTAGACCCCGGTTAACCGGAGGTGTACGAGAAACAGGAATTGAATTCCTGCCGGCAGTGCTGTAATCGACATCAGAATGGGCAAAGCTCTCGAAAAGGTCATTGCACTCGGCAACTATTTTATTTCCCATCAAGTGGCCACCAGCAGAGGTGTCGAATCGAGCGCGGGTCTCAGGGGTGAGATCATTGTAGAATTTCTCTACAAGCACCCAGTCTGATAGACAATGTTGGGAGCAACGGGATACTAGAGTTTGGAATCGCTCCCAAGCTAGATGGTAGGGCTCGTCAGGGTCCATTCGGAACGAATGGATCTAATCACAAAGGCGGGATGCTTTAGCGGGTAGAAAGTATTTCTTAGGGAAAGCATCCCGTAGAGAAGCCCAAGTAGAAAAAGTACCGGGTGGTTGGGAGTCAAGCCAGATGGCGGCCCGACCCCCGAGAGAGAACAGAAAGACTTGGAGAAAACGGGCATCATTACCCGCATCCTCCATATTGAATGTGTGGCATAGACGGGTAAGGCGGTTGATATGTGTGGGCGCATCCTCATCATCACGACCATGGAATTGGCAAGAGTTAGTGATGGCGGTCATGATGTAGGAAGGGATTTGCCAGGCTCGGTCATTGTTCATGGGGGGGGGGTAAGGTAATGGGTGAGTTCGCACTGATGAAGCCGGTGGTGGCCTGTTGATATATGGTCTGAGTATTATTATTAGCCATGTGGAAGTTAGGTGGTGGTGGGCTTACGTTTCTATGAACTACACGGGGTGATGGGGAACCGGGTGGTGAAGGTTTAGGGGTAAAATCAAAGTCGGGCGGTACAAAGGAACGGGATGAACTTGAAAAAGTTGAGGAAGAAGCACTTACCTTTGGTGCGGGAGAGAATGGCGTGTCCGTCGGCGGCTTAGGCGGAGGTCCTTGCGAACGCGTGTGGGGCATCCACTAAACCGAAAGCACGACAAACACGAGAAGTTAGCAGAAATACTATATATATACAAAAATAAATATTAAACTAATTAAATAACTTAGACTCCTATGACACAAAAATGATTATTAAACTAATTAAATAACTTAGACTCCTACGACACAAACGAATACAAAATAAACACAAGTGTAATAAAAAGCCTAAATCGAGTAATCAACGCAATTGCCAATGAGAGAGTCCTCGGCAACGACGCCAAAAACTTGATGTTCTAAAAGTAGTTAATTAAAAACAACTCAAATTACCCTAATCCTAGACTCAAATTATACTCTAGACTCCTAAACTATACTAAACTACTAACCGGCAAGTGGACCGATCAATTGTAGAATAGCATTAAGCAAGTCCGGATTATCGAACCCACAGGACTCTCTAATTACCATGACTACTAATTTAGACTCAATTACACACTATGTATATTTTAAAAGGGGGGGGGGGGGTTGCTAATAAATCTAAATTATCAATTAAACTAAAACTACTAAATTGGAATGACCAAACTGTGAACTTTTAGGAAATTTGGGATTTTAATCAAGAATAAAGAACTAGTTACCTAGGTTGGATTTTTAGACTACTACTCCTTTAATTTAATAATAATTAATCAGGTTGAATATTTTATCGGGTCATTGAAGTTTAGGTTTACCAAACAGAACCCCCGACCCTTCTCAGGAAGACACCTACGATAACGTATCCTTTTTATTTGTTTACCGGGCCTAAAGATTTCTTTTCAGTTATCTTTTTAAATCAGTAAAATGTCTAATTATTAATTACCTCTCAATTATTAACCTAGACCAACTACAATTTCTAGTTTAGATTAACTGATTTAATTATGACAAGGAAACTAGATTTGGGAATTTCTCAAAACCCTAACCTAACAATTTACCAAATTAATTTAGCCAACTAATCGTTATTTCTCAATAAACAAGTTAGGTATAATGACAAGTTTGATTTCATAATTTACTCAATTGTTTCCCGGTTTTATTGGCCAAACCTTTCAAAAAGCGCTCGGTACTCGTCTTAACCTTAGTACCGCTTTTCATTCTCAATCTGATGGTCATACCGAGCGTACTATTCAAACACTAGAATATATGCTTCGTTCATGCGTAATTAATTTTGGTGGCAATTGGGATATACACTTGCCTTTGGTAGAATTATCGTATAATAACAGTTATCACGCTAGTATTCAAATGGCACCATTCGAAGCATTGTATGGTTGAAAGTGTTGTTCGCCAATTTGTTGGCACGAGATCGGAGATGCTCAAATCACCGGTCCCGAGCTCATACAAGAGACAACGGACAAGATCTTGCAGATTCGTGATAATCTACTCAAAAGGCTAGAAGTCGACAAAAGAGTTATGCTGACAAAAGACGTAAGCCCTTGGAATTCAATGTTGGTGAACATGTACTTCTTAAGGTATCCCCTTGGAAAGGCGTGGTTCGATTTGGTAAGAAAGGTAAACTCGCTCCTCGCTTCGTAGGTCCTTTCAAGATTCTCGAAAGGATTGTCAAGGTAGCGTATCGACTGGATCTACTGATGTTCTAAAAGTAGTTAATTGAAAACAACTCAAATTACCCTAATTCTAGACTCAAATTATACTCTAGACTCCTAAACTATACTAAACTACTAACCAACAAGTGGACCGATCAATTGTAGAATAGCATTAAGCAAGTCCGGATTATCGAACCCACAGGACTCTCTAATTACCATGACTACTAATTTAGACTCAATTACACACTATGTATATTTTAAAAGGGGGGGGGGGGGTTGCTAATAAATCTAAATTATCAATTAAACTAAAACTACTAAATTGGAATGGCCAAACTGTGAACGTTTAGGAAAATTGGGATTTTAATCAAGAAATAAAGAACTAGTTACCTAGGTTGGATTTTTAGACTACTACTCCTTTAATTTAATAATAATTAATCAGGTTGAATATTTTATCGGGTCTTAACATATTAAAGTTTATATTTACCAAACAGGACCTCGGACCCTTCTCAGGAAGACACCTACGATAACCTATCCTTTTTATTTGTTTACCGGGCCTAAAGATTTCTTTTCAGTTATCTTTTTAAATCAGTAAAGTGTCTAATTATTAATTACCTCTCAATAATTAACCTAGACCAACTACAATTTCTAGTTTAGATTAACTGATTTAATTATGACAAGGAAACTAGATTTGGGAATTTCTCAAAACCCTAACCTAACAATTTACCAAATTAATTTAGCCAACTAATCGTTATTTCTCAATAAACAAGTTAGGTATAATGACAAGTTTGATTTCATAATTTACTCAATTGTTTTCCTGGTTTTATTGGCCAATTTTACCGACAACTTCACGAATTCCTAAGAACATGAAAAGTAACGTAAACCTATTCTATGGAATACATCCATCTAAGTTCATTCAAAACAATCAAATAATAACAAAACAAGCAAAATCATGCAAATAATCTAAACCAGATAATTAAAGTTGTGACCTTTACCAATTAAATATTCAAACCATAAATTAAATTAAATTAAAGTTTCATAAAATCCTTCATCCAAAACCTAGGCAACTGAATAAAATCTAGCCTAAAAACATGTATGAAAAGCAAATTAAACAAAGTTGATAACAAGGTAGCATAATTAAGCAAAACAAGGAAATCAAAGGTCAAGATTGGTATGATAAATGTAACATCTGTCAAAAACCGGATTTACCAAACCCGCTCCGTTTATTAACCGAACATTCAGTTAAAAATTTCGTTGCGTATTTAATGCCCAAATTAATTTTAAACGATACATAATTAATAAGTATATTGGAATATATAATTTATATTTGAAAATTCATTAAAAATAATGAAATAAAAATATATTGCTGCTGCCGGGTTTCGAACCCGGGTCAGCCGGGTTAAGCTCAAAGCCTTAACTCACATACATCAAACCACTCCGCCACTTTGATTATTTAGTAACATATCAAATCAATTAATTCAAATATCACAATCTAAATTTCAAATCGACGCGCCCAAATCGCAGTCGTCGGAAATCCCGACGATTTCGCCTTTCACTGACGGTTTCTTGTGTCTTAACGCGTATATTAACTATTACATCGGTTATAACCGATGTCCAGTCCGCGACATTTGTCTATAACGCCGGAGAATTCTCGACCAACGAATCAAGACGGTAATCAGACCAAATTCGTCGATGTTCTTCCCTATAAATGCACCTTCTAACCTATGATAGCCTTTTCGCTCACAATCACACCCTTTCTCGACATAATTTCACTCGCCGGAAACTTTCTACACCTCGCCGGAAAACCGAACCCCTTCACCTCTGGGCCTTACTTTAAAAACAGAACACCTAGAGCTCATACCGAAGCCACCCACACTCACCTAAAGCTTCCTGAAGACCCTCTGCCGCAAGACACACGTCGCCGGAATAACCTGCTGTCATCGGAATTTCGCCGGCGAAACATCTCTGTTAGGTATATCTTACACCTAATCTCTCTCGTTTTTATTAATCTCACATGTAGCTAATCACAACTTACTAAGGAAACTGATTATTTTTGTCAAAACAGGCGGACATCGATTCTGGTTAAGTTTAACGAAGAAGATGAAGTCTTCGGTTATAAATATATTTAATTTAAATCAAATTATATCTCGGGTTAGACACACAGTCCAGCGGTGGACTGTGTGCAAATAAACACGCATACGTCCCGAGTTTGATTCTTGTCACACGCACACTCGCCTTAATAAAAATGTTCCTTTTTAAAACTGAACCAGATTCACTCGCAAATAGATTTTAAGTTTAATGAAAACCGGAATAATAACCAAGATAGAAAAACAGTCCAGTGGTGGACTGTGTGCGCGTTTAAATCATACGTCGCGGATTCGAGTCCAGGCTACCGCACCGGTTCTGGCAATTATCAAACTTTTTATATAAGGACATAAATGAATTTATCTAGTTTGTATATAAGTATAATAAAAACCAGATTATTTACCAAGTTAGACACACAGTCCAGCGGTGGACTGTGTGTCAAACTAAACCAAAGGTCCCGGGTTCGAGACCTGTGGCAAGCACCGAGTCATGCAATTAAATCGTTTTTAAATAAATGATTTTCGGATTAATCTAATTAGTATATAAATATAATTAAAAACAGAAATATTTCGGGTTAGACACGTAGCTCAGCTGGTAGAGCTGCGTGCACGCGTACGGGAGGTCACCGGTTCGAGTCTCACCCAGCGCGTATCACATACATGACCGAACCGGTCAACAAGTCAACAAGTCAACGGTCAAACAAGTCAATGGTAAAAAGTCAAAAATAAACATTTTTTTATTATTTTTATTTATTTATTTTATTTAAAAATCAATTAAAAATACTTAAAAATAACATTTTTAAAGTTAGAAAATAGCCTTAAACTCACAAAAATATATCCAATAATCCTACTAAAATTGATTAATAAAATCCGCTTATTTACCGAACCATTATGTTATTATCTAGGTTAGTTTCACTCGTGGTTAAATCCAACTTCGTGCGCATTCAACATTATCAACCGAACGCACCCAATGGGAGTGAATCTTACAACTCCCCTTTTTAATTACACGTTTTGGGGTGTGTCATGTGTCACTAAAATTAACTCGTTTATTTAAACTTGTGCCATACCATATTGTGATCTAAACTTAGAATGTAAATATTGTTTGTAGTTATGTATTTCATATTGTCAAGTTGTATGCAAATCATTCATTAGGCCCATCAGTTCGTAGAACAACGCGTGCCTCAAAACTCATTCATTAGGCCCATCAGTTCCTCGTGGGAGACGAGTTGAGCAACGCGTGCCTCAAAACAATTTATTATTGTATGTGTGTGCATTATCTGATATTAAGTGTTTTGTGAATATGTTTACATCTATATTTACTCATATGTGGTTATGCACCTTATTTTATAATCAATTCAATAAACTTGTTCAAATGTTTTCATAGGATTCACTCGCCAACTTTTTGTTGATCCAAAAACCCTTTTTACACATGATACAGGTGAACAGGATGAAGCAAGGAAAACATAGGAAATGCCTTAGAAGAAAATAATGAAGTCTAGAATGATGTGTAGGACATGATGTAATTATGATTGTATGTTTCCCTTTAAATTGTAATAATAAATATGAAACGTTATAATAAATGTCATTAGCTTTGATGATAACCCAATCATGCCCCGATCACCTTTTACGCTGCGGGTCAGGGTGTGACAGATTGGTATCAGAGCCATGACTATAGGGATATATGATAGGTTATTAGACCCTTAGTGCCTATACTATAGTTGACTAGATTTTAATTGTTTATGTGGTTACATGCAAAATTATGATATTTATTTGTTTCATATTTGTTTATACTTACAGTCAAACATACATACTTACATTCACATTCATCATACATATTTCAATGTTCACATATTCAAATCATCTTCATACTTTCGTTATTCAAAGATTTTGTCGCATTTTTCAAATCTCATCAAAGTGAGTTCTGCGACGGGCATGTGGTAACTGTAAGGGTACAAGTACCGGTAGTCGGAACGTCCTGTCTAGGTTGGCATTCGTAGAAATCCAATATAACGGACCAGTTTGCCTACCTTGGGACTAACGATGAGAGTACAAAGGACCTATTAGGCCAAAGCATGCCACACCAAACGTCGTTCGAACTAACCCCACTTTGAGGTGTCATCGTGTCCACACCTGGACACATTCCGAATATCATACGTTACATATTTCTCGATTTTCTCCGGGTTTTAGTGTACGTAACCAGGCTAACACATGCGAACCATATGAAAAACCCGGTATTCATGGGGGCCCATATGATTACGAAGGTGAAGTATGGCGGCATGCAAGGCCCAATTACGAGCAAAGCCCAAGACATCCTATGGATGTAGTAGATTTATTATGTTATATTTATTTTATGAATGTTCATTCCTAAATACGACCCATGATCCCAAAAACATCCAACTCATACTCTTGATATGTATTCCTTGTAGATGTCTTCTAGCCTCGCTCGTAGGAAGATGAGAGCAGGAAAAGCCCGCGAGCGTATGGCTGCCCTAATCGCTCAACAAATGGCTGTCGTAATACCCAACATTGTAATTCAAATCCAACAAGCCCTTACCGCTAATCCCGTCAACCAAGAAGATCAAAATGTTATCAACCCTCCCCCAAATACCACTAAATGCACCTACAAGCGTTTCAAATCATGCGACCCTCCAAAATACAAAGGGACTGAAGGTGTCACCGCTCTCCTCCATTGGTTTGAAGAAATGGAGAACACTTTTCTAAATTGCGATTGCCCCGATGATCGCAAAGTGCGATATGCTACTGGTCGTTTATTTGGAATAGCACTTACTTGGTGGAATACAGAGAAGGCCAAACGAGGTGTTGAAGACGCTATGACTTTGACTTGGGAAGAGTTGAAGGAAATCATGACAAGACGGTTTTGCCCAAGGAGCGAAATCAAGAAATTAGAAGATGAGTTTTATTCGTTGAAGCAAAAGGAAGGAGACCACACCACATACAATGTTGTGATTCCTCGAGTTAAATCAAATGGTTCCCAACTTATTCACTCCCCTCTACCGTTTGATCGAGCACTACATTCGAGGTCTTCCGTCAAAAATTCAAGACTCTGTAATAAGTACCACACCTGTAACCTTGGAAGCCGCAATGGAGTTAGCTACAGAGCTCACCGAGAACCGCATCCGGAATAAAGACTTCAAGGAGGAGAAGAAGAAGGATAAAGCATCAACTGAAACTTCAAACTCCACCCAAACCGAATCCCCTTCTCAACCCATTTATAAGAGAAAACGAGATGGGCAACTTTTCGCTGTCACCGAACGTAATCAACCAATTTCACAAGCCATACCCATCCAAGCTATCACAATCACTCAAGTAGCACCCAACTCAACTTACCCAAATAAGAAACCATACCTTGGACCTCACCCTCGATGTAACACCTGTTTTTATCACCATCCATCTAACTTACCTTGTCGACTATGTGCGAATTATGGACGCTATGGTCATTTGAGCAAGGTTTGCCGCACCTTTCAGAACCAAATCTCACCCCCTACTCAAAACATTATCCAAACCTATCAACAACCCCATGTTACCTTATGTTCGAACTTGTTTCAATTGTGGTGACCCTACCCACTTTAGAAACACGTGCCCCCGATTGGTTAACATCATAAACGCCCAAGCTCAAGCAAACCCAGTTAACCAAGCAAATCAAGGAAACCTAATCACTAGGCCACCAGCAAGAGGAAGAGTTTTCAACATCAACGCCAATCCTGTTGAAGATAATGACGGCCCAAACGAAACCACCCAACTAGTCCCCTTCACCGAAAATCAAGATTCAACTCCAACCGCTTAGTTTTATGTTTTTATTTATGTTATCTCAAGCTTTGGTTGATTGTGTTTGTTTATGTTTTAGAGTCACATAGAACCAATCATAACTTACGGATAAAGCCAATGAAAATTTGACAAGAATATGGTGGATACGCCGCTGGTACTTCCTATATATAAGTATTCTTGCCGAAGGATCAGAGGCATTATCAGGCGGTTATGAGAAGTTCCATGTAGAATTTAGTATTGTCTTGATTGAAGTTTGTTTTGTACTCATTGATTTAGCATTTATAGCATCTCATCATTTAAAGAAATTGGATTGTGTTCCATTTCTACATAGACTAACCTCTCCATCATAACAAACGAGAGAGGTATTGTCATCATTCAAACATGTATACTATCAGAATTAAGACTCAAGTTTTGGTTGTTGTGTTTGTTTTAGAGTCACATAGAACTAATTATAACTTTTGGATAAAGTCAATGAAAATTTGACAAGAATATGGTGGATACGCCGCTGGTACTTCCTATATATAAGTATTCTTGTCAAAGGATCAGAGGCATTATCAGGCGGTTATGAGAAGTTCCATGTAGGATTTAGTAATGTCTTGGTCGAAGTTTGTTCATCATACATTTCAACGTATTTCAATTTCATCATTTAAAGAAGTTGAGCTATGTCTCACTTCCACAAGGACTAACCTCTCCATCATAACAAACGAGAGAGGTATTGTCATCATTCAAACATGTATACTATCAGAATTAAGACTCAAGTTTTGGTTGTTGTGTTTTTTTAGAGTCACATAGAACTAATCATAACTTGCGGATAAAGTCAATGAAAATTTGACAAGAATATGGTGGATACGCCGCTGGTACTTCCTATATATAAGTATTCTTGTCAAAGGATCAGAGGCATTATCAGGCGGTTATGAGAAGTTCCATGTAGGATTTAGTAATGTCTTGGTCGAAGTTTGTTCATCATACATTTCAACGTATTTCAATTTCATTGTTTAAAGAAGTTGAGCTATGTCTCACTTCCACAAGGACTAACCTCTCCATCATAACAAACGAGAGAGGTATTGTCATCATTCAAACATGTATACTATCAGAATTAAGACTCAAGTTTTGGTTGTTGTGTTTATTTTAGAGTCACATAGAACTAATCATAACTTGCGGATAAAGTCAATGAAAATTTGACAAGAATATGGTGGATACGCGGCTGGTACTTCCTATATATAAGTATTCTTGCCAAAGGATCAGAGGCATTATCAGGCGGTTATGAGAAGTTCCGTGTAGGATTTAGTATTGTTTTGGTTGAAGTTTGTGTTATACCCACTGATTTAGCATTCATATCATCTCATTATTTAAAGAAATTGGATTGTGTTCCATTTTCTACATAGACTAACCTCTCCATCATAACAAACGAGAGAGGTACTGTCATCATTCAAACATGTATACTATCAGAATTAAGACTCAAGCTTTGGTTGTTTTGGTTGTTTATGTTTTAGAGTCACATAGGACTAATCATAACTTACTGATAAAACCAATGAAAATTTGACGAGAATATGGTGGATACGCCGCTGGTACTTCCTATATATAAGTATTCTTGCCAAAGGATCAGAGGCATTATCAGGCGGTTATGAGAAGTTCCATGTAGGATTTAGTTTTGTCTTGGTTGAAATTTGTGTTACATTCACTGATTTAACATTCATATCATCTCATCACTTAAAGAAATGGGATTATGTCACCAATCAAACATGTATACTATCAGAATTAGGACTCAGACATTGGTTGTGGTGTTTATTTATGTTCTAGAGTCACATCATAGAACCAATCATAACTTACTGATAAAACCAATGAAAATTTGACAAGAATATGGTGGATACGCCGCTGGTACTTCCTATATATAAGTATTCTTGCCAAAGGATCAGAGGCATTGTCAGACGGTTATGAGAAGTTCCATGTAGGTTGTAGTATTAGAAGTTTTGTTTTAGGATATAACCTTATCTTTCCAAACATATCAAAACTCTTGCGCATGAAATCATACTTAGTGAATCAACTCCGCTTATCAATATTTTTACCGTAGGCAACAAAAAGCGATTCCTGTAGCAGGGTACTCAACCCTTACAAGGAACGTTACCGCCTCAAACAAAAAAATTTAAACTCTTACTCCTTTCCAAGTATGTAACTGTCAAACTAAACACCATCCTTTTTTTAGACAAATATGTCACTACTTAAATTTCGGGACGGAATTTCTAAAAAGTAGGGGATACTGTAATATCCGTCAAAAACCGGATTTACCAAACCCGCTTCGTTTGTTAACCGAACAACCAGTTAAAAATTTCGTTGCGTATTTAATGCCCAAATTAATTTTAAACGATACATAATTAATAAGTATATTGGAATATATAATTTATATTTGAAAATTCATTAAAAATAATGAAATAAAAATATATTGCTGCTGCCGGGTTTCGAACCCGGGTCAGCCGGGTTAAGCTCAAAGCCTTAACTCACATACATCAAACCACTCCGCCACTTTGATTATTTAGTAACATATCAAATCAATTAATTCAAATATCACAATCTAAATTTCAAATCGACGCGCCCAAATCGCAGTCGTAGGAAATCCCGACGATTTCGCCTTTCACTGACGGTTTCTTGTGTCTTAACGCGTATATTAACTATTACATCGGTTATTACCGATGTCCAGTCCGCGACATTTGTCATAACCGCCGGAGAATTCTTGACCAACGAATCAAGACGGTAATCAGACCAAATTCGCCGATGTTCTTCCCTATAAATGCACCCTCTAACCTCTGATAGCCTTTTCGCTCACAATCACACCCTTTCTCGACATAATTTCACTCGCCGGAAACTTTCTACACCTCGCCGGAAAACCGAACCCCTTCACCTCTGGGCCTTACTTTAAAAACAGAACACCTAGAGCTCATACCGAAGCCACCCACACTCACCTAAAGCTTCCTGAAGACCCTCTGCCGCAAGACACACGTCGCCGGAATAACCTGCTGTCATCGGAATTTCGCCGGTGAAACAGAGAATCTCTGTTAGGTATATCTTACACCTAATCTCTCTCGTTTTTATTAATCTCACATGTAGCTAATCACAACTTACTAAGGAAACTGATTATTTTTGTCAAAACAGTCGGACATCGATTCTGGTTAAGTTTAACGAAGAAGATGAAGTCTTCGGTTATAAATATATTTAATTTAAATCAAGTTATATCTCGGGTTAGACACACAGTCCAGCAGTGGACTGTGTGCAAATAAACACGCATACGTCCCGAGTTCGATTCTTGTCACACGCACACTCGCCTTAATAAAAATGTTCCTTTTTAAAACTGAACCGGATTCACTCGCAAATAGATTTTAAGTTTAATGAAAACCGGAATAATAACCAAGATAGAAAAACAGTCCAGTGGTGGACTGTGTGCGCGTTTAAATCATACGTCGCGGATTCGAGTCCAGGCTACCGCACCGGTTCTGGCAATTATCAAACTTTTTATATAAGGACATAAATGAATTTATCTAGTTTGTATATAAGTATAATAAAAACCAGATTATTTACCAAGTTAGACACACAGTCCAGCGGTGGACTGTGTGTCAAACTAAACCAAAGGTCCCGGGTTCGAGACCTGTGGCAAGCACCGAGTCATGCAATTAAATCGTTTTTAAATAAATGATTTTCGGATTAATCTAATTAGTATATAAATATAATTAAAAACAGAAATATTTCGGGTTAGACACGTAGCTCAGCTGGTAGAGCTGCGTGCACGCGTACGGGAGGTCACCGGTTCGAGTCTCACCCAACGCATATCACATACACGACCGAACCGGTCAACAAGTCAACAAGTCAACGGTCAAACAAGTCAATGGTCAACAGTCTAAAATAAACATTTTTTTATTATTTTTATTTATTTATTTTATTTAAAATCAATTAAAAATACTTAAAAATAACATTTTTAAAGTTAGAAAATAGCCTTAAACTCACAAAAATATATCCAATAATCGTACTAAAATTGGTTAATAAAATCCGCTTATTTACCGAACCATTATGTTATTATCTAGGTTAGTTTCACTCGTGGTTAAATCCAACTTCGTGCGCATTCAACATCATCAACCGAACGCACCCAATGTGAGTGAATCTTACAACTCCCCTTTTTAATTACACGTTTTGGGGTGTGTCATGTGTCACTAAAATTGACTCGTTTATTTAAACTTGTGCCATACCATATTGTGATCTAAACTTAGAATGTAAATATTGTTTGTAGTTATGTATTTCATATTGTCAAGTTGTATGCAAATCATTCATTAGGCCCATCAGTTCGTAGAACAACGCGTGCCTCAAAACTCATTCATTAGGCCCATCAGTTTCTCATGGGAGTCGAGTTGAGCAACGCGTGCCTCAAAACAATTTATTATTGTATGTGTGTGCATTATCTGATATTAAGTGTTTTGTGAATATGTTTACATCTATATTTACTCATATGTGGTTATGCACCTTATTTTATAATCAATTCAATGAACTTGTTCAAATGTTTTCATAGGATTCACTCGCCAACTTTTGTTGATCCAAAAACCCTTTTTAAACATGATACAGGTGAACAGGATGAAGCAAGGAAAACATAGGAAATGCCTTAGAAGAAAATAATGAAGTCTAGAATTATGTGTAGGACATGATGTAATTATGATTGTATGTTTCCCTTTAAATTGTAATAATAAATATGAAACGTTATAATAAATGTCATGAGCTTTGATGATAACCCAATCATGCCCCGATCACCTTTTCCGCTGCGGGTCGGGGTGTGACAATAAAACCATGACAAACTCCTGTCTTGAACTCCCTTGATCACCAACACAATCCTTGCAGCTTTGATCCTCTTCTTCTAGCTCCAAATCTCCAGAAAAGTGCTCCCAATCAGCTCTAGTTCGTCCAAGTTTTTTCCAATATGTGTTCAACTTCAATTATGAGTCTTTTAATAACAAACACGTCCAATTTTACTCAGGTTTCAAAACTTTCTGGATAAAAGACCCTATCGCCGGCCGCGAGAGGGTTGGAGCATGTCGGTCGTGCCCCGCGACCGAGAAGAAGTTCGAAGGATAACTATGACTCTCTCGCGGGCCGCGAGAGAGTTGAGGCGTACCGGTCGCGCCCCGCGACCGAGTTGTAAATCCTGTTTCGTGTTTCGTTTTCTCGTTTCCGATCCACTCACGTCCCGACTCGGTTCTTTTCACCATTTCTGCTCATTTTCCCATTCTTCCAACCGTTTTCACGAACCAAGACCTGCAAAACGCATTTGGATTAAAAGTAGATAAATTCTTGACAAACCGAAACGAAAACGCACTAAACTATACAAACTCTATAAGATAAATGGATGTATTATTCAATATATCATCTACCTCAAGAGCTTAACAATCTTCATCCGACATTTCAGTTTTCAAATCTGAAGAAGTGTCTAGTAGAAGAAGGACTACAAGTTCCACTTGGTGATCTCCAGATCAATGAGTCCATATACTATGTGGAAAAACCGGTCGAAAACATGGACCGAGGAACTAAGCAGCTTAGGCGTAGTCGCATTCCCACAGTCAAGGTTCGATGGGAAGGAAAACGTGGCGCTGAATTCACTTGGGAACTCGATAGTGAAATGAAAACCAAGCATCCACATCTTTTCATCAAGTCTTCCTCTTGAATGAATTTCAGGACAAAATTCCCTAAAGTAGGGGAGACTGTAACGGCTCGCATTCTTGTACTTTCCTTATTTAGAAAGTGTAGTCGTATTTCTATTTATGGAAACTTGTATTCGTGTCTTATTCGTGTTTCTTTTCCAACTTTGTAATCCGATACGTTGATCATAGTGAAAACTTATACTTTATGCATACTTGTTTTACATGCAATCAATCATTTAAATACGTGTTTACATGCAAATCGATACCTATATATGTGCAATACTCATACGGTATAACTTTTACTTGAAAAACTCGAATGCTGGCTAAAATATGTAAAAACAACCCCAATCCGACCCATTCGTGCGAGTTGAACACACTTCGCACGAAGTGAACACACTTCGTACGAAGTGGAACTGGCAGCAACCTATTCCTATAAATAAGTGCACACTTCACACCTTCAATCTTTCCGGATCTTCACACTTCCACACTGAAACTCCCGAATTCTTGGTAGATTGCTCTTAGTCCTTCTTAGTGAGTTCAGCTCACTATTACCTTATCATTCTTGTGAATATTTCTTCTTCTTTTTCTTTTGTACCAAGTGTAGAAGCTGGCCAACTTCATTATCCTCATTAGGATTGGACTTGTGTCACAGCAAGTGTGAGAACGTTGGGAGTCTTGGCTACCAGAATTAAGTTCCACATCTCACTTGAACATTTTTTTTATCTATTTAAATAATGTATATTCATGACCAACTGGGTTTATCAACTATGTTAATAAACTTAGTGCTTTGGTGAATCATATAACAAGATTATGCTAGGGTAAACTTTGGGTTGACATGTGTAGTCACATTACTAGCATTGTATGATAGGTTAAGTAACGTTTATACCATGTCGGATGTTTAATATTTCATATTATCTAGTATTGAAACTTGTATGCTCGTCAATGCCTTGTGTGTTGAACTATACTTTAATATATGTTGCAGGAATATGATGACGATGAGGATGCATGGAATCTAGTAGGATGATCTAGAAACCCACTTTTAGATTAGACTTATGTTGTACTTTGTACCTTTGATTTCACTGTTGTACTTTAAATTTTGATGTTGTATTTTGCTTCCAAACTATGCACTTGAATTCTAGAAATGAAATGAAATATTGTGCTTTAAATCCTTATCACAAATTAGCATTACGAAGTCTTGAGCAATCTACTATGTCCGCCCCAATGATTCCGTCATCGGTTGGGTGTGGACAAGTCTCCAATTATAACCATGTTTGGAAGCACTCGTCTAGTTGAACTCACTTGGTTACATGGTGAATTAGAAGAGTTAGTTTATGTTCATATTATTCATGACCATCCAAATCATCCTTGTGGTGATTTTGTGCAATGATGAACATCATGAGGTTAGTGGATTACTCTACCTCTAGTACATGACAATACATGACTATAATATACTTATTAATATACCTATGTAATACTTCCAAAAACCAAACTATAACATCAACCAAGACCATGGTTGAATGTTATATGTTATGGTATGTTATTGTGGAACTTATCTTAGTCTTGGATTTCTAATTTTGGACTTCCAATAAGTGTAACACTCATGAAAAACACTAACTAAAAATGGTGTCCAAATGAGTATCTAAGCAAAGATATATTTTATATATTTTCCTATTTATAAATTCCCATATATATATTTTCCGTTATCAAACTTCATAAACTCACACACTTTTGTTTGTCCTTTTAGGGTAACTTGGTGATTTCATCATCCTGAATTCAACTCACTACATTTGTGGAAATATCTTCACAAACCAAGAGTATACTTGACCCATTTTATGCTTTAAATTACTTTGGGTTGTAACATGTATCATTATTAAATTCACAATCACATATATAATCAATCTTATGCAAACACTCAATCCTTAAACATGCTACTTGTTTATACATACTAGAATCCTATTATGCATACTATCTATCATTAACTTTGCAAGCATTTATTAATATGTATAACGCTATAGGAGTAGCACACCGCCCGTTTTATGGTCATTGTTAAGTATTCAATCAATACGGTCTTATTCACCTTAGTGATAAGATTACGCTAGTGGAAACTTTAGTTTGATTTATAGTTGATGCATGCTAGTAGGTTCATATAACCTAGTGTACAATTAACATGTGGATTCGAGACATTTTTATACTTATTTTACATAGGCAAAGCTTGTATGCTCACCAACTTTTTTGTGTTGATAGATACTTTATATACATGTTGCAAAAAATTTATGACGATGCACGAGAAATCAACTTAGGGTGGAAATTAGAAATGCACCCGTATTTTTTTATGTATTTCTTTTCGTGTTCAGTCATGTTGATCCCAAGTTGTTGTAATTTATTATGAGACAACGTATCTTTGGAAGTTATGAAATGAAACGAAATTTGAAATCTTAATTTATTGTTACAAATAACATGTTATGACGTTTTGAGCAATCTTTTTTGTCCCGCTTTGATGTTTCCGTCATCGGTTGGGGTGTGACAATATGTGCCCTACCTATCGGTTGAACATTAACATCCCCATCGTCACCATCACCGCTCATCGTCATGTGCCCTGTCATCACCACTAATCCCAATACACACTATATGGGTGGGAATGCATTCTTTTCAAAACCAGTAAAATATCGAGAATCAAGATAACCATATAATACACCTATACATAGTGCATAAAATACAATTAGGGATAATGGGAGAGAGAAACATGGGAAGTTACATAAGTCTTGATGTATCACATTCAAAACAATAGGTAAAAATCTATTACGCAGGTCCCGTGGTTTTCAACATATTATTGGTTATGAAATGCACACCCTTTTATATATGTGAACCAGTTTTGATATTTTCATCTAAATTGATATGTTTAAACTTGAACTCATTCGTTTTGAACCAAACCAAATTAATAGTTCTTAAGTATGAATTGTTACCCAATCTAAGAGTTGGTTGAATAATGGTAGTCAATAAACTCCTAAAGCCGTATCCATCTTTTTCATCTTATCCATCCCACAACTTTTTATCCTTAGTGTCAAGTCACATCTTTTAGATTCAATCTCAAAAGGAAAGGCGTCCATCTTTTTCATTCCACCCATCCGACTATGAGTTTATATAAAAAGTTAACAAAAGGATTAGATGTTACGAGTGATTCACCATGAAGAATTGATTTTAAATAGGATGATCAGTGAAGTAATCACCTCTCTTCCCGAATTTGCTTAGTACCACACTATCCAGAATAGCGTAGCTTGTAATACTCGATACACGATACCCAATAGTGAAAAGATAAGAAATGCAAAAAAAATGAAAAAAACCTAAGCTTGATGGGTATATCTAAAACTCAAAGCATTCCAGACAAGTATACATGATGCCCAACAGGTATGGGATTGAAAAAAAAAATAACTCACAGGTGTAGGACAGGTATGCGATTAGGTGACCTGATACTATATACCCGTTTACCCAAACAATTTCCCTAAAACATATATCCGAAAACTTCTAACTTTTTTATGTTCCCTTAGCTATTGTTTACTAATGTTTTTCATTCTAGTAGTTTCATTACTTAATATATATATATATATATATATATATATTTTGATGTATTTATCTCAAAGTTGTTTTCTGATAGTATTATAATAATATTTTTATTTTTTAATATAACTTGTTGATGATGATATATATGTTATTTATCATAGGTTAATATACTGTATGGATTTTAAAAACATACAATTATAATAAAAAATAAAATATATACATACATAAATATCTCAAAGAGTATTTTTTTTAAAACACAACTTTACATAAACAGAGTATGAAACAAGATTTTTATAACCGAATATATATTGAAATTGCTATACATGACGCACTACCAGCCTAATTTTGAAAGATAGCAATTAAAATATACAGCAACTCGTGTAACAAAAACGTGGAACAGACAAAATGGTTCCAAAACATGTAGAGCCAAAGAGGCTTCTCCACGTGGATACATGTTAGATGAGGTGTCAACCGGCCACTACTCCTATTTCACTCAACGTCATCCTCATCGCATGCATCCTCCCTACCTACCTACGAGATAGATAATAACTCCCATAATTCCACCACAACCACCGTTGTTATCCGGATGGCATGGGACGTCGCCACCTTTTCTACACCTCCTTTGCACGTCCGCCCTCCTCTCCTCCCCCACTCCTTTTCCACAAGGTAATTCCGTCACCTCCCCCTTTATTTATAATCACCGTCACTTTTCTAAAACTCAAATCCGTATAGGACTGTTCCAACGTTTTTTGTGACACCAAACGAAATAAAAAATGAGGCCCTTTTAATTTGTATAATTTCACCCATCCATCTAAGTATATAAACTAAAATCATAGTAAGCTAGCGATTCACTGGCAGCATATAGATGGGAAATAAGCACATCTAGAAATTTTATCCCTATTAACTTAGCTGGAGTTTTTAATTAAAAAATGAGCTGTTTTTTTAACAGCAAACTGGTTTTATTTTGCAATTAATTTGGGCTTAAAACATATTGCCAGAGTTTGAACGGTATTTCAGCAGGGGCGACTTTTCAAAATCCAACATTTTACCCTACGAAAAAACTATATTTTGGTAAAATTAACACTACACGAGAAAAATTGATCGCACCCGCCCTCCATTATCCTCCGCCCCAGGGAAACCCTAACGGGCCATCTATGGTTGCTTATTGAGTTCATGAATTTCAGCTAGTTGTAATTAAGCTCGTTATTTCGCGATTGTTCTGTATTTAAAAGTTTCAGCTCAATGAGTTCATGGACTTCAGTTTAGCTCAATAATTCGGTATTGCTCTGTATTTCAAAATTACGATTGCTTCTGATAATCTGATCGTGTATTACTTCAGATTTTATTTTTCTTTTGCTGTTTTTATTATTGAAGAGCATTTTATCTCCAGATCTATTGTTTCGTATCGAAATTATCTGAGTTGATGTATTTCAGATCGTTATTTCGCGATTATTCTGTATTTCGAAATTACAATTGCTTCTAATCGTCCATTTCTTCAGATCTAGGAACTTTTTTAGTAGGTTCATTTTGGTAAATTCTCATTAGAGTTAAGTGTCACTCTCGTCCCTCTGGTTTGTCCAATTATGCCAGGTCAAATTTCAAATTTGTACCATTTTCGTTGGTGAAATTTTGCAACATGAGTGAACTCCTATTTTTGTCCCCATGGTTTGTCCATTATTCGATTCAACCTTAGTTTTTTTACGGAATTGACGTGTTTCAAGGATGTCAGGTACGAAAATGATACAAAATTTGAAATTTGGCCTGGCATAACTGAACAAACCACAGAGACGGAAATGACATTTAACTCTTCTCATTAATTTTTTTTTTCAAATCATACAAGGTTCGCACTAATTTTTTCTATTTTTTTCCAAATTGAGTGGGTTCGTAAATTAATACGTTTTTCTTCATAAACTGTACTCGTTGTTCTGGATCGATCTGTCTGACCGATTTGTGTAACAGAAGAAATTAATTATGTGAACTTAATTTCACAAGAAAATCTGGCGTCCCCGATCGTATCGCCACAGGAAAATAATTCAAAATTCTAGTGTTCATGAGAAGTTTATTTATGCTAATATATCCTATAGAAAAAGCTGATGATATAATAATGTATATGATTTGATGTTGGAAGGGATACTGCTGCGAAACTCACACAGGCGAAACGATCAGCCACGAGAGAGCACCGTCGACGTTAGAGGAGTTCAAAAGGTTGGAGGAAGAAAAGGCGGGTCAACGAGTTGGTAAGCGGACGGTGGAGAAGGGAAAAGACGGTGACACGGAGGTTGCGGACGGCGGTAAAACTTCAAGGACAGGAGAGTCTCAAAGCTCAAAATGAGCAACTTGTTTTTTCTTTCGTGTATCAAGTTAATAGATGTTTGTTTTGGGTGAATTACGAATGTATATATTTTGTTTTG